>JAYWMT010000319.1:0-324463 GCA_039090855.1 Macrothele yani
AGTTTAATGACTTGTTCCATGCATTCTGCAACTGGATATCTCCAAGGTTACGCGCTTCCTAAAGTTTGATGAGCACGTGCTTATCAGTTCCTAAACGTCGTTTAGTTTTACATGTACTTAAAATTCTCGTCTAACACTTCTGCAAAAAGCCGTACCTTCTTACAAAAACGTCGTTTTTAAGGAATTCTTACACTCTCCAAACTGTGAACAATGAGATTTCGAAATAGGCCTCGCCTTCCCGTTCATTATTCCGTCGCTATACATTTGTAAGGAACGGTTTCCTTGATCCTTGGGTACAGTCAAGACTTCCTCTCATGGAAGAGAGCATGGGCACACATTTTGCCAACGCCGATCCTTTTACTTGGAGACTTAGGTTCTTACGTCGCACATTACGTACCGATGAATAATACATTTTCGTAACTGGCAAGAGAAGCCTAGAATTGCTTGAAGGTACGGTATTTTTGTAGATCTGTCAATCATTCTTCTCTCGAAAAAGAATGGGAGGTGGAAGAATGGAATTCCTGCATATGATGAGGAATTGCCAACGCACACGATCTCATATATACCTTTACATATGTTCTTCCTTTAGTCAATAAACCCGCTTTTTTTAACACCAGTCAACAGAAACCATGTACAAAGAGTTAGATTTGAAAAGGTTAGATTGAAAAGAATTTTTCTTTTGCTAGATTCAGATACTATAACAATATGGAGATATGTCTGACATTCCGTTTTATTCGTCCTTTTTATTATGTTTTGTCATCTCGCTGAATATTAATATCTTGAAATCTGACAGTGGGACAGAAAATGGATTTTACTATACAGAGGAGAAAAAGCTGTCATAAACTTTGCTACAAACAATATCAGCATCGGATTATTTCAAACTGTCGAAGTAATTCTACTATAAATTATTACAAATGTTTATAAACATTTGCAGCTATGTGAAAACGATTTTAATACTCCAATAATGCTTTTAAAAGTCGTTTACTACAAAGGAACACATCACCTTTCACACTGGAAGTTACTCTCAAAAACAAGACAGCCAATATCACGCACTTCCCAAGACACTCACACTCATCATGTACACAAAACCTACCGCTCGCGCACGCACACCCCACACATTCGTTACAAGTGCACAGCTATTCTCCACATAGTGTGAAGGCTGGCAGGCACAGAAGGAACAAGCACACCTGAAAAGAGAACAAAAAAAAAGACATAGCTGGAAAGTGGGTTAAAAAAGATCATGAAAGGAGGAAGGGGAGAAATTCATTCTTCTCCAATACACTTAGAAACAAAACACACGCTGACTACAAGGAGTGTTCAAGGCTGAAAAGGTACGAAACGACAATGTGGGTATAAATGAAGACTTTATTCAAAGTATGCAACACCATAGGCCATTAGCACTGTGATCCCATTGATTAACGAGCCGAAGGATTCCTTGTTTCCAGAATTCCTGTGGCCGTGACGAGACCCAGTCCTGCACAGCGTATTTGAGTTCGTCGTCCGAGTGGAAGCGCTTCCCTTTCAGATGTTTTTTCAGGGGACCAAACACATGGAAATCGCAGGGCGACATGTCCGGGCTGTAGGGCGGATGGTCTTGCAGCTGCTCCCACTGGAACTTGGCCAGTTCCCCGTGTGCAGCCCTGGAGACGTGTGGACGCGCGTTATCATGTAGAAGAACCACACCCTCCGGCGTGAGCAGCCCCGGTCTTTTGTTCTTGATGGACCTGCGTAGGCTTCGGAGTGTTTCACAGTACACATCGGAGTTAATGGTTCGTCTGTGCCTTGGAGGAATTCAACAAGTAGTGGACCTTGGACGTCGAAAAAGACGGTGAGCAACACCTTGCCTGCTGACGCCACAGCTTTGAACTTTTTAGGGAGAGGTGACGACGAATGCTTCCACTGCATGCTATCCCGCTTTGACTCTGGATCGTAGTGATGGCACCAGCTTATCATCACCTGTGACGATCCGATCCAGGAAAGCAGGGTCTTCAGCGATACCGAAACAGATGTTGAAGTGCTAGCCCCTTACGCAGTTCCTTTTGCTGGTCGGTGAGCTGCTTCGGGCCCACTGCGCACACACCTTCCGATAACGCAACCTGTCGTGAACAATTGTCCACAAGCTGTTCCAACGCTGACATCTACCTCCACCGCCAACATTCGAAATGTGACACGCCGATCACCTCTCACTAGGTCGTCCACCCTTGTCTATGAGATCAGCCGTGATGAGCTAATATTTACCTGGCCTGGTCTCGGGTGTCAAGCAAACTCTCACGGCCTGCTGAAAACGGACACTCCATTTTCTCACTGACTTGTCGGACACACAGTCTTCCCCATATACGGTCACCATCCGGCGACGAATAGCGGCCGGTTTAACACCTTCCGCTGTCAGAAATCGGATAACGCCTCGCTGCTCCTCAATCGTCAATTTTTGCAATGTGAACGCCATCCTGTTCTCACACTTTTTTATGCGTCAATTGGACGGCGCTCTTTATAAGAGCCTCTGCTCTCTCATACGCATGCGGGCGCGCACGCATGCTCCGATCCACGTCGGCGACTCCCAATCGCATCCGGAATGTCGCTACGTTCTCCCATAGCGGCATAAGGCAAGTATGTTAACGGTTACGTTCTTATGACGTTTCGTACCTTTTCATTTGAACACCCTTAATAATATGTACTACTTGAAACTTCAACTGCTACCTATGCACCACCTATGTTGTGGTATTAAAAATGCAACACCCAAAGCCTGAGATTTAACATATTTTTCTATTGGAGTTTTAACGACCATCGGGAGCTACTCAATCGGCTATAAGCAGTAGCCTGTCACTAATTTAGGGTCACTGGTTCTAGGGAAGGAGAGGGAAGAGCCACCCGCGATGCCATTGGGTAAGCACAACATCCATGCCTCACCGGGATTTGAACCCGGACCCATCTCGGACGAATGGTCATAAGCCATCGCTTAAACCACTGCGCCACCGGGCAGCCAGCCTGGTGGGTGAAACTGACTAAATACGCACCTCCAATGTTATGGCACTGTACACAGCAACGCCACCCTAGGAATGGTGACGTTGACCACATCTTTTAAGTTGGACTATACATATACACTGCCTGAAAGAAAATGCTGCCGCCACGCCGGAGTAAAACCAGCCCCATACAAATTGCAGTGTCGGCGCACACATTACAAGTCATGCAATTGATTGCATTTGCATGACTTGAATGCCGTCATGCAATTGATTGCATTCGCATGTAATCGCTCTAATAGCGCGCGGGATATAAGCGGACAACCAGCCTGTAAGAACGTCAGTTGAGGCATCGTTGCGGCCATGAGACGTTAGTGGTTCTGCAGTAACCGTGTCTGAAGAACGACCAACGGTTTGCCAGTTCCGTTAAGACGACGTCATACCCAATTTTGTCAAACGGATGTGTTCACGAGAGGTGTCTTTGTAGGCCTTCCATACCTCCAGATGGTGCCCGTGTCGTGTTGCAGAAAGAAACGCAAATGCGATGCTACAACCGTCAGTCGCATTTGGAGACAGTGGTCCCAGGAAGGATCTGTGCAACTGCGGAAGGGGACCAGAACACACAGACCAGGACATTAAACCGCATCGATCGTCACATCAGACGTCATGCCGTAGCGAAAACACAGACCACAAAGGGTGACATTTTGCTGAGTGTAAGGACAGACGTGGATAATCCAATATCGACGCGGACAGCATCGCACCGAATGGCTGAGTTTGGTTTGCTGTCCAGCAGTCTGTTGCGATGGCCACCTTTAACCAGCAAGCCATCGTTGTCCACTGCTTGGCGTGATGTTCCTCTAGAGTTGCGTGGGGTGCCAAATGGAACAGTGCTGGTCGTTCAGCGACGAATCGCGGTTCTATCCCACCACGGATAAGCGCCGTGTGAGAGTATGGAGGCAACGTCGCCCACGGACGTATTCCTTCGCAATTGTGAAGCTCCACACGGCCCGGCAAGGTGTAATCATGGTGTGGGGTGCTATCAGCGCCAAAAGCCGTTCACCGCTGGTACACATTACTGGCACATTGACGGCACGCCGCTATGTTGACGAGGTACTGCTGCCCTTAACTACCGTATCTGCAGGGTATCCTAAACACCGTTTTTCAACAGGATAACGCCCTGCGGCCTTTTTTTCTTTTAAAACTGAGTGATACTGTACATCATTCAGCTTGGCATCATATCACCAGACATATATTTAAAAAAATGAGGAATGAGAATGTGCGATTCAGAAGGGTTGAAATACAGTGTTATGCAGAGGCATGCATATTACACAAGCTGGTATATTTCAATTGATTAGGATCTTTTCAACAGAACAACCCAATAGATAAGCAGCATGAAACTCGTAGAACGCCACAGTACTTAACACCAGTCTGATACCATATTTCATGTTTTTTGAAATTCCGTCCACTCTCTGCTCTGCACTTTTCTTTCGAGGTAGCAAAGTCAGGTTGACCTGCAAAGTTTAAGAAAAGTGAAGAATATGAATTTGAATGCAAATGACCGCTCAGTGGTTTTTACGCTTTCCAACCGTAGTTTGAAGAAGCGTATAAGCTCCAGCTTCATCCGTCTGTCTGTCTGTCCGCACGATAACTCAGCGTAAAAATGGTTCGATTTCGAGGGGACAACCTGGGGACGAACCCTATTGAAAATGAGGGATAGCGGGGTCAAAGATCAGGACATGGGGGCAGGATCCGATCCACCGCCCTTATGCATCATAACGTACGTAAAAATGCTTCCCATTGTAGCAAAACCTTATCATGTTGTTCTGGAGGTATACTGAACTGGTTCTGTTGAATATGTATCGAAATGGGTTAAAAGGTCAGGGCACAGGAGCGATATTTATTCCACAGCCATTATCCACATAACTTGAGTAATAACTTGAGTAATGATTTCTGGTATGTTAGAACGCGTATCATAATCAATGCATTGCATGATTTTACTAACTTGCTCTTTAGGGCTTCTGGGAATTGAATTGAATACTTCAACTGGAAACACTGCATAAAGACTATTTTGGTAACATGCAAGAAAACGACAGGGCGCAGAAATTTTCCGCTACTAATATGCATATACTGTGGAATTTGATATATTATTTGTTTCATTCGGGGAAAATGACGCTATTTATCTTTACTTAAAAATAAATTGCTAAAGAACCGAATTCTGAATGACCTCTTTGTTTATTTTGGTTTCATAAAACTTCTTGTTTGAAAAATGTTTTCAGTAATAATATGTTCTGCTGCATTCCATCCTTACCACTAAATAACGAGAAATTTTTTTAACAAATCACTCTTGGCCTTTTCTGAGGTTTTCTTTTCTAACACCGCTTCACATACTTATAAATCAAAAGAACTAAAGCTGTTTTTCCTACTTCCAGAATTGCTGCTTTTATAAATATGCATTTTTCACGTAAAACCAGGTATGTAGATGAAAAAGATTTGTCACACTTTGCTTTTGAAAGAAATTTTCTCTTCACGTATCAAATGGACTGAATAAGTTTAATCTGTCCGTCTTGATGTTCGGTGATAAATTGGTTAATATCTGATCTTGATCGTATTAAAATAATTTCGAATGTTGGATAACTTCGTAAATTTCGTCATAAAGAAAATTTCAGAAACTCACTCTCTGAAAATTTGTGTCTCGGAAAACAGCACAAGAACAGAGTTGCTAAACGTTTCGTATATTGTAAATTAATATATCAAATCGAATGTAGGTTAGAGCTTCTAACCTACCTTTGATGTTTATATTCGAGAAATTAACAGAAGAAAATTGTCGTCCTTCTTAAACAAACTGACTAGAAATTAGCTTCTATCGTGGATACATAAGGAAAAAGTCTTAGTGCATAAACAGAATTTGCCAGTCAATTTGTCAAAAATATTAAAATTTATTTTTAAAATTTAAGTGGTAAATTATTCAGCTTAACATTTTTTTTCACCGTTGTGTAGAGTTTTAAGTTTTTTGTCTAGACAGATAGTCCAGCTAATGGCAAAAATCTCACTGTATATCACTTTCTCCCTTTAGTTTCACGGAGTTATGCACATAAATATTGAATTTCATTGTCATGAAGTATTAAATAGAAAATTGTGGCTAAAATTAATTATGTACGTCGACTTTCCATGAAGTGTGAATAAAAATTTCTGTATGTTATGTTTGGTTTTCTGAAGAATTATTTATATCTAGTAAGAGATTTTCTCGCATTTGAATTTGCTCGAAAAGCTGAAGTTTGAGTTACACAAAGAGCAGATGAAACTAAAACAAATATTCGTATTATAATAGTAAGATCACTTTTGGGAAAATATAATGAATTAAAAATGATTCATTGGGATTCTCCAAAATATGATGACAGATAAAATAAAATTTGAGCGTATACTTTTCCGAAGCATTTTGATGTTTGTCTTGTAAAGCAGCATACGACTGTTGTCGAATATCGTGCAGTTCCAATACCTGAAAGAGTAAACACTCAATATGAGGCTGCACTTTTCAACAGTAAGAAAGCTTTGATTTTTGGAAGAACATTCGATGAAATGCATTGGAAGAAACTCTCAAAAAGCATATTCTACTCCCAGAAACAACAACAAAAAAACCATGTTGGTTATTTTGGCATTTTTAAGCGGTGTACAGAACCAGAATCAAAGCAACTTCAGAAACATTTAGGAAAACAAAATTGTGCGTGAAATTCCCCAAAATACTATCCCTGTGATATTAGAAAAGGCATATTATAAATTAATATATCTTATGTTGCACAATCATTCTTTATCTTGCCAATCTTCTTGAAATGTTCTGAAATTATGTTTTAAAGCCTTCTTCCCTTAAGAAGCATGAGGAGTTTGCTAACACTAGCGAATTGTGACTTCTCCATTGGAAATCTGAAATGTGATACTCGGGTTTGCACAAAGCAGGAACAGTTCACAAGTAGGAGGTCCTTTAGGCGATTTCATTTTTACAATTCCAATAATGCTTTGTACAAATTCATTGCTTTGTGTTCAGCATTTGTCGCCGATATTGCTATTTATGAAATGTCGATGATCGTTTAGTAGTAGTGAGTCATATTCTTTTGGGTGGTTGCTCAGACGAATAAAATTTGTTTTATCTGCTGGTGCGACTCTAAATGTCGTTGTCCACGATTCTTCCGTTCATCTCCTCGTATCTGTGATTTTTTTATATGAAGTTTAACGACCACCGTGAGTACTCAATGGGCTACCGCTTGATCGCCGAGCTCTAGGTTAGGGTCACTGGTTCCAGTGAAGGGAGAGAGCCAGTGCCGTGCAGACAAACACAACATCCATGCCTCACCGGGATTCGAACCTGGACCCCTTTTGGACGAATGGATCAGAGGCCATCACTTCAGACCACTGCGCCACCTCTGTGATTTGTGATGGTTTTGTTCTTCAGTTCCTTGGACTTTTGGCGGTGCAGTGTTTTTCATTGGTGGCTTAAAGACCACCATGAGTAACTCAATGAGCCCAAATTGTCACTTATTTAGGAGCCACTTTTTCCAGAATGAGGGAAGAGCCAGTGCCGTAAGACACACACAAGATCCATGCCACACCTGGATTCGAACCCGGACTCTATCTCGGACGAGCGAGCAGAAGCTATCACTTAGACCACAGCGTCACTTAGGCGGCTGTCCTGTACTGAAGTGCATCCATCATCGATTGCGATACACTGCTCAGAAGCCATGTTTTCCACCTACTTATCCTCTTCCTTCGGTTTGGTTTCGTTCCATTGTACGCTGACGATGCCCATGTCAACTGCCCATCACTACTATTTCTAATATTTGGTAAATGTGTTGTTCAGCGTCCTAAATTATATTTCCAAAAATTTCGATAAGAAGTCATACACATATTTTAAGTATGTAAGTTCATTTGAAATGGCGAAAAACATTTCGGCTTTACAACATTTTAAAGATTTGTACCGCAAAATTTACCTGTGAGTACGGCAATGTAAACACGCGCTGCGGCCTTGATAATATAGCCGCGCCGTAACGTCGTTCGAGGTTTCGGCAAAGTGATGAACTTCGAGTAATGCTGCGGGCGCCATTTTTGTGAAAATGCCGAAACGGAGATCACTATCGTGTTTCTTTTAAATCCACTAAAAACCTCAGTTGTAAATATTTTGTCTATTGAGTGTATATATGTAAACAACTCCTTCCCCGTTCCCTGTCATGTTCAACAATTACATTTTACGCATTACTGACTCACTGTCAGTGCTGTCAAAATGTTTAAGGCCCTTCGGCTAAATAATGCCTTTGTCAGAAAGAAAACGTTTAAATAGTAAAAACTAAACTACAGTAGAAATCAGGAGCTCGAAAAGAAAGTTATTTCAGGATGTACGTCGCTTACTGTTCTGGTCCAAATACAATACTCATATGAAGAGAGACAAATATTTGCATTCGGGCCCACGTGCGGTATCCTGTAAAGGATTCACTATTTCACTGAAACATTTTCCCACTTTGAACCGCATGTTTCAAAATATATGCGAAATTTATCCTATTTCACATCATTTTTTAATTCATTAAGATTTTCCGCCTCAAGATAGATGAAGCTTTACAGTGAACGCAAGTTTCGATTTAAACCATATTGTTTCTCCGACACATGAGTTTCGGAAAAATTGGAGATCTGTCTCATTACAGAATTACAAGTAGGCCAATGTTTTTAAACAAAGCTTGAAACTTCAAAACAGGAAATCGAGAAAATTGAAACATGCCAAAACTTGCGAAACCACAATATCATACTACTCTTGGATTTATACTTGAAAACATTTTCAAATTCAAATAAGATGTTCTTTCTGGTGAAGTTATATCGTTTCGTGACCAACATACACACACTGCCAAAATTGTACTTTAACTGTATCTTTCTGAACAGTTTTCATTCTGCATTTCGACAGACCCTAACTGTATATACTGAATGTGCAACTTACCTGCCTTGCAATGCATTAAGCAATAAAGCATGATTTAAATATTTATGCCAATACACATTGTAACTATACTTTTGCTCTGTTCTTTCCAAGGATTTTCCCACTTTGAACCGCGTATGTTTTTCCACTTTCGTTTAAAGGTATGATTTAAAATTTCATTTAAAAGTATGTAAATTTCATTATGCATTGAAATTATTCTGAGATATCAAAACGATTATGAACAAGATGAAGATTGATTTCAATTTTACTATAATTTAATCAGGCGTTTTTTTCAACGCAATTTATAATTCAGTAATACTCGGTGCCAAATGCTGAGAAAGTTATTAACTATCAAACGGTCATTAAACTTTGGGTGAAAACGTCTTTGAAAAATCCTAAAAATTAATCACGTGGACGTTTGCTAGGAAAAGCCACCAACACGGCCATAACATTTGTGCAGACAAACGAAAAAGATTTCTTCGTCTCAGGAAAATTATTCTCTGTACCGCTATTGTATTATGGAAATACACTGAGTGGCCACCATTTAGGACCACCCCCTCAGTACTTCGTTGGGCCACCTTTTGCCTTGCAGCCTGCGTCGATTCTTCGTGGCATGGACTCCACGAGATGTTGATAAGGTGGTTTGTGGAATCTGAGATAATGCTTGATGAATAGCACTTTCCAGGAGTGTGAGATTGCAGGGTTTGTGGATCCAACTGTCTGATGACTTGTTCCAACTTCATCCCTGAAATTCTCAATGGGGTTGAGATCTGGATATTGTGGGGACCACCTAAGCAAAGTAAACTCACCCGGCCAGTTCCTGCATAACCACTACTGTACAATGCGAGCACTATGGCGGGACGCGTTATCTTGTTGAAAGTAGCCATCGCCATTGGGATAAACCATCCACATGACAGGATGCACATGGTCCGCAACGATGGTGAGATATGATGTGCCAGTCAGACGTTGATCAACACGAATTAAAAAGCCCAAAGCATGCCAGGAAAACTATTCCCCAAACCGTACGTTGCCTTCACTGACTTGAAGGGTTGTAGCGGCAATGCATTTGGTGTCCAATCTTTCGTGCTGTTTCCGCCAAATTTATAAACAAGCCCATCGGCATGGTGCAACTGAAAACGTGATTCATCGGACCACATAATTTGTTTCCAATTATCGACTGTACAATCCTTGTGCTCCTGTGCGAACTGGAGACGAGATGTTTTCTCTTATTAACTGCAGACAACAAAAGGTGTTGTGAACAGGCCTTCGGCTGCCATATCCAATCCCGATGCAGTGTACGGCGAACAGTGCGTGCAGAGATCCATTGAAGGGATCCTTGAGTAAGATGGTTTGCCAATTTGCTGAATTGTTGCCCTTCTGTTGTCTGTGACCAGTCTGGACACTCCTCGTTCCACCTGAGCAGTCATGCTAAATAGTCGATGACGACCACACGTTGCACGGCGAGACCCAGTTTTACCGCTAACAGTCCAGTCTTTGTGCCCTTTAACAACAACTGTGCTCTGGAACATTTCACGAATCCCGCGGTTTCAGTGATACTCGCTCCGCGGCTCCGAGCTGCTACGATCATCTCACGTTGAAAGAGTCAAATCCAGAACGTCATTTTACCCATCTCGTCACGCAAAAATTACTTCTACTACGGTCGCAAGCACTCGCTTTTCCTTTTTGTACTAGCCTCGGCTTCTGGCGGCAACAGCGTGCAGCCATAGCTCTTGTTGCTTGGCTTATCAGGTGGTCATAATAAAAGTGGCCATTCAATGTATAATGGAAAAGATAGTAATTTTAGCATATCCCCTCTGTTATCAGTTTTGACAACATTTAAGAAATTTAAGAAATTATGGTATTTGCAAATAGAAGGCTTCTGTTTTACCGTCCACACCACCACTTTCTTTCAGAGACAATCCAGTTCTTGTCATGTCTTTTGGGGCGGGATGAAAGCAAAAAGATTGTGCAGGATATGTGTTCCATCATAGATGAAACATTTAAATTTTTAAGTTTCATTTCAGTAAATCTTTGTACGAAAGGTACGAACACGTTTTCCCCCATTTTAATTCATGTTAAATACATTTAAAATTGCTCAATAAAATTCTATATATTTTGAGATTCGTTGAATACTTAGCGGTAGGAACAGTGGTATCTTTAAAAAAGCATACCATGTAAGCATAACGTGTAAGTAAAGTTGTTCCCATATAATATGTAACTTCGAAAATCTGATGTTGCGCTTGTGTTTTTCGATGTGCTTGCAAAACGAACCACGGTACTAGTAATTTGCTGTTTTTAAGTATAGAGGTATTCAAATATAATACAAATAAACGTTCCTATTAATGAAACCTTGCAGCACGGACAGAAAAACTTTCCAGATGAATTTAGTGTAAACATTGTATTATCCTAGAACTTTCTGAAAATGAAGGCATATAATGGGTCATTTTTCTAAATCTGGAGCTGATCTAATACGTGTTCATGCAAAGACATAGCAGTTGTCCCAAAATAATGGAGAAACACCCTCGCTGAAAACAGTGACTTCGGTATGTGCTGCTTTTTGAGTAAAACGAACAAGTAGCTACAATTTTGTTGTAAAAAGTGCTGCTCATAGTCTCAAAAGGTCTGTGTGATTGCATTGTAAATCGGTACTTGCATAATTTCGTTCCAGATGAAGGCACAAACTGTCGGAATTTCAAAGAGGGCAGATTATTGAAGCCCGTTTTTTTTATTGGAGGTTTAACGACTTCCATGAGCAACTCAATAGGTATAAGCAGTCACCCGTTCCTAACGTAGGGTCACTGGTTCCAGAGAAGGGAGAGAGAGCAAGTGCCGTAAGAAAAAACACAACATCCACGCCTCACCGGGGTCTAAGGCCATCGCTTAGACCACTGCGCTCTCCGGGTTGGCGGAAGCCGTTTGGTTGGTGAGTCGGCAGGCACCACAGTGGCACAGATATTGGGGGTGCATCCAAGAAGTATCGTGTCGAAAAGTCATGAGCAGCATACAATGTTCACGGGACAACATCATCTGGGAGACACAACTTGGAGAGGAAAACCAAGCTCACTACGAGAGAAGGAGAACGTTAAAGAGGATTGCGACCGTAAGGAGGAAGTAGGGGCGAAGAGTGACGGTTGAGCTTAATACAAATATCCAAAACCAAGTGTCCGGGCCCATACCGTGCGAGAAGGAATTGCGCAATAAGCAGCACAATATTTACGGCAGAGCTGCGATTACAAAAACCCCTGGGGTCACAGGTGAATATGAAACTGGAGACAACAATGGTGTCAGGAACATAAAACGTGGACTGCAGATCAATAGAAACATGTCTTGTTTTCCGATGAATCAAGTTTCTTACTATTCCCCACCACAGTGACGTGTTTATGTGTTTAGAATCCCCGCAGAACCCTACAAACCAGACTGTCTCCTTCCTATAGTAAAGCATGGGGGCGCTTCAGTAATGGTTTGAGCCATAATCTCTTAATTTGCAGTAGGTCCCATTATCATCTCACACGGACGGATCACTAGCGATTATCGACCATGTGCATTCAATGGCGCAGACATTGTTTCCGTTAGGGGATTGCATCTTTCAAGATGATAATGCCCCGATTCACAGAGAGTCGAACTGTTAAATTATGAGTTTGAGGAACAGAAGGATGACGTTGCACACCTTCCCCTAGCCTGCAAACTCACCGGACTTAACCATCATTGAGCCCATGTGGCGCTGTGTTGCCAGAAACAGAGTGCGATTCCGTTATTCTCTTCTCGGCGTCCCTCAAGGAATTGGAGCAGGTTCTGCTGGAAAGAATGGTCCCAGATACCACTTACCTTTCCCATCCAGGACTTGGATGGTGTACATTCCATGGAAGGATTCAAGCAGTTGTAAATGCCAAGGTTGCTCCCACACGATATTAGGTGCGTAACACCTATTGTTCCAAGGAATTTTTCCATTATTTTGGACAACCCCTTGTTCATTTTCCTATTATAGTTAAGAACGTTACCCAATGCAACTTAAACAAGAAAGATAACACTGCATTTTCGGTTGTAATGAGCACGCCTTTTGAATTCATTCTAAATGCGAATTAAATTTATCAAAGTTATTCATAGTCAATGCAAATGGTTAGGAATACAATCAGGAGGGTTCCTACAATCGACAAAAACATCCAAAAACAGAAACCGCTACTTATTTCCACCAGCCGCTAAAAAGTACAATATGTTACGAAAATAAACAACATGCTGCACAAAAGCTTCGCATAGCAGAGGTAACAGGAGACAAACAGATTTTCTAATCGAACAGTTAAAAAATATATAAAAGGAGAGATGATATAAAGCTCTAAGACTTCTCTAACGGAATAATTATGCATAATGGAAAAGTTAAAAATAGGGGGGAAATATTTTTCATGGGAAATGATACGCTAAGGAAAAAAATGTATTCCTAAATAGTTTTCTGGAAGCTAGAGGTAGTAAGAAAAAGATTTTGACTTTTGCACCCCCCGCACCCTAGCGGGAAATCTGTGCATTATTTAAAGACGATAATGCGCCACATCTCTGCACTCGTAGTGAATGGCATACAGTAAAAAACAAATTTCTCAACAGGGTTATTAGAAGGGGAGATGCAGTTGTGAGCAGAACTACACAAACATCACCTAGCGACAAAAGTGTGAACAATAAAGCTGTTCAAATACTCTCCCTAAAGTGTTGCAAAAAGCTTAATATCTCCTCCGGTGTTAAAATAATTTCTTAAATCGCACGTTTAGGATCAGAGATATTGAGAAAAACAGATAAAATTTGGCTCCCTAGTGGCGAAATTCGTGCGAGTTCTTTGAAAAGTAAATACATACAAAGTGCTTTCATAGTAAATAGTATCCAAGCGAAAAATAATTTTTTATATCGGGTTTTTTTGTCTTGCAGATATTGCTTGTAAACAGGAAACGTGATCTTTACGTCCCATGTTGTAAGATAAGAAAATTCGAAGTTACATGAAAGAATTTCTCAGCGGAATCAATCTCTAACAAAAATATAATTCTACAAATCGGACTCTTAGAAGCAGAGAGTATCGACTACAATAAGATATACATCTATACCCCTTGCGAAAAATCTGTGAAATATTTTAAAAAGAAAGTATTCCAGAAAAGGTGTTCCCAAGTGAGCAGTATGGGTCAAAGAAAGAAAATTTTTTTTTTTCAATCCAGTTTTCGGAAGCTTGGATTTTGCTGCAAACATATCCAGAAGCAAAAATAAATACTTACGGCTCCCGGTGGATAAATCATTATTTACTAAATATTAGATTTTATAATGAAAACTTTTCCCAGCAGGAAGCTGTATCTATCGTAGGTAGAATTTTTCAAATCCGAGTTTTAGAAGCAGAGATGTAGGGGAAAACGCAATTTACATTTACGTCTCTAGCGGAAATGTCTGTGCATTACTTGAAAAATTTGGAACTATATGACAAACATTTCGCATCGGACACGCTCTCCAACTAAGAAGGACATTTTCAAATCGGATCCTTAGGAGCAAAGATATCGACAAAAATAGGATATACCTCTATGCAACCAGGCGGAAAAACTATGTGCTATTTTAAGCAAGAAGTATCCTCAAACGGTTTCCTGACGTGTGATGTATAATAAGTCCACGGAAGAAGTTATTCAATCGACTTTTTAAGTGGACAGATTTTGCTGCAAAAACAATCACAAGCAGAAACAAATGCTCACGGCTCCTGGTGGCCAAACCGTTCCTTACAAAAAATTAGGAATTATATATAAAGTATTTTCCATGAAGAGGTGTTTATGAAGTAAGACATAATTTTTCAAATCCGACGACTTTTAGAAGCAGATATATCGGTGAAAACGCAATTTAGCTTTACGCTCCGTAGCGGAAAATCGATGAATTACTTGAAAAACCAACTGTGCCTAAAATAGTCTTTGTTATAAACGGCATCGAGAGCAAGAAAGATTCTTTTCAGTAGGATATTTGAAGCAAATATATGCAATAAATGTATTTTGAGTTTGATATCATCTGCTTTTACGCCATCTAGCGGCAAAGTACTGCATCGGAAAAATCGGAATGCAATAACCATTTTTTTCATAATTTAACCTTTCCAATGCAAAACGAATTTTTCGAGTCGAATTGATATATAATTTTATGGTATTACTCCAAAAAAAGCGGTGTTGTGAGCTATCAAACCTCAAAAATACACTTTTTCCAAGAGGTTTCCACAATTTTGGCCACTACTGTAAATGAAATAAAATTTCATTTTGAAAATACTGGCTAAAATAGGTTCTTTTAACTTATAAACATGGGTTACTTTCTATTTTGTGCAGGTCTCCAGATAGTTCATTTAGAAACGCCCAGTTGCTCTGATAGTTTACGAGTGCTTCTCCTTGGGTCGTCACTTAGAGCCGCTTGCGGGACGGCCGAAACAACATCATAGGGCCGGCCCGAAATTGCCTTCACTTGTAAAACTCAAGCCACCACCCGCAATTTTTATGAACAATGTTTTCGCTGTCCGAATATCTGCATGTCTTCACCTTTACTTCCGTTAATTTTTCGAACTGCTTCAGCTGCTTTAAATTCTTGTTTCCAGTAATGTCGTAATAGAAACAATATTTGAAAATTTGTAACCATTGCAACTGAGCGTGGTACAAGCTCAAGGCATAAATCGTGACATATGCTTCACCCCTCGTTTTCCCCGCAGTACGTGCTATTAGTCGTCTGCAGCTCCGGAAAACTTTATAGCAGAAAATGTGCATATTAATATCATGAAGATGTCGTATAAAAAGAGCGTTATTAAAGCACCATTTTTAAATTCTATTTTTGAAAGTTTTAATACAGTTCAAATAAAAAGTTCATTAAATGATATGACTCAAATGCCTATTTAGATACAGCATAAGGTGAAAAAAAGGAATAAAATTTAACGCAGTCCTTCAAACCAACAGTCATCTCATATTTATGTTATGTCATCTTCACTCACCTTTATCCCTTCTTCATGCTCACGACCCGCAAGCCTAAGAATTTCTAGTTTGCCTCTAAATTATAGGCAATTTTATTCGAATATTAGGACATATTCTATTTCTCTTCATTATGTTTCTTAAAAAATTTAAGAAATTGGTATTTTAAATCCGGAATAATACTATAATCAGTATAATATTTAAAGCGTATCCTTCCATTTTTTTTCCTTAAAATTATCGTTTTATTTTCAGTACCGACGTGTTTACATCTCAGTGTTGGCCGCCCCGGTGGCGCAGTGGTCTAAGCGATGGCTTCTGATCATTCGTCCGAAAGGGGTCCGGGTTCGAATACCGGTGAGGCATGGGTGTTGTGTTTGTCTCACGGCGCTGGATTTCTCCCTTTCCCTGGAGCCAGTGGCCCCAAATTAGGGACGGGCGACTGCTTATAGCCCATTGAGTTGCTCACGGTGGTCGTTAAACCTCCAATCAAAAAAAAAAACAAAATCTCAGTGCTTAATCCAAAGTCTTTTTAGACAGTTTCGAAGCATTTGGTGTTCCTACCGGAGCGATGAAAAGCATTCTACTGCTCTTCTGACTGGAATGAATTGCATCGGTATCTGAGAGAAAAATATTTAAAAATTTTGCTGAATAACGCAAATCTCCGTGATGCTCACTCATCACACACACTACCACCAGCATAGATCTGGGATATTATTTTGTCAGGATTCTCAACAACTCTTTCCAAGACAGCACGAATACATACAGAAATTGACACAGCGTCCACGGGGAATAACAAATAACCAGTACTTTTCAACTGGTCGTCCATTAGTTAATACATAAAGCAAAGCATTTCTAGCTGGAATGCAGATAAAATATTTGTTGTTTCGTCTGTGATCAATGAAGCAAAACTTTACACTTTTCATTTATTTATTTTTTTTTAATTTTTTGATAGGTAGTAAACATACAGTCCAGCAAATCATTCTGAATTTCTTTCGGATGTTCCTTTACAAAGCGTTGCGTTAGTAAGGTGGCCTTTTAAAGATGCATCAGGTTCTGATGAAAAATTAACAAGACCTCTAAAAACGCCAGGATTTAAGAATTCACTTATCTCATGACCTTGAAGTGCTAGTTCAAATGCGCCGCAAAAGTTTATACAACCAATAATTTTCGAAAAGGACGATTTCGTAACTTGCTCATTGTGCCTTTTAATATTCAAACGATAGGCGAAATCAAGTTGTTGGCGAATGTCTATCTTTCCCAAAAGTTTAAACTCTAACGTACAGTTTAAAATGTGACACTGCGCATTCAGGCTTCTTTATATTTTGAGTTGTGCGTGACAGATCAGAGACACCAAAATTCATCCAGCTAGATTCCGCACTCTGTTTGACATGCAGCAGGGCGGGAAATGAATGCAATCGGTTGGTTACATCACACCCACAGATCCAGAAGTTTTTTTCGTAAATATCTTTTTAAACTCTCTTTTAAAATACTTATTTTTTAACATGGTTACTTGCACTATGTTAAACTGAGGCGTTGGTCTGCCATTCTGTTTTATTTCCATTTTACTTTCCAACGACAAACTAGAAAATATCAGTTCTTCAAATTCTGAAACTGTTAACTAACTCAAAGTTATGATGTGTTTCATTTTGTACTGAAATGTAAATAAATCAATCCCTCTGACATAAATGAAATCCTACACTTTACAATATAACAAGTAAACAAAACTTCGCACATCGCACAGAAGCCAGAGAAAAGCGAACGAACTCAGCGATACACCACAAATGACTTTCCGCTGTGCGCATCTGAACTATGGCACCACACTATCTTACGACAAATGGACCCCCACCAGCTTGCCAAAAGCTTCCGTTGAATCAAACGCGTACTGCTTCTCGATCGCAAGTACGATCAAGGTCACGGAAATCTAGTGTACAAAGCAGTATACGATAACTCTCCGCGAAAATTGTTTTACATTTTCTTCAACAGACAGCAAGTAAATAACAATTATTTCTTCTTATCTTAGGGTGTTAGTATAATAATATTGTAGCATCTGGCTAATGAATTTCAATTTTTGATTGGTGCTTCACCTGCTCATGTGCTCCAATGGAGTCGCCGCCATTGCTTGGAAACAGCTTTTAATTCTTGTATCTTTCTTTTATATCGCATGAGCTAGTTATAAAATTGGTCAACAGCGTTTAACAAAGATTCGTTCAGAATCGATTGAAATACTTATTTTTCCGTGGTATATTAACTTGTATACTCTAACTGAAGTTCCTAAGGCTTTTTAAAACAGATCTAAACTGCAATTTTACAATCGCTTATTGTTGATTTTTCACATTTTTAAAGGAACAGATCAAATCATATATAGAGGATTTTAGGAAGGAAGCGTCTGACCCCACGTCTTAAACAACCCTTAAAAATACGAAGCTAGGAGATTTGGGATAGACTGCCGAAAGTCACACCGAAGCGAGGTAGTGAGGTGCTGGACGAAGACGTTCTGTTTCTTTAATTTATACCTCATATCCGACTGTTACAAAGGGCAGACGCATGAGGGACTGTTAAAGAATTGCTTAGGACACTATGAGTCTTTTACGTAATTAATTTTCATTCACAAAAAAAAAACTCTCATTCCTTTGTAAACTTAATTTTTTAGAACAGTAGTATTTATTTAAAACAACAGATTTATTATAATTTTTATAATAAGAATAAATTTAAAATAAGGATCCTTTCTATGAGATAAAATTTTCACATACTTAAACACAGAGCAGACAACTAACTAAGAGGGTGGGAGCCTGCACAAAGGTTTCCGCTTGTAACAGGAAATATACAATTTATTTAGGAATAACTTTTGGAACATTATACATATATATTTAGTAAGAGATTTATGTAACAGGCATTTTCGAAAAGAAAAGGATAAACTGTAAGCAAAATTATTCATTCTGGAAAAACAGGAAAGTGGTGTAAAACAATAGCACAGGAAAAAGAGATACTTGATAACAACACAGATGGATCTCTTTTTATCTCTTTAATGAATAATAACACTGTTTTATTTCTTTAAGGACATTTTAGCCATTCTTTTCAAAACCTCTTCAGTACATAATTAAAAACCTTTTTAATATGGGCGAAACCGCAATCCCAAAAATAGAAATTTTTGAATTACTATATTCATTCTTAATTTTGCAACTAAAAACTGACTTTAGAACGATTTTCCAAATTATCTTAATATATGTTTAAAACGTTCTAATGTGCTAAATAAAATATAACAATGATTAATTATCGTTTAATATTTCAATTCTCAGTATCTTATTCAAAATTATTTTTACAGAACCGTATCTTCTGGTTTCAAATTCCAGAACTCCTCTAAAGTCACATTTTACAATCTAATTTAATTTTTTCTGTATTTTTAGCTTTCTGATCAAAAAGATAAAATATTTCCATTTTCCAAATATTATATTCAGAAATTGCCAAAAGATGTAGAATTGCAATGTTCTTAGAGTCTGAGAAATTTAAGGGTACATGGTATAGAACCTGATATGGGGTTAATTTCTAATTATTTTTAAGCCATAATCTAAATATTTTTGAAGCCATTCCCAGATATATTTTACAAAACTACAAGGTGGCGCAGTGGTGTAAGCGATGGCCTCTGATCATGCGTCCGAAAGAGATCCGGGTTCGAATCCCAGTGAAGCATGGATGTTATGTTTGTCTTACGGCACTGGCTCCCTCCATTCTCTGGAACCAGTGACCCTAAATTATGGACGAGCGACTGCTTATAGCCCATTGAGTTGCTCACGGTGATCGTTAAACCTCCAAACAAAATAAACAAAAACTACAATCGACAAACAAATGCTCAAGTGACTCTTCCAATTTACAATAGCTATAATTGGGGTTGGCTTTTAAATTTATTCTAAATAACCTTTTTCTTGTCTGGACATTGTTATGAGATATTTTTGAATAGTAAATCTCTAATATGAGTTCCTAGTTTTATTTGGGATTGTAGTAGCCAAATATTGATCAATAGATTAGATTGCAACATTCTTTCCAATTTTGAAGGGTTTCTTTCATTTAAGGCCAAATATAATATCTGCAATTTATCATCGTGAGCAGTATTTTTACGAACAGAGTTATCACTTATTAATCTCTATAATTCTCCCATTTCCCGATACTTTTCACCAGTAAATTAACCAAATCGGTTTTTCTATTGCGGATGAACTGAAACACCAAATCTCGACCAACCTGAAATTTTTTAGCAACTTAAACGCAGGTTGCTTCTCATTCTGAAATTTTTTCTGAGAGTTATAAAACGTAAAAGTTTGTGTTTTAATGTTAATCTAACAATACCCAGCTCCCAAAATTTAATATTATTTAATAAAATTTGATTCCTTATTTTATCACCCTTTCTCTCTCATAGGAAACGAAAAGCTAATTGGCCGTCCCGGTGGCGCAGTGGTCCTAAGCGATGGCCTCTGATCATTCGTCCGAAAGGGGTCCGGGTTCAAATCCCAGTGAGGAATGGATGTTGTGTTTGTCTTACGGCACTGACTCTCTCCCTTCCCTGGAACCAGTGACCCTAAATTAGGGACGGGCGACTGCTTATAGCCCATTGAGTTGCTCACGGTGGTCGTTAAACCTCCAACCAAAAAAAAAAGCTAATTGTTCTGCCTTCTTGCTTGAAACGCCGAGAGGGATTTCAACTGATCTAGCATAGTAGAAGAGCCGCCCCGGTGGCGCAATGGTCTAAGGCGCTGGCCTCTGATCATTCGTCCGTAAGGGGTACGGGTTCGAATCCCGGTCAGGCATGGATGTTGTGTTTGTCTTACGGCACTGGCTCTCTCCCTTCCCTGGAACCAGTGACCCTAAATTAGGGACGGGCGACTGCTTATAGCCCATTGAGTTGCTCACGGTGGTCGTTAAACCTCCAATCAAAAAAAAAAAAAAAAAAAATAGTAGAAGAATTTTTAAAAATGAAGAAATGAAGAGAATTTATAATTTTAGCTTTGGAGAATAAAGAGAAACTCTTGGTTTATAAGTCTTTGTTATACTGTTCCATATTCGAAATATATTCTGTCAATTTTTACCTTAAGTCTGGAACCTGTTCTTGAGAAGGGGATACCATTGATATAAATAATTGAATTTCAAATTTTGAATTTTTTTTTATTTAATTTCATCCAATTACCGAACATAAATCCCAAGCTTTTCTCCACATTTATTTCTGAACCAAACATTTCACTAAATTCTTTATAAGTATTTTCTATTTGGAAAATTGAACTTTCATTATTTGCGAATGAAACCACATCATCTGCATATGACAAGGACTTGGCGGTGTCAATTTGTCCTGGAACTGAAAAACCTGTGATTAAACTGTTGTTCCTTATTGAGTTTAAAATTATTAATTGCCAATTAATACAAAATTGGGGAAAAAGCACAACCCTGCCTGACTCCGCGAGAAACTTTTATTTTACATGATAAACCAGTATGAAAAATAAATTGAGTAGTTGTACATCCATATATATATTTAATAATCTTAACAAAGCCTTTAGGAAAACCATATGCAAATAATAATGTATACATTTGTTCTCTATTGACAAGATCGAAAGCCTTTTTTTTGGTCCAATGAAATTACCGCTAATTTAACTTTTCTGTCATTAATATAATTAAATAATTATTTTAGTGCTAAAATATTGAACTGAATATCTCTACCTGGAACTGAAAGCATTTGACCTTCATCAAGCAGTTGTAAAATAATTTTTTTGATTCTGTTTGTTAAAATTTTGGTTTATATTTTATAGTCTGCATTTAAAACAGCTTTAAGTCTCCAGTCTTTTGGAACAGTCGGATTACCACTTTTAAATAGTAATTTAGTGAGACCTAATTGAAAAGAATCTGGAAAAGCCTTTCCTTTTAATAAATCATTAAATATGAAATTTAATTTAGGTATCAACTGTTTTTTTCAAATTTCTTGTAGAATTCAGTTGAAAGACCATCTATACCTGGAGATGCATAATTTGGGAAGAAAACAAAGCTTCTTAATCTTATTTTTAGTAATTGCTTTACAAAATTCTTCTTTATCTTCATTGCCAATCTGTCAATCAATATACAGTATATTTCACCACCACCCGTAACAATAGTAGGATTAAATATTTTTTCAAAGAAATTAGAAATTTTTTGAAAAATTTCCTTTTTTCGGATTCAGGAACTCCAAAAGATCGATCAGAAATATAACTTTTTTCTCTTTTTTCCTTTTTCAATAAATTATTTTTGTCTATCTCACATTCTCTTTCATAATCATACACCACAATCATAACATCCATTGCTTTGTTTTACAACGCCGCATCCAACTCATTTGGAACCAAATAAAGGTAAATTTGTGAAAATCGGATCGTTTTTGTTATTTTCTTTAATTTTTTAAGTAACCCCTGATATTTTATAATATTAGTATGTCTTCGTTTTGTTAATTTACCTATGACACTAATTGCTTTGTTTTTAATGTTTTGCTTAAATTTATCCCAATTTTAACTGTAATTTCTAAGTTATCAAATTCAGTTAAACAAATTTCAATCTACAAATATGACTCACATCATGCAATACCGCATATGAAATTTTCCAATACACAGGTTTGTATTTTTTAAACTGCAAATTAATTTCAGTATGAACCATTGCAGGGTCTGATGTATGTGTAGCAAAGTTCAAAAATTCCTTTTCTGTTTTGATGTAAGGTTTTAAGTTATTTGAACAAAATACATGGTCTCGTCTAGATTCACAACGCTGGTTTCCAGTGCACCTTATGTCATTTTCAGTTGGCAATCTAAAAATCCATGTATCAAATAAATCATATGTGCTTAAAAAGTTTTTAAGTGTTTTATGTGTTGATTTTTCTACTGTTCGAGGTGGCACTGTTAGATCAGGCAGTGTTTCTTAAAATCATCTGTAATAATACAATAAGGAACTTTCTGGTACATCTATTTTGAGAGTTGCCGAAAAAACATATGTCGATATGTTGCAGAGTGTGGGGCATATAAGTTATGTATATTAAAGTTTTTACCTTGAAAATCAAATTTGATTCTTAAATATCTTCCTGGTAAATCTGTTTCAAAGTGTTTAATTAAACATAAAAAGGTCTGGTTAAAAACAACAATAACACCAGCAGTTCTGTCTTTACCGAGAGAGTGCCAGCGAGGAATTTGAAAATGTTTCCGAAAAGACTAAATTTCCTTTTATTCCGAGAGGTTTCTTGTAAAGACTGAACATCAATATTAGAGTTTAGAAATTTACTAATTACTTTTAATTGTTTATTTTGTTTTTTAAAACCCTGAACGTTCCATTTTGCAATTTTAAATTTTATAGAACTATTTGCCATTTTTTGCAGTAGATTATTGGAAACTTTAAATATAGCAAAAAGGAATTAATATATATATTTCAATTTTTTCAACAAAATACCAACCCCCCTCCCAAAAAAAAAACGTTGTTATCTCGAAAATTTAAAAACGAAATATTCCCCTTATTTATTTTTTACATCAAAAAGGAGCTGTATATCTATTCTCAATTTTGCAATTTATTTCCAATTATATTTTTAAAATTTAGATTTTTAACCCTTCTGAAACAAAGCTGCTGATGACCAGTTTTATTGCAATTCGAAAGAATTTGACAATTAATAAAATTGAAAAACCAGTAATACATGTTATAACATTATATATACAGTTTAAATTAAATTCTTATTTTTTCTCTCTCATTTTTTGCAAACACTTCTTTCCCTATAAGACAATTGTGACTCTTTTATCTATACTATACTTTTATAGGTGTACTATTTATAATGGGAGAATCTGTAGGACTAGAACTAACAGTAGAACCTCCTTCTAAGATATCTTTACTTTTATTAGAGTCAAACTGTAGAGAATGAAAATCAATTAATTCAGAAGCCAGTGGTGAATCTGGTGGACTTGGGGAATTTGCAACTTCTGTTGTATTGAAATGTGAATTCCTTTCAATAAGTATCGGTGACTTTAAAGGGTTTTCTGTTTCTGTAGAATTTACGTGTAGGTCCTTTACACTCTGAACAGAAGCAGTTAAAGAACTAGCATCCTTTAAAGTCGGAAATTCGGAAGAATCAAATTCTTGTAAAGATTTATGAGCTGTTTGATTCTTCTGATCGGTGATCGGAGGCGCCTCCGACCAATCAGAACATTCTGCCCAAATATTGACTGAATCTTGGGTTTCTCTGTTCAGGGACTCAGACATAGTTTTTCGTTGGTGTAAGATATCTCCAGGAATCAAAGTATGTGTCAAGTTTCTCAAAAACGGTATATTTGGAGCAGCTGAAGCTGCATATCTTGCATTGCTTACCAAGCTAAGGTTTTATGTTGTGTGTCATCACACTTTCTACTTGGAAGAGGACATATGAAACTTACGTGTCCAAATATATGTTGCAGTTTCTACAATTTGAACTATGCTATTGGGTGACGTGGTGTTCCAGGGAGTCACATTTTTTTGCAAGTGTTTGTTTTCCCTTCATATGTAACAAAGTCCATCGAATCCCATTATATTTATGTAAGATGAAATGTTCTCTTTCAAATTAAGCACTAATACTCTGTTTCCAATTGGTAAACCAAAACGTTTTGGACGTTGACGATCTTTATGTTTGCAGTAGTTTATGGTGATGTCATCACCAAACTTAGAAAAAAAGGCTTTATCTCTTTTTCCGGCACACACAGTGAAATATCTTTCAGTAAGATGGAAGTTCTTGTATCAGCCAAAGGCCATAACCTAGCAGTTGAGCCATCTTCTGCAGTAAGGATCTGTGTTTTAATGAAGTCCTGAAAATCAGCTGGTGTGGTTAAAGATATCAGTAACTGTTTTGTGGCTGAAATTTCCTCAATTGCAGTAAAGGGAATTATCACAATTCATTATCTCAGCCAACCCTTTGACTATTTCAGTCGAATGAATGATGTTTTTGAATTTAATAGCAATAGTGTTCCGCAAAAGCTCCTTCCGAGTTGTGGAATGTTAGCAGTAGCCATTGTAATGATTTTGTAAATATCAGAGAGAATGTTTTCAAAGATTCAACGTACAATGGTGGTCAGACCATTAAGGAATACAAGATAAATTTGTTATAATGAATATTTATTTTTGTCAAATCCTTTTGAATGAATTAATATTTGCAAAGTAATATAGTGACCACAAACAAAGATTTTTACATATGAAGTTAAGCAATGTTGGTTATGAAATTAGTAGTGAACTTGAAGATCACTGTTTTAACTGAATTACTTATTGTTTATGCATTGGAAGCAACCAAAAATCCTATGTGAAGATAGTAAACTTTACAATATTAGGCACAATAGAAGTATTAAGAATTCTTTACACAAATGTTTCAACCATATCTATAAAAAAACAAAGGTTTCTTATTCAATTCAAGGACTGCAGAAAATTCTAGATCTTAAAACCGTTTCAAATCACTCCGTTTCTTCTCCACATACTGTTTAAATCATAAAAATAATATTTTGTACGTGTAAATGCACAGAAACACTTTTTTTTAGTAAAAACACTCAAATGTAGCAACTTCAGGGCCCTATAACTCGATATTTTAAATATATAAATACATTTTTCTTATAATATACTGAAATTTCCGCGATCTTTTTTAAACTTTCAAGATTAAATATTTCCAAAGCTTATCAACAAATTGGCAAATAAAGCACAATATTCAAAAATATGAAGTGTATTTGTGAATAAGAATGCAAAATTACGGTCTAACTATGTGTCAATCAATGTGTCTAAAAATGTTGTGAATTCGAATTAAAATTAATGCTCTTTCTTTTCACACCTACCTTTTCAGGTGAAAATCCGATTATTACTTACCAGTATGGAAAATTCAATACAAAATAAATGATGAAAATGAAGCACTGATGAACAAAACACAATGATTCACTCTTCAAAAAACCGTTGTAAAGTCGTTAAGTAATGCGGGAAAACCCACACACACCTGATTGGCATACCGGGAAAGGCCGTTAAGAATGGGTGTTAGAAATGGAACGCTAAGCAACACTGAAAAACTAACTTATCGTTGTAAATAGGCACTATTCTTGTTGTAGAAAATGCTTACTGAAACAAAAAGAAGGGATATTTAAGCTGAAATGATTGATGAAGCAAAAGATGGCAAAAGTTGGCTAGTGAACGTAGAACTAAAAGAAGCATGGATCACTTTTCACTATATATAAATACTCCGGAGATCGACTGCGAAGGAGTTGTAGCACAAAGCCGAAGTGCAGAATCTCTACACACTGGACATTGAAGAAAAGGAGCACTTTACCTAATCGGCAAAAGCCGAAAAGGCAAATACACGAAACACTTCCACTTCAATTCTCTATGAAGCTCACTTCTTCTTCGGAGTAGCAACAGTTGGAAAAGCTGCAGTTGCAGCTCCAGACTCTGACATGCTTTCGCTTGGATAGCCAAATCACAGAAGTCCTTGTTTCCTAACGGGGTCCAGCATCAAGGGTCCGACTGCCTAATGTGCCGATCCGACACACGGTGGATATTTAGTGGTTCGAGCGTTCGCACCTACTGGGATCGAACCTGAGGTTGCTCCGTGGAAATTTTGAATGTTAATTTTAAAAGATGAAAGTGAATTAAAGTGTATAAATATGTAAACATTCTAACAATTTACTGAGAAGTCTTATCTAAGTTTTAAATCAAGTCTTTTATAACCGAATCTTAAGTTTTAGGTGTTGATTCAAATTAATACCCGACTAACATTTGTCAGTCGTAAAACCGGCGCAAAATTCTTTGTTTTGCCTTTCAAAAATTTTGAAAGATTTATATAATTTAGCCCTGTTGTTTCAAACTTCAAATTCGGTTTCGTATTCCAAGGATTTAGGAACTTTCTTAGGGTGCATAAAGGAAAAATAAAGAAATAACTTTTTGTATTCCTTAGAGAGGATTCAAGGTAAACAGGAAACTTTCTGTGCATATGTACGTCGCCAGAATGCACGCTCTTTTTCACTAACGCACCCAACAGTTAGCACTGTAAATCTGATCGGGTGCTTTCTGCTGTGGACGGGACAAAAAAGGAATAAAAGTACATTTCGGTAGTCATTCGTTAGTCATATGCACTAAGGTATGTGCTCACCTAAATCTCAACTGAGTTGAGGATGATGCAAAGCGAGTTGCTCGGCATTACAAACAGCCGCCTCGGTGGCAGACTAGCGTAAGCGCCGACTTCAGACCATTCTTCCGATATGGGCCTGGGTTCGAATCCCTCGGTGAGTCATGAATGATGTGCTTACTTTACTGCATTTACCCTCTCGGCTACGTGGAACCAATCGCCGCAAATCGGAGAGTGGAAACTGCATTCAGCAATTTCATTTATTGATGATTATTCTTAGTCCCCAATTTAAAAATAATAAGAAGTGGGCACTTGGCGCTGTGTTCGAAGGAAATGATTGAGATGAAAGGAACACAATTACGAGGGAATCTGAAAAGTTCTCGGCCTCACAAAGAAGGACATGGGCTAGAGCTATAAAACTTACAGACTATTCCACATATTCACCCCAAAGTTCAGAACATTTGTCACGGCGTTTCTGGGGTTTCTTTAACCCTTCCAAGAAAACAAATGAAATCTGAAATCTGATCACTCAAATACCGCTCTGCTGCTGATATAATTTCAGTATCATTCGAAAAACGCTTGCCTCTCAAAGGTTTTTAACGTTTGAGAATAGGAAATAGTCCGATGCAGCAAGATCTGGTGAGTAGGGGGGATGGTCTATGCCCTTAAATGCCAGATTCATCAAAACATCCATTGACTTGCCAGCCTTGTGAGCCAGCGCATCTTTCCTGCAAAAAGAGAACGCCTTTCCGCAGTTTTCTTGTTTTCCTCGCCTTTTCCACTTCAACACCTCCTTTAATCGGCTCAGCAAGTTGGAATGTTTAACATTTATTGTTTGGTCCTTCGGGAGATAGTCACTAAGTAAAATTCCTTCCGAATCCAAAAAAAGAAAAACCTTTGCCATGACGTTTACTGCAGACCTTTGAGTCTTGAAATTCTTTGGCCTTGGAGAACCCGAATGCCGCCACTGCACGGGTTCTTGTTTCGTTTCTCCATCGTAGTGATGTAGCAACTTTTCATCAACAGTGACAAGTCTCTGCAAACAAAATGTCACGAGATCGCTCAAAATGCTACAAAACCGATTTAGAAGTGTCCACTCGTTTTCGTATCTCATCGGCGTTCAAACATTTCGGCATCCGATTCGCTGGCATCTGCATATCCAAATGCTCATGAATTATGAACCCAATATTTCCCCTGGATATTTCCAGTTTCTCAGCTATTGTTTCAGCCGTGATTCGCCATTCTGACAAAATCACGTCACGAACCCGATTAACAATTTCGAGCGTTGTCACTGTTGAAGGCCTCCCAGATATTGTTGAGCCTTCGCTCTCAAAGACTCCAAGCTGAAAGTTGCCGCACCATGTCTTCGCAGTGGAATATAAAGGGCACTTGTCCCTTAAAGTTTGCGTCATACACTCGTATAAATTCTTTGCAATTTCTACCTCAGAAACAGAAATTTAATGACAGCCCGGAGTTCCGTATTCGAAGAATTACCACTTTACATTGACATGATTCAGTTCAGGACGTCAAACATCTGCAGAAAAAAAGGCTATTATTCCGAAAATTGACACTTTACAAAACAAAAGAACATTCTTCCGAGCTGACGTTACGAAATAATGCTGCAATTACAGGAAATGGGACAGGCCTAAAAGTTTTCAGCATTCTCTCGCATCTTAAGAATAACTATCATCTTTGAGTTACACTCATTTCTATAAAAATCCGCACACCAAGAAGGAGGCGTCGGATTGAAATGAGATTTTAGTAATGAGATGGTACATACCAAAGACAGAAGTGATTACAATATCACAGTAGCAGGACGATTTCCCGCGGACATGGGGTACACATTCCAGTCAGCGTTAGTAACGCGTCAGACTGCCTCATGCTCGGATACATGCCGTGATACGGTCCGGCATGGAGTCAATGAGACGACGTATGTTATCTTGGGAATGATACGGCACACACTTCTTGCAACTGAAGATCTAAATCACGAACACTGGGACATGGAGAAAACTGGAGTCCCATCTGGTCACACATATGTTCGTTCGGAGAGAGATCTGGCGATCTGGCAGGCCACGGAAGCGTCGAAGCATGAGACAGACAGACCTGGGAAACGCGAGACGTGTGCGGACGGGCGTTATCTTGTTGGAAAATGGCTCTGCGCTGCCTCTCCAAGAAGGGAAGCACATGGGGCAGCAGATCTCCTGTACAAAGCGTTGGGCTCCCAACGTCCCTCGGATCACTGCGAAGGAAGTACGGCTGTCAAACGCGATGGCTCCCTAACCATCGATCCCGTAGTTTGCGACGTGTGCCGCTGTACAGTGCGGTTGGGATTGTAGCGTTCACCTGCCATTATTCACATTCTGACACGTTGGTCGTCCGTTCCCATACAGAGGCGGGATTCGTCATTTGAACACTATACGTTTGCCAGTCCATAGCATTCCACGTTGTTCGCTGCTGACACCACTGAAATTGACGCCGATGATAGTCAAATGTTAATGGCAAAAAATGTGAGATCCGTCAACAGTCCAGATTCGCCACCTCCAGGAGTCTGAAAATAGTTCTGACGGACACTGGAGTCCCTTGTACAGCCGCTACTTGTCTCTGGACATTAGAAAACGACGTCGTTGCATCTGTAGGTGCCGCTCTCCAGATCCAACGGCCTTTTCACCTGGTGGTGTGTGTGGGTCGTCACGAACCAGTCCGCCTTGTCTGGGTGTCTTCTCGTGTACATTACTCCCAAAACTATTGCACAATACTAACCGAACGGCCCAAATGGCGGCCGATTCGGAGCGCCGACGATACGGCCTTGTTCAAACTCCGTCACTTGCTCGTACGCACATCTACGGTGGCTTCTCGGCATGTTTATCCCTCAAGGATCTCCACTTGTCTCTTACCGTGCATTTCGGTGCGAATGTGGAAACCCCTGCGCGGCGCCTAATAAGCCATAACGATTTAGATTGCAGCTCCGGTCTTGGACGAGCGGACATGCAGGATCGCACAAAATAGCTACGAAGAGGGCAATCATTTGCATGAGTACCCTGCCCGTAGCTATTCGCCTAGTTTCGCGTTAATCGCGCGTTTTTTTTTTTTTTTTTGGTGAGCGGAGTTTTATGGTGATGAGTGCATAAATACTGTAATTAAAAGTGCATAAAAATGGTGACAAAAACCCACAGCCGAGCATTTAAGTAATTATGTTGATACGTAATGCAAAGTGAGTGCGGAGGGCCTTCCCTGAACAACTTCAATGCACTGCTCATGGTTATTTGATGTGTAGTGTTGTATACAGGAATGACTATTTATTGACGTTCCTTGTTGTATTCACCGAAAGCATTAGATGTGTGTTAAAAAACAAAAATGTCACGCAAAATTTAAGTATTTCGTTCAACACTGCGCAAAACATCGACATATCTAAAAAAAATTACACAACTTTTAGAATACCGTATTGCACAGCAAAATACCTTAAACTCGCAAAATTAGGTTTCAACGACCATAAGCTCCCCTTTAGGGATAATTCATAATCGCTAGGTAGAGTCAATCGAACAAAATCAGTAGGGACTGAATTATTCTTATCTTTCAGTTAGTCAACTATTCGTAATCAGTTGAAATAAAAACCATTCGATTCGCACAATCTCGTGTAAATAATAAGCTTCAAACAATTTCGTTGTGGTGGCAACAAAACAGGATAAGTCCACTTGCTTCGATTCTTTCGATTGATGCCCGCAAATGTAGCAAAGGACATCTAGCATAGGACATTCATTTGCTTAGATTCTTTCGATTGATAGCCACAAATGTAGCAAAGGACATCTGGATAATTCAAGCAGCTTCTTCGGGAGAAATCCATGGCGTCTGCTCAATCTGCAAACATAAACAGATCACACTACATTTTTTAATTGCATAGCTGTTTACAAAATCACAATTAGACTACCAGACTCTGGCTTTACAACATAAATTAGGTTGATACAGTCATATATATTGAAATTATTGTAATTTCGGTTCACTTAATTCCGGGAGCAGAAAACACAGATTCTGTCCCTATTCTTTAGATTCCATTCGCTATCGAAAGCACCAAATATTTTTTTGTTGGTGGGCAGATTTGTACGCACCCTCTCCAACAGGAATTCCTGACTGCTACACTGCTGAGAAGCCGTTACTCTCGCAATGACCCCCACTCACATATCACGAAAATATGGGAACTGTGGGGTACGGATTTCTTGCCCTCCTGCCGGTTTAACTAACCTTCCGGTTGAGTTTGCCCATTGTCAGTTTATCGTGTCTGTTTTGTTTACACTGAGCTCAGAGGGGCATTCCAAGATTTCCCTGATCTCCAAGTTACATTCCGGCTGGACAGAAGCACTCGAAAATGAAAACACAGATTCTGTCCCTTGATTGAACATCTTGTCATATCGAATTCATTTTCGAAAACGCTCTGACTGTTAGAAATAAACGAGTTCTTCAAAACATCGGTGCCAACTCGCTTTTTTAACTATTTAAGCCATTGCATACCGAATCTCCATGAGAACAAAATATAATTTTTAATTGATCAAAAAATTACAGCTAAAGCACAAATGTTCTTTTTGTTCAAAGCCTTCTCAAATTGCTTCATGAATCCTAGCTCTATATGTAATTATGGCATGTCAGTTTGGGCTCGGTCAGCACCAAGTTTGCTCTTGATGCTTTGTTCTCCAACTACCCTATCGTTTTCAAAGCCCAATCTCCTTTTTTCCAGTGGTCATGTTTTGCACTTCTGTCCCAAAGACATAAAACGCACAGATATATTGTGTAGCCACATTGCTGACCAAGTTAAAAGTTTACCCTTTTAGGTCTACACAAATCATTCATTGATGTTCTTAATATTTGATCTTTTCCAAAACGAGAGAGATTGTCTCGTACTTCTCTTTCATAGTGGAAGGGCGACCAATTAGGATTAATCCCTATCTACAAAAACCGAGTACATTTTAAACTTCTCTTGGAGGTATCATTGAAAAGTCCCCATTCGTTTAGCATGTATTCTGGTAGGCCCATTTCCTTACAAGTCCTCTGACATCATTGCAGTACATTGTGTTATTGTCCTTAGATGTAAAGCGTGACATATGCGCTTCTCTGCTACGATAAAACGTAATGAAAATGAAGTAAATGAATGAAAAAGTAAATTATTTTCATTCAACCTGGATGGCAACAATTCAGAAGACTCATCAGGCATCTGAACCTCTGAGATGGCTGAAGGGGCCAATTAGTTCACCTTGCTCAAAACTTTGAGCACTTGATGAAGTTCCTACAAAATCATTTTAACTTTCTGCGCTTTTGTTATTTAGAATATAAACAGAAAGGTGTAATTCATCATCCACTGGGAACTCTGGTACGTGGTTGATAGATTGAATTGGTACATCTGTTGATTGTGGATGAGGTCATTTTGCTCAATGTAGTTCAAGATATGTCCACTTGCTGTGATTCTTTCGAATGGTGCCCTCCATTTTTTCCAGAGAAAGATAACAGTCATCATGTTATTTTTGGTTCTACAAATTTCAGGCATGTCCTGTTTCTGTTTGTGCATTGCAGCAAATGATCGTTGCATGTTGTTCGACAAGTCCACTGGATCTGACAGTCCTAGGGCAAGTCTCATAAATCGGTTTTCTACTTTCTCTCAATGTGCATTTGCCACATATGAAGCATATGTGGCGAATGCACATTGAGAGATGTTGTTTCCTTACGAAGAAGCTGCTTGAACCATCCAGGGCTACTGGATGGTTCAAGCAGCTTCTTCGTAAGGAAACAACGTACTCTACTCAATATGCAAACATAAACAGATCACATTACATTTTCTAATTGTATAGTGGTTTATAAAATCATAAATTACTGGAATTTCGGTTTACCTAATTCCGGGAGCACTAGAACACAGATTCCGTCCCCATTCATCCAATTCCATTTACTATCCAAAGCACTAAATACTTTTTTGTTGTTGGGCTGTGTTATGCGCACCCCGTACAACAGGAATTCCTGACTGTGCCACTGCTGACAAGCCATTACTCTCCCTTATTTTAAATCAAGCATCGCCGTACCGAAATTATCAATGCTAACCCACTTGATATAAAAGTTAATGGAAACCAGAGAATGAAACTCCTATACATTATCGGAAAAGAAAAGCAACACTGTGTTAAAATACTACACACATAGTTATATCATCGAATACGGCGTATGTATTAACACAGCTGAACATATGAAACGAATTTTTTGTTTTATCACATTTAATTTTGCCGACGATTATGTTTTCATCTCACATTCCGGGTATTTACTTTCTTTTCCTGATTTGCCCTATTTTTCCACATTTTCGAATGCGACTGCAGTTGATTAGCACGATTTTTTCTGTGCATAGGCAATAATCTTTCGTAGTTCGGTATGAGTTCATATGAAGTTTAGATTTTCTGTTATGAACGGAAGAATTACTACTTGACCTGGTACGATATTGAGTGTTTCTCTTATGGTATGATATTTGATATAATATAATTCGCATGTCCTGTTTATAGCGTACCACTATCATTATCCACTTTACAATCAGTTAGAAATATATTTATCTTACACCACGTGCTACTTAGGAAGAAGATATTTAACAATTATATCTAAATCTGAGCAAATGGTTTTGCTATAATGTAGTGCCGTGCGTATTCAAAATTCTCTTAGGACTTCCTACCTTTCTTAAGTTACGCAGTGGAGTTTGCACTACTAATGTGTATGCCGAGAAAAGTTTTCGATCATGGAATTTAAGGCCAAATTATTCTTTCTTGAAAATAATAAAGCTTCTTGTTGTTCATTTAGAAAAATGCCAAATTAAAAAATAGAAATAAGGGGTTATATTATTGTTGCTCGTAGACATTGTAAAGAATCTTTGCTTTTTATGGTTTGTGAATAAATTTTGGCGTTGGACGCTCAGTGCAAGAATTAAGGAACTTCTTACTTTACAGGAAGGAGTAGACAATAATATTATAATATTATGTTGACTTGAACGAAATTATCCACAAAATTAATATATGTTTACGTTCCATTCCAGTACGAACATCACTAAAATAGTATACAGTTCTTTATAAGAAAAATAATATACATGTAATATATTGTATTAAAAACTGTAAATTCAAATTCATTAAGAACGAGGAGTTTGAATAGCGGTGATAACCTCCTCTTAATCTAAATGAACTTGGGTTCTCATGGAAAATATGTCGTTAGGTGCAATACAGTGCCTTACGCTGTGCTGCGTAATTTAAATTTTCTCCAGGAATCTTTATCAAAGTGCGTGAACTAAAGTTTGCTCTTTTTCAGCAGATAAGACAAAATTCTATCCCGTCATATTCATAAACCTACCACAGGACATCAAGAAAACTGCACATGCATTTTTTTGTAAGTTTTCTATCCGTAAAGTTTTAGGTGATATTCTGTCTATTCAGTTTTACAAGACACTACTTCAGTAGAGATAAGTATAGTACCTATACTACAATAAATATTAGGTTTTCAGTTCAATGTGACATACAAATGAGCCATTTCAGATATATTGATATTAAAGATCTGACATATTGATGCGTGTGGAAAATTTCCCTTTAACAACATTTGACTTCATGACATAATACAATGTTCGAATGTAAATTTTGAATACGAGTAATAAAGTTCCACTTTATTCTAGTATTGTGTAGCGATGAAATTCAAAAGACGTTTCCCAAAGTCTTTGAATTCTATTCTTGCTTATTTTAGTCAACTCTATTTTTTTAAATACGGTTTGTTTAGTTTTCTAAGAATACCATTTGTTTAAATAGCGTTGTAATATCTGAAATCAAAGAAAACCTTTTTGGCATGCAATACTACATTCCTGAATGCGCTTACCTTTATTGGTCAATAACAATTTTCTCATACCCAATTGGGACTACGTTCACTCAATGTATGATGATATTAAGTCGGAAACTTTTTATTGATACCCAGTCCGTTTGTTTCCCAATCGAATAGCTTTGTGTAGCGCTTTTATTGGTTTATATTCCAAGTACGTACATGCAGTTTTATCAACATGATTTGTGCGACATCGAGTGCTTCCCTTGTTTGTTAAACAATACCCTGACGGTCCAACATAAAATCAAAGTTGACATGATGGTGTTCTTTTTACGGAAGCATATAAATGTTTCCTGCAATTCCGCAGCATCGCATGCTTTAGCTATATGATTTGCAACATATTGTAGCTGTAAACCAATAAAATAGAAATTAAGCAATGATTTTGCATCAGCACGATTGAATGACGATATGGACCTTCTTCGGAGGTTTGTTTATCGTGCTTTATACCTCAGTTTGGGTTCACTCGATATACAGGTATTTATTCTCTTTCCCGTAAATCGATCTCAGATACTGTTTTTGCCATGAAATGTTATGCATCAATTTTATTGACAAAATTATTATGCATATTGGCTTAATGGAACTAAAAGGAATTTAATGCAAAACATATAGCAACCCTGATGGAATTCGTTAATCAGTTTTTCGTTGGATAACGCGAAATAAGTAAATGCATAAAAATGACTGCTCCAAAATTTTCAAAACGTCATTGTAAATTTAGTCTAGTTCCTGTTCTATATGGTTACTCAAATACCTTTTGCTTGCAGGTTTGCACGATACATCCAAGTATCGTGCAAGTCCAAAGGAACAAGTCCAAGTGAAATGTGAAAGTTTTGGTTATTTATTTGACTGTGTTATTTTTGCAAACACTTATGAATAATAACGTTCTTAAAATTTTTATTAATTCTTTTTTCTTGAAAAATGTACTGGAAGTGGTTGTTTAACAATACAGAAAGAACATCGTGTGTCTTTCTTCCTTATGAGTCAATAGATGTTTAAGCTTAAAACTGCATTTCTATTTTTACTCACTTTAGAACCTCACTCACATCCTAGTGATCTTTATTTTTGTGTCGTTCCATTAATTTTTTTGGTTTTGAATAATGGAATTTCACATGTTTGCGATCATACAGATTTTTATTTTTTCATGTACGTTGACTGAATGCATATTATAACGAATGATTAGTCAGAAAGAGTGGTGAGACATTTGTATAATGATTGCAGAAGAATGTGTGCGGGAGCAGATCGCGAACTGGAGAGTTGAGGGCACGCAAAGGATCCTTGTATTATGATGTTTCGCCTGTGCTGAATGTAAATTTAAATTGTCACTAACAGTTCCATTTCATTAAGTCGAGAGTTCCCGATTCTTCTCACTCACTGGGCATAAAAAAGTGAAAAAAAAAATCCCGTTATATTTTCCACTGGTTTTTAGTACATTCTAAAGATAAAGTTCGAAATGTAAGTGGAGGAACTAGCAGTTTCGTCAAAAAATGAAAAATATAGGACTGTGTATCTTTTTTTCTTTTGCAATACGTGAAACATGATTAAAAAATGTATATTCTTAACATTTTGAAGTGCATATCTACATTGCTGCAAAAAACGAGTGAGTAAGAATACAAATGAGAAAACGAACGCAGTGGCAGTGTATGCAATGAGCTGCTACCAAGGGCTATTCCCGAATTAAGGCAGTTGCAGAAATGTAATGACACTTTTCTTAAAGCTTAGGAGGAGTGCTCTCTAGTGTACATTGCTGAAATGGATTTCGGGGTAATAGGAAAACTGTTATTAAATATTGGCCAACTAGAGAAACAAAAGCTACTTTTGGAACTTAAGTTCTTCATTATGTAATAAATGAAAGCTTAGAACTCCTAACACACAGGCAAGTACTTGTTGAAGAACCAGAGCTAATTTTAGTAATTATATAACATGCATTTTTCTCAATTTCATAAATAAATGGATCTATACACTTTAGGTTAAGAATTAGGGAGCATATCACTTAAGGTTCTAGTGAAAGTGGTGACAGACAAAGAAATGTAACTGTACGAACGACAACAGGTTTTGTATATAACGTTCGCAACAGTAGCAGGGCTCCAGTTCGAAACAGTATCACAGAAAATTAGTAAGGAAACAAATAAATGTTTATCTACTCAGTTCTGAGTGCGAATGCCATGTATTGTAATAAGGGCAACTCTGTAAAATGAGAAAACAGTAGTACATATACAATGGTATGGTAATCACGGTACGCCGCCCCGGTGGCGCAGTGGTCTAAGCGGTGGCTTATGATCATTCGTCCGTGAAGGGGGTACGGGTTCGAATACCGGTGAAGCATGGATGTTGCGTTTGTCTTACGGCACTGGCTCTCTCCCTTTCCTGGAGGCAGTGACTCTAAATTAGGGACGGGCGACTGCTTACAGCCCATTGAGTTGCTCACGGTGGTCGTTAAACCTTCAATAAAAAATCACGCTACAATACAGTGCAGATGCTTTTTCTGTCAATCTGTTAAGTCAGATTTCGATTTGTGTACCACCCCTTGATAATCAGAGCTGTGTATCCTAGGCAACTGTTACATATGCAATTTGCAGACGGGCCCACTTAGGGCTCCCAGCTCAGACGGACAAGAGAGTGAAAATGTTCCTTCGCGGTCTGTGTTCATCGCCAGAAGCCCTCGCTGCATCTCCCAGTATATTTCAAATTTGCTTGTACTAAGACATTACGGCGTCTTGATGAAAATTACGTAACATTTTAGTATCACATTTATAAGCATTTTTAATTGTAGGTATCGTTTCTCTACACATTCTTATATTAATCGATGACAGCAGCCATGATAAAATTACTTGGCATTGCTGCATGACTTTTCAAACCGCAAATTCCAGTGACAATATATTTTAGCACGTCTTTTGTAAAATAGGTTCATTCTTCTGTTATCGGTTTGTCCGTCCGTCAGTCCGCCTGTGGACACCATATCTCTGGAAATATTAGTCTGATTAGAAAAATTATTTTTGCATTGGGAAGTATCAAATATTGGAATGATGATCCTCCCTTTCGTTTTTAACGATGCACAATTTCGTTGCTAGAGGGCGTAAATGCAGGTGATATAGAACGCAAAATACATTTTATTCCATATATTTGCTTCTAAGCATCGGATTAATTTTTTTTTACCTTTCGATTAAATTTATGTCCAAGACTAATTAAGGTAAAGTCATTTTTTTAAGTTACGCATAGATATTTCGCTAGAGGGTGTTAAATTAAATTGCGTTTTCCCCGATATCTCTACTTCTAAAACTCTGATTTCAAAAATGATTTCTTCAACGGATACATCTTTTGATGGAAAATGTTTTGCATATAATTTCTAATTTTTGGTAAGGTTTGGCCACCAGGAGGCGTAAGGGTTAATTTCTGCTTCTGATGTATTGCCCACAAAATCTGGACTTCCAAGATCTCGACTGAAAAATTTTGTTCGTGGACCGATACCACTCACGTCAATAAACATATACATCGCTCTTTCCACGTTTTACCAACACACAGCAACAGAATAACAATTTTTGTTCCCCGACGGTGACCGAATAACAATTTTTCGGTTGCTGTGCGTTGGTAAAACGTGGAAATAGCGATGTATTTGTTTATTCACTGTTTATTCATTTAGAGGATTTTCACCACTCACGTCGATGAAACCTTTCCCGAATATTTTCTTCTTAAAATAATACATAATGTCGCCACCAGAGGGCTTAGATATATCATCTTATTTTTGTCAATATCTCTGCTTCTAATGGCCTGATTTGAAAACTTTCTTAATTATTGGGTAGAGTTTTCGGTGAGACATGTTTTTCATATAATCCCAAAATTTTCGAGTAATCATGGACATTATGCTAGAAGGCGTTTTGGTAAATTGGTTTTCCCCCGATATGTCTGCTTGTAAAACTGCGCTTTAAAAAATTCTTTCTACACCGGATACAGCCCTTGATGGGAAATCCTTTGCATATTATTTGAAATGTGTTGATAAAAATAGTTTGGCCACCAGGAGGAGTTAATATATATTTTATTTCTGTTAATATCTCTACTTGTAAAACTCCGATTTCAAACATTCCTTCCTTGTTGTACAGCGTTTCCGGTGCAAAACGATTTTCATATAATTGCAAAATTGTCAAGGAAATCATAGACTTTCCACTACAGAGAGTTTAGGTAAATTGAGTTTTCCTCGATTTTTATGCTTCTAAAACTCCGATTTGAAAAATTAGCCCTGTATCGAGTACAGCTCCTGGTGATAAATGTTTTGATTGTAATTTCCTAATTTCTTATAAAATATAGTTTGGCCACCAGGTGGCGTAAACCTTAATTTCTGCTTCATAGGTGTTTGCAGTAAAATCTGAGCTATTAAAAGCTGAACTGAAAAACTTCTTTCGTGGACCAATAACCCTCACATCGAAAACATCTTGAGAATACTTTCTTCATAAAAAATGCACGGTTTCTCCGCAACGGGGTGTAGATGTATAATTTATTTTTGTGAATATCTCTGCTTCTAATGGCCCGATTTGAAAAACTCTTTCGTTGTTGGAGAGCGTTTGCGCTGTGAAATGCTTCTCACATAATTTAAATTTTTTCTTAACTCACAAGTCCGCAACCAGAGGGAATAAGGTAACTATTCCGTTCTGCGCGATTAAAAACCGGATTAGAAAACTTTCTTTCGGCCAGATACTGTTATCTATACCATTTCCATTGACTCTGAATAGCTTTGATAAATTTAATTCGCGTCGAACGGATTCAGAAGATCTGCTTATTACACCGAAAAATTCGGTGTCATTTTCTTGTTTTACTTCTCGAATTTGGAATATATTATGCTTGTAGAGAAAGACCGTGAATTTAGCTTCTTTGTCATGCATATAATGACACATACCTTCGAATACATCTGATCTTCATTTAGGCAACATATTTCTGTTGACTTCGTACTGTCACTCTGTGCATACTGAATTATACGGAAATGGCTGTTTTTTTGCTATTTGTTACATGACACTGGTAACACGTGATCTACTTTAACCATGGGTGCGAGCCTTTCTATCCCGGTAAATGGTAATGAAGGATGATGGTTTAGAATAAAATTTGCTGCTCCTGTAAAATCTGAATTTCTCTTGATTTCCAAATACAATTCTTAAATAAATTCATGGACATAAATAAATGTATATAGAGTTGACAGAGAACCTTCGGCAAAATAAGATTTACACCGTTTTAGATTATGACCGTTCTTCATTATATTTAATCGAGCAATCGGAATTCTGGTGAAGCACACGGCGCTTTTGTTTCCAAACCATGTGTTTGAAACTTATATTTGAAAGAATCGTTACAGGTGAACACATACTTTAATAGAGATTTTGAGAGATAAATAACACTTACACTGTTTGGTTGGTCTTATCTGCTGAGAAAAGATATTAACATATGAAAGCGCAGTGGCTTAAGTACTGGTTTCTGATCATTCGGCAAAGGTGGGTTGTGTCAGAATTCCGGCGAGGCATGAATGTTTTGTTTCTCTTATAAGACTGGCTGTTTTTAGTCACTGGCACAAGTGACCCTAAATTTGGGACGGACGACGACATCTTATAGCCAACACAATGGCTCACGGTGGTCGTTAAACCTTCAGAAAAAACTGAAAACAGGGACGGATATTTGCATCACATTTCACTATAAGTTTTGCTTACATACTGAGATTATACAATGCCTTACCACTCCATTGAAACACTCACAGTTTTGTTCCAAGAGATTTGTCTCTCAATCATTACGATTTTTCCATTATTTTGTTTCGAAAACTTTATGGAGAAGAATTCTGAGCGTTTTGGGAATATATCTTCTGTGAAGCTCCTCGTTTTTGTATATGTACTATAAAAAACACAGTCATAGCCGTTGAATGAACCTTGATGTATTTAGTACTTGTAACACTGAACAACAAAATAAACTTTTTGTTTGTTAAAAACATTGCATATGCCGAATCCTACAGTATTTGTCATGCTGATTACAAATCTGCTTGCTAAATTGTGCTATCAGGCATAGTTCTGAGTAACCTGTTGTTTCAGTGTAAAATAAGCTTTCATTATGGCATGTACATTTCGCTACAAGCAATTAATTACACTTACCTTAAGAAGTAGTTATTTTAGATTTTCTGCTGTACTTTTTTTTGTACTACATACCTTTTCAGAGCCCAACAGTATTCATCTGGCATTTCAGGGTTGAATTTTCCTTTATAGCGGTTTACTATGGTACATATGTCCTGATGAAAACGTTCTCCGTGCTCATCGTTTACAGCTCCGTTCTGTAGGAAGAAGTCCAGTTGCGAGTGAGGGAAATGTGTTTTAAGAGACATATTGCATCCAATGGCCTTAGAGTTTTCTAGAAGCTCAATAACAAGTTGTTAATAATTTTCTGCCTTCCGTTACCTAAAACGTTGAGTACCACATCTTTAACGGACTTCCATGCAGCAGCTTCAGTCTCATTCAAAGTGCCTTAAAATGCAAGATCACGCATAAGTTCCCTTATTTGTGGACTAATAAAAATACCTTGTTTAATTTCGGTTTCAGATCTTTTGGGTAACTTGTTCTTTAGAAAACGAAAGGCTTCTCCATCTTTATTCAATGCCTTTACAAAACTTTTTATCAAACCCAGTTCGTTGTGAAGCGGTGGTAAGTACACGTTCTGAGAACTTACTAAAGACTCAGCAAGAACATTTTTGTTATCTGGAATTAAGGATTCTCTTTTAATCCAGGTCTTTTTAATGTAATGAGGATGTCTCTCCCTACTGTTCCATTCACAGAGGAAGCAGCAGTGTTTTGTGTATCCAAGTTGTAGATCAAGGAGTAAAGCTGTCACTATAAGATCGCCACAAATATTCCATGAGTGTTTTTTCTATACTACACTTTGAAGCAACAGTTGCATATTTGCATATGTTTTTTACATGTATGCAGCATATGCAACAGGTACTGACGGATACATATTTCCGTTATGAAGGACAGCTTTTAAGCTTATTTTTGAGGAATCTGTAAAAACTCGCCGTTCTTCAGCTTTGTGTTGCTGTCCTAAGGCTTCAAACAATAAGTCTATATCATTGTAGTACACAAGATCACCACTCTTCGAAAATAAGTGTTCAAACTCCTGCTGTCGTTGACGAAAACTACATACCTTTGTACTTGGTTGTAAAACATTCCATCCCTTTAATCTTGAAGCCAATATTTCTGCCTGATTTTTTGCTAAATGAAGGTCCCGAACCAGATCATTTAATTCTTCCTGACTAATAAGGTGAGGCATAGAATCTTCCGAGAAATAAGGGTCTTGATGTACTTCAATATCTTCTTTGCTGTGAGGATTTATTTCATCGGTATCACCATCATCTAAACACCATGACTATGCAGGTACAGGAACAGTAAGATCTGGACCATGAGGAACAGGTCTTATGGCCGAAGGAATACTGGGATACTGAACTGTGCCTTTGGTATTAGCTGTAATTCGAGATATCTTAGTGATGCAGAAGTTACAGTCTATTGAGTGGTCTTTCGGTTCTCTCTACACCATTGGTACTGCAAATGGCATCAGACGTGATCCCTTCAACCAGCCAGTCAACAAAGTTACACATGAATTACAAAAAATGTGAGGCCCCCAAGATTTATCTTCATCACCCATTTTGAACTGGAAATAAAGTTAATACGATTTTCCATTCAACGGTGTAAAATGTCGCCTTTGAGACTTTAAAGAAAATTGTCCACAAATGTAGCAGAAACTGTTTGGATGGTTCACACTACTACGCGACATTATGTAACTTATACTTTGCTCAATCCACACTACTTTTTAAAACCACGCAAAAATGCACGTCCTTCAATGCCGATTAAATGCATTCGAATGACAAAAAATGTGCTCACCTTCACCAGAAGGAATTGCAAAACAAGTTGTAATGGTGACACTATGTCTACTCGCAGAGACACAGCTGTCCTGCCTGCGGAGAGATGTTTACGTTGGGAAGCAGGGTAAATTCCTTTAAAAACTACAACATTCACTCCAATAGAAAGTTCCATTACAAGAAATTGGAGCGCAGTGGAGCAATTATGACTTCATATTTGGTTTCAGCATCCGTAAATACATACAAAACCGTTAAAACGTTCTTTGTAACAAAACCATTGTTGTTCGGTGTAATCGTTTAAACATAATGTTTCTTTTTCTATTTGTATTTTTTTTACTTCAAATTCAAAAGGTTATTGACTGTACATGAAACTTCAGATTCTTTACGATTTTGAAATTGGATTGTAATATTATTTATTGTAGATAAGATATTATACCGTATTTGTCATTCATTTCTTTGCTGGAACATTTTCAACACTTATTGACATAAAAATCCGTGCACCAAGAAAAAACCGTGCGATTAACGCGAAACTCGGCGAATAACTACAGGAGGCGCAGGCATACAAATGAGTAAAGTTTCTTCCAATTCCGCATGCCCGCTCGTCCAAGACCGGGGCTGCAATCACAATCCTTTGGGATTCCAAAGCGCCGTTCAGGGGCTATACTTTCGTGCCAAAGCGCACGGTAAGAAAGATGAGATCTTTGAGCGATAGACACGCCGAGAAGCTGACATAGATGTGCGCACGTGCAACTGACGGCGTTTGAACGATGCCGTATCGTCGGGATGAGAGAGCCAGGGTGGCTGACGCGCAGAATCGGCTGCCATTTGGGCCAGTCGGACAGTAAGGTGCGAACGTGTTGGGAACAATGTACACAGGAAGGCACCCAGATACAGTGGACTGGCTCAGGACGACCCAGACATACCTCCAGCAGTGAGGATCATGGGATCGCAAGAGCGGTACGCACAGATGCAACGACGTCCTTGGCGAATATCAAGAGACATGTGGCGGCTATACAAGAGACTCCTGTGTAAGCCAGAACCATCCCCAGACGCCTGGAAAAGGCTAATGTGCAATCTCGGCGGCCTTTCTGGTTTCTGCCGTTAACACCGGACCATCGTTGGCGTTGACTGCAGTGGTGTCAGCAGCGAACAACGTGGAATGCTATGGCTTGTCAACGTATAGTGTTCAGAGATGAATCCCGCTTCTGTATGGAAACGGAAGACCACCGTGTCAGAGTGTGTAAGACAGCAGGTGAGCGCTACAATCCGAACTTCATTGTACAACGGCACATGTCCCGAACTGCAAGCGTGATGGTCTGGGGAGCCATCGCGTTTGACAGCCGTACTTCCCTCGCAGTGATCCGAGGGTCGTTGACATCTAAGCGCTACGTACAGGTGATACTGCTCTCCACCATGGTGTTGCCGTTACTGGCGGGGCGGCCTGGAGCAATTTTGCAAAAAGATAAGGCCCGTCCGCACACGGCTCGGGTTTTCCCAGAAGTGTCAGCTTTACGCTTTGACTCTTCCGTGGCCTACCAGATCGCCTGATGTCTTGCCCATCGAGCACGTTTGGGCCCAAATGAGACGCCAGCTTTCTCCATGTCCCAATGTTCGTGATTTTGAGCGTCAGTTGCAAGAAGTGTGGGCTAATCTGTCCCAGCGTAATGTACAACATCTCTTTGACTCCATGCCGGACCATGTCACTGCACGTATCCGAGAACTAGGTGGTCCGACGTGGTACTAACATTGACCAGAATGTGTACCGATATCCATTGGAAATAGCCCTGATGCTCTGATGTTTTAATCACTTCTGTCCTTGGCATGTACCATCTTACTGCTACAATCTCATTTCAATCCAATGCCTCCTTCGTGGTGCGCGGATTTTATGAAAATGAGTGTATGTCCCAAAAGGGTGGCGCAGTATAGTGCTTTTCAAAATTGAATTCTCAGTATAAATCATTTCGTCTTTTATTACCAGTGGATTTAAAAATGCGGAAGTAAATGCAATATAATTCATAAAACGGAAGTATGCAAAGTAAAAATTTATTCCTCATTCCGTGTGTAAAGACGTATTCGTTCCTACGGTTCAGAAAAAAATACCGCACAACAGAAATCCATAACACTGATTTCCGAAATACAAGGAAACGAAACTTTGTTTGGAATTGAAGATGATCGATGGCGACACCACCATTTTACATTAACATCTTGGTTGTTGTTTTGATGGCTAAGGTCTGGAGAAGTGTTCTTAGATTCAGTAAATGCCAATCTGCTAATTGCCGTCTGCGCATGAAAGTAGTAATTCCATTATTCGTAACTTTATCATTGATGCTCTGTGGAGGTCTACGAATCAAGAAATAACGGTCCACAGTTTTGCCATGGTTAAAAGTTGTGTTCCTTCTGGCAAGCTTAGTCTTCGGAAACTTCACTTTCTCCTTTTGAATAAGAGAGAGATCTGCTCGGAATGGGAATTTTCAATCTTCAAAAACGTTGCACTGTTTTGCATAATGCGTAGATATCGTTTAGGAATCATTCTGATACCACTCGTCATGAAATTACATTGGCTTATTCAAACATTTGGGCATGTGTATGTACAACCGTGAAGCATAAAACACGGCTAATCTTAATGCGCCGCCCCGTTGGTGCAGTGGAATGAGCGATGGCTTCTGATCATTCGTCCGAGATGGGTCCGGGTTTGAATTCCGGTGAGGCATGGATGTTGTGTTTGTCTTACGGTTCAGGCTCTCCCTTCTGTGGTACCAGTGGCCCTAAATTCGGGACAGGTAACTGCTTATAGCCCATTCAGTTGCTCACGGTGTTCGCTATACCAAGTTCGTTCCACATATTATTTACTACACTTACAAAAAAAGGAAAAAAAAAAAACAATTCTTCCAAACAGAAATTCGAACATTCCTCTTATAAAATTCCTTCAGTGCACTTCAGGTAATTTCAAATTAGTTGAAGATGAGTTATTTTTATAGATATTATAGCAAGTCCCCTTCCGGGCTGAGGAGTATGGTGCAGGAACTTACTAACAAGAGTAATGAAGTGTTTTAAAAAATGAACTTGTGAAACATATAATTGATGTGCAATGCTTTTTCAAGAACTAAAGATTTACCGATTGGTGCGGCAATTTTAGCAGAAATCTATGTTTTTATGTTCCCTGGACAACAGACACTGAAGAAGGGCGACATCGAAGAATAAATGAATTGGGGTACAAAACTTGGTTGCGGATCATTGGAAAGAAAGAGTGCACTTTTCAAAATATATTTATCATTACTTCTTAAAAGAAATTTATTTAATGAATGTATTCTCCTGGTTCTTATTTTTAGATCAGACACATGGACCTTAACTGATAAAGGTATTTAGAGACTGCAACCTACTGAATAAAGCAAGGAAATGTACATACTTTGTTTTGCTAGGAAAAATAGGAAGATGAACGAATGGTTCACGAAAATGACAAGATTTCGTGAGATTATGATCTAGGAAGAATCTTCCAAATAGCAATGGACAGGATGTATTGCTAGGAGAACAGAAAGCCTGAGAATATATAATAAATCTTACGAATCACATTATCATTTTAGTAGCTTTCGTAAACGTTGAAAGCTGTACCATCTACAGAAAAGTAAAATCTAATTTCCTTCTCCCTAAAGATAACTGTATATTACCATAATGTTTACAATAAAATACTTAGTGAAACCGAACCTACGAAGGAGTAAAAGTGTTTTTTAAAATCCCCATGTTTCATATTAGCAGTTAAATATTTATGGCACACTCAGATGATGTTTTCCATATTTAGCAAATTGCTGCGCACAAAAGAATAAGGAAAGTGTCATGTATTTGAAAGGAGATGTAAGCAACGTATTTCAGCCAAGTCAGAAAATAGAATATGTAACATTCCGAATTATTTGAACTGCTATCAATGATTCGAGAATTTAATAAAAAAAAAGAAACCTTGCATACCGTTAAAAATATCTACATACACATTAGCACTTTCGAGGCAGCGGCTGCCTCATCATCAGCTGAAATAAGAGTAGCAAAGTACATCATTATATAACACAGGCATGGTGCATTGTGGGTGATGTTAAAATTAAGCCACTGACTGTCTACATGTGTCATCGAGTCCGTATGTTGTTATGTTGTTAACCCATTTGGGTTATGAAATTATTGTGGTTGACATACAAAAAAAAGGCGTACTTGGTTAACTTTTAGTCATAAATTTAGAGTCTATTTATAATTTAAAGTTTACATAATTAATAAGTTGTGACGTTTTCCCTTATGAGCTACATAATGTTTGGAAACAACTGATTAATTCTGTGAAAACAGTTAATCAAGTACACGGCACGTGCAACGTGCCGTGTACTTCATTAACTTGATCAACGTTGCACGTGCCGTGTATTTGATCAACTTTGCACGTGCCGTGCATGTTGCGTTGCACGGCACAAACGGCACGTGCAACGCAACATGCACTTCAGGGTGTGAGACAACTTCCATGGCCTGCACGTTCACCGGATTTATCACCCATTGAGCACGTGTGGGATTTTATGGGACAACGACTTATCCGGTTTCCACAGCCAGCCACGAGCATGCCGGATTTATGCGTCCAGGTTGAGGATGCTTGGAACTGAATACCCCAAACTTACATCCAACATCTGTACGACAGACTCCATGCCAGAATTGCAGAGCGTGACGCAGTTCATGGCGGTTCAACCTCGTACTAACCATGTTACATGGAAATGTTATTTTTCAGTTTACCAGCAAATATAGCTGTATTTTGCCATAAGGTTTTGATCACGTTATCCTCTGTATTCCGTTATTATGCTGTATAAATTTCATTGGTATCAGACGTTTCCTTTTTGGTGTTCTTTTTTCACTTTCCGCCAGTGTATATTGTAAGGTGATATGCATATTTCGGGGTATACGTAAACAGTGCTTAGGACTAAAACGTATATTAAGGTAAAACCACCAAATCCAAACTTAAAAGGTAATGAAATTGTTTTCTGTGATTTTAGCACTTTCCCCGCATTTTTTACAGCGTGTTAAGCATTGAACAACGAGTTCTCTTCTCAAATACACATCCGGATTATTCTTGGGCGTGTTCATATTGTTTGCATCCGTAGATATTCTAAGACAAGTTCATCATGTTCTTCTGTCTTATTACTTGCTGGCTACTGAGCCCTCGCGAAAGTGTGGTTCAAACGTGTAACGCCTGTTGGTGAGCAATACGTAATGTATTATTAACGACATTACTTTATTAAAAGTGCATTTGTAAGAAACCTGTCACAAAGATTATAGCCAGTGACATATAACTCATGCTTCACAGTTGCTTTCAAATAATTTAATATTTTCTAACCAGTCGTTTTAATATGGGCGTAGTTTTGTCTAAACTTATTCATTTCTATAAATTAATCCGCAGATGATCTCCGAGAGAGAGAGAGAGAGAGAGAGAGAGACTGACCTACCGTACAAATAACCTGTTAAAATGTCAAATGCCTTACATTAGCTTTTCAGTAACTCTGATGTGATATTTCCCGAAACATTTATCAGAAACAGTTTGTTGCGTAAAATTCGAGATAGTTTAGGAAAGTCAGAAAAGGTTTCGCTCAACATAACTTTTATTTATCAGCGTAACTAACACCATGTAATAAAATCAACAATATTTTCTGCCGAAGTATTGCTCAATCTTAATCTCAATTGTATTTCAGTCCAACTAACGTGAAGTCTCACCAATTCGAACAATCTCCATGTAAAGGAATATAAGGAACAGCCAGTGGGCTCTCTCCTAGCACAAGGACTTCCTCCGTGAAACTTTCTCTTCAAAGTAAGAAACCTCTTGCAGCACACAGCAAGGTAAACCCGTTTTTCCGCGTAGTTAATCGAAGATATTTTTAATCTACGGATATTGCATTTATAGGCTTTCTTTTGCTGTACATTCAAAAAGCTGATAGCGTATTTCGAAATTGTTTCCACTGTCGGTGGACCGCAGGAACGCCCTCACGCAGCCATCTTGTGATTTCCATATGGCTTTGTTCTGTCTCTCTGGTTGCACCTCAGTTTGTATGTTAATGAACTCCTTGCAGCCAACAAAACAGTTCTATCTCAAAATTCTTTCTTTACTCTTCTGAAACGATGTAACGCGCACCTACACAAAATTTGTTTTATGCTGAGGCTCATTTGAATACACTGATGCCATTACCACTATTTGCACACGATACTTTGATGGCCGATTGCGGTTAACGTTATATACCGATTTTCCACGAATTTCCATATCATCTTTCACAGATAATTGCGATTTTCATCTTTTCCTTAATTTATACAACCTAATGTATATTTATTGCCGGGTACAGGAATAAAAGGTGAAACAAAAAGTCTATAGGAAGAAATTGTAGTCAATGCACATTTTTTACGCCTCCAACTCTGTTCAATAATAACTCTCACAGCTTTACTGTCAGTCTTTGCGATTGATTAATCGCTGAAACTATCAATTCACTTACACTACGGTACCGAAAAGTCAGTGACGATATCTTCTTATTGAACTGGTTTTTCAAATAATATGGTGGAACTTCTTCTGAACAGGTTTCGATTAATTAAGAACAAAACTTTGTGGGTTGATTGTAATGACACTGTATACCGGGGTTACGTCCAGGTAGACTCAGCGTAGTGTTTAGGATCCCATAATACCTTTGCTTTAAAAAGAATTAAAAGAGAGCGGTAAATTTTGAATTTGTTCACACAAGCCAAGACTTCAAATTGCACTATCGTTCATCTGCATTTAGGAATCAAAATTATTTTGTTATGCCTACCTCACTCATTGTTAAAATATCGTGTGCATATACAAAATTATTTTCCGTATAAAATGATATTTCACAAACTTAAAACATTAATAATAGGTCTTGAATTCAATTCAGTTTCACGGGTACCTTCATTCTAAGCAATAATCAACCAAAATTATTTTAAGAAATTCCCAACAAGTTTGCCTGAAATGTTTCACATGCCAATATAGAAATGACACCTTTTACATTATGTTGGATCCGTTGTTTTTTATGAACACAGCATGTACTGCAAGAAATTTTATACATTTTCATTCTTAATTAAATGTGAAACTCTATTTGAACACAACTGACCAGAATTTCTTCTTTCTTTCTTACTGTAATGCTCGAGGTCCGTTCAGTCTTCTTAAGGACTATCGTATACATTTGTACTATACAATGACTTCTCATGCTTACTTCAACCATTTTATTTTATTTTTTCAAATAATGGAAACTTTCATGGTTTTCATTAAAACATTTGCAAGTTGCATTGCCTGACAGAAAAAATGCCACACAACGAAGACATGAACGCAGCGTCATGCAAATTGCAGGGTAGAGTAGGTGCACACGTACAAGGTATGCAAATGATTGCATTTGCAGGCGAATCGCACGAATGGCGCGGGACATAAGCGGAAAACACCCCGTGAGGCCTTCAATCGAGAAGTCGTCACGGCCGCTAGAAGTGAGTGGTTCTGCTGTAACCGTAACTTGAGAACAAACAAGGGGTGCCAATGCCGTTAAGATGCCGTCGTACGTGACTTCGTCAAACGTATGAGTTCACGAGAGATGTCATCGTAAGTCTTTGTACCTCCGGATGGTCCTTGCGTCTTTTTGCGAAAGAAACGCAACGTGATGCCACAGCCGACGGTTGCATTGGGAGGCAGTGGTCCCAGGTACGATCTGTGCAGCCGTAGTGGGACCGGACCACGGAGTCGAACATCCGAGCGCAGCGAATGTCGCATCCGACGTCATGCCGTAGCGCACCCACAGACAAAAATGGGTGACATTTTGTGGAGTGTACGGGGAGGATTGGATGCTCTGATATCGACACGGACAGTGTCCCGCCAATTGGCTGTGTCTGCGCTGCTGTCCAGCCGTTCGTTGCGAAGGCCACCCTTAACAGCGAGATACCGTCGTCATTGCTTGGCGTGGTGTCGCTCGAGAGCTGCGTGGAGTGCCGAATAAAACAGTACGGTATTCAGTGACGAATCGCAATTCTGTCTTACCAAGGATGATCGCCGTGCTAGATTCTGGAGGCGACGTTACCAACGGGCGGATTCATTCGCCTTTGTAGAGCGCCACACTGCCCGGAATCGTTGAATCATGGTGTAGGGTGCTATCAGCACCAAGAGCTGTTCACCGCTGGACACATTTCGGGCACATCGACAGCACGTTGCTTTGAGGACGAGGTGTTGCGGTCCGTGACACTACCGTATATTCAGGGCACCCTAAACGTCGTTTTTTTACAGGATAATGCCCCGCCGCATACCGTTCGAATCAGCCTGAATGCTTTACACAGTATGTGGATGCTTTCGTGGTCAGTATTATCCCCCGACCTTTCGCCAATCGATGATCTGTGGGACAGGATTGGACTTAACCTGAGTAGCCTCCCATCTCCGCAAAATGACGATGAACTGTGGACTCGGATCAACACCACATTGTCCACGATACCCCATGACTTTTTTGGACTTTCATTGCCTCGATGCCACGTCGAATTCGACGCTGTATTACCGAATATGGGGGCCAGACTCCTTATTGATCATCCTGCATATTGGGCCACTGGAGCGTAGTCTGAATGTTAAAATGGAATCATTTGTTCCGAACCTACTTGGTTTTATGAGTGGGCAGTTTTGTCTGTTTTCGAGCATTCCTTCATGGTATGGCATTTTCTCTGTCAGGCAGTGTATTTTCCCTGTCGGAATTTTATGCAACACTTGTGAACAGAATGACTTATTTATACGTAAAAACAATGCCAAATTTCTGACGTTTCCATTGGCGTAACAATGTCTTCCCCTCAAAATTTCAAGCCTGAAATAAGTAATTTTTGGTTCGTTTATGTTTTAAAGCATTGAAGGCATTTTCACAATATTCGAAAAAGATCCATGCTTAAATTATAAGTCGAGTTAATTCAGCTTTGTTGACGAATAACTTAGACCTCAAATGAGAATAAAACTTGCTTGGGTTTTAAAATTGTAACACCACTTAAATTCGTCGGTAGTGAGCAGTCTGCTTGCAAGAATTTTCTTCTTTACCCTGAGACTCAAAGAAACGGTACTGAGCCCATATCTTAGACCATTCAGAATTGCCACCGATCCATATTTTACTCTTATGGATGATGATGCCAGATTTTATTGAGCTCATTTGGTGGACGATTTTCTCGAAGAGTGAGACATTTGCAGAATTCAGTGGCTGCGCAGGTCTCCGGACCTTAGTCCCTTTGAACATTTAATGGGATGTTCTATGAAACTCACCAAACCTATGCCAGAACATTTCAAGCAATCAGACCCGGTCTTGGTGAGGCGCGGTCTTTATTCAGTCAATCAATACCTCGTTAATGCCGTCCTGAACAATATGTGTCGTTGTTCAGTACGACATTGCCTGGTTATCACAAAGGATTATTCTCCATATTAAAATACCACATATTCCAAGCAAAAAACTTCAAATATTTTTACGTGCACTACTGATTCATGTCAATTTAAATATTATGGTTTGGAAGCATGAAAATCATAAGATTATTATTTTAACATACGCAAATTACACGGTCAAGTCACATTATTGTGACCACCATCTACACTGCTGGCCGCCCAAAATGCAACACCAAGGAGGACACGAGATAGCAAAGCCAAATTTACTGGACACATAACAACAGATACAAAGATAAAACGATTGGGCTCACAGGCCCGTACGACTTGTAAAACACAAAGACATCAATATTTCGTGTATCCCCCATAGCTGGCAATAACGGCCGCTACACGCCGCGGCATCGAACGAAAGATGCTTTGGATGTGGACTTGGGGTATGTTGTTCCAGACTGCTTCCACACGTTGCCACAGTTCATCAGGCGTAGCCTCGGGTGGTGCTTGCCGGGCCACTCGGTTGCCGATCAGAGACCAGACGTGTTCGATGGGCGACCAATCGGGAGAACAGGCAGGTCATGGCAGCAGTGACACCTGGTGGGCTGTGAAGAATTGTCGCAAAATACGCGCCACGTGCCGGCGCGCATGTAGTCCTCTCTTACCTACAGGACCTGCTAGCGGCCACATTTCCTGTTGAAACGTGGCCGCTGGCAGGTCCTGTAGGTGAGAGAGGACTACAGGCTTCAAAACTTTGGAGATGTAGTGGTGCCTGTTGAGTGTACCGGCAATGCGTACCAGAGGGTTGCGTGTGTCATATCAAATTGCGCCCCAAAACCTAACGCCAGGCGACGGACCGGTATGGCGATGCATAATTCAGACGACCATCGTGGTGTTGCAGGTAGAAGCGAGATTCGTCGGAGAAAATAATGTCGAGCCATTCCGTATTCCAGGTTCAGCGTTCAGCGGCCCACTACCGCGGCAGTCGCCGGTGGTGTAACGTCAATGGTAATCGGAGCAATGATAGCCGTGCGACAAGTCCCCGCTCCTGCAGACGACGTCGATCGGTAAGTCCTGACAAAGGTTGTTGCGCAACTCACCCTAATTCCTGCGCTCATAACATGACGGTCCTCTCGTTCGGTGGTGTGCCGCGGCTGCGGCAATCGCTCACGCCGGTCCGTCCGTCCCTCGTGGACCCACCGAATCCATACTCGCCTCACTGTGGCTGGATGTCATCCGACACGGGCGCCGATATCTGTGTACGATAAAGCGCTGTCGCGATAAGCCACTGTTTGGTCTCTATCGAACTTCGAAACGTGCTGGAATGACTGCCGTATTCTACGATGAGGTATCAGGAAGCTTCCCACGCACAGCTCCGGCAGCACAACACACCACCACTACTTACACCCCGCCTTATGTGCACCCTTCTTATAGTGCTTCTCGGTGGTGTGCTGGGCGCACATGATTTGCATATGCTCTGCAATGCTAATCGTTTGCATATGCTCTGCAATGCTAATCGTTTGCATGTCCTCTCGCGGGCGACGCATTCTGTGGATCTCAGGCCAATCAGATGCTTCCTTCTTGGTGTTGCATTTTGGGTGGCCAGCAGTGTAATATCGAGGGTAGCCGCGGTGTGCAGCGCGTTTAGCCGCTAGACGGCTGGGAGTGACTCATTAAGATGGTGGATGGTGTTCACAGGTATGTGGAGCCATGCTGACTGAAGTGCATCTGACAGCTGCTGGAGGGTGCGTGGTGGAGGATCGATAGAGCGACCAACATGATCGAAGTGATCCCACATATTCTCAACTGGGTTTAATTCTGAAGAATTATAGCGCCAAGGAATTAGTTTGAAGTCTTCATCGTGCACTTCCAACCACTCTCGGACATTTCTAGCTGGGTGACACGTCGCATTATGGCGCTGGAAGATCCCATCCGCCTCAAGGAAAACAATCGCCATATATGGGTGTACGTGGTGTGCAAGGATGGATTCATAGCGAATTCGGTTCATAAGGCCTTCCACAGGTATGAGTGGACCCAGAAAATACCACTAAAACGGACCCTAAAGCATAACGCTGCTCCCACCAGCTTGTGTTCTTCCAGCAATGGATGAAGAGTGTTTGTTCTACGATGTTTCTCGCCTTATACGCCAACGACCATCCGTTCGATGAAGCAGAAAATATGTCTCATCGGACAATGGAATCCTTTGCCAATCAGCGGAAGTCCAATTCGGATACTGCCTTGCAAATGTAAGCCTTTTCTGTGGATGCACTTTCGTTAGCATAAATGCAGTGACCATTTGTCTCCATCGGAGCCGGATACGAAGCACAGTTCGCTGAACTGTCGTTTTAGACACCTTTCCGGTAGCCCCCTGGTTCATTACCCAAGTGAGTTGCTCCACTGTAGCGTATCAATCGGCAGTCACACACTTACGAAGCCGGTGTTTCCCTCTCACATCAATGGCACGTGGTGCTCCGTAGTTTCTACGCCGCTTATTCGCAATAGTGCCATTTCTACAATCAAAATAGTCCTTAACCACAGCAGCACGCAAACAGTTCACAAAATGCGCTGTTTCAGAAATACTGCCACTCTTGGGCCGAAAACCGATAATCATCCCTTTTGGGAAATCTGATAAATCTCTGCTCTTATCCATGAGAGCAACGAGTGATATGTTTTCAGAATTCTTACAGCGCACTTTATTACCCTTCGAGCCAGCTCAGGACACGTGCCTTCTTTCATTGGCTACGCGCTGTTGACGTCAAAAGTAGGAGGTGGTCACAATAATGTGACAATGTGACTCGACTGTGTATAAGATTATGTTTTTCTTCTGCTTGAGTTACTTAAGAAATATAATCATAAACTTCCCCATTTTATTGGATTTCATCATAATTATTTCCAGTTACGCACGAATTTCAAATAAATTATCCGTTAGGTTTGATCAACAGTGTAGTTGATGCAATATGGAAGGATCTCCATGAAATGAAATGTTTATAGTTTATTCAGTGTGGAAAATCATTTCTGTAGAGTCCTTTCCATGAACTTGGTAGTTCATATACACTGCTAGCCACCCAAAATGCAACACCAAGAAGGAAGCCTGAAATTCGCAGCATGCGTCGCCGATCGGCCTGAAATTCGCAGCATGCGTCGCCCGCGAGAGGACATGCAAACGATTAGCATTGCAGGGCATATGCAAATCATGTGCGCCCGGCACACCACCGAGAAACACTATAAGAAGGGTGCACAGAAGGCGGGGTGTAAGTAGTGGAAGTGTCTTGTGCTGCGGGACCTGTGCGTGGGAAGCTTCCTGATGCTTTTGTAGCAGAATATGGCAGTCACTCCAACACATTTCGGACTTCGACAGAGGACGAATAGTGGCTTATCGCGACAGCGGTTTATCGTACCGAGACATCGGCGCCCGTGTGGGACGACATCCAGCCACAGTGAGGCGAGTATGGATTGGGTGGGGGCAGGAGGGACAGACGGACGGACGGACCGACGTTAGCGATGGCCGCAGCCGCGGCACACCACCGAACAAGAGGACCGGCATGTTGTGCGGCGGGCATTGACGGCTCGCACCGCCACATCACGAACGTTACCGCAGGAATTAGGGTGTGTTGCGCAAGACATGTGGCAGCACGTACCATTCGACGCCGTCTGCAGGAGCGGGGACACCCATTGCTCCGATTACCATTGATGTTACACCACTGGCGAGTGCGGTGGCAGTGGGCCGTTGAACGCTGAACCTGGACTACGGAATGACACGACATTGTCTTCTCCGACGAATCCCACTTCTTCGTGCAACAACACGATGGTCGGATCCGCGTGTGGCGGCACCGCGGCAAGAGACTGTATGACGCTTACATTATGCATCGCCATACCGGTCCGTCGCCTGGCGTTATGGTTTGGGGCGCAATTGGATATGAGACCCGCACCCCTCTGGTACGCATCGCCGGTACACTCAACAGCCACCGCTACATCTCCGACGTTTTGGAGCCTGTAGTCCTCCCTTACCTGCAGGACACGCGAGCGGCCACGTTTCAACAAGACAATGTGTGACCGCACGTGGCACGCATCGTGCAACAATTCTTCACGGCCCACCAGGAGTCCCTGCTGCCGTGGCTCGCCTGTTCTCCCGATATGTCGCCCATCGAATACGTCTGGTCGCTAATCGGCAACCGAGTGGCCCGGCAAGCACCACCCGCGACTACGTCTGATGAACTGTGGCAACGTGCGGAAGCAGCCTGGACCGACACACCCCAAGCCCACATCCAAAGCATCTTTCGTTTGATGCCGCGGCGTGTAGCGACCGTTATTGCCAGCCATGGGGGCGACACGAACTATTGATGTCTGCGTGTTCCGCAAGTCGCACGGGCCTATAAGCTCAATCGTTTCATTTTTGCATATGTTGTTATGTGTCCAGAAAATCTGGCTTTGTTAGCTCGTGTCCTTCTTATTGTTGCATTTTGGGTGGCCAGCAGTGTAGTTAAGCGTTATGTCACTTGGAGGGATTTTTACGATGACACAGGCAAATTCCCATGGATTGACATGGCCTGCATAGGAATTTCAGCATGCAGCATGATTTGCAAGGAATCTAATCAGATTAAAAAATTCATGGGTAAGTTATGTGTGAAGTCATTTACTCTGTTTTTATCGAATTGTAGGATGTACTAAATGTATTCTTCTGAAGAGTGTTTTTATCCAACCGTAAAATGCACTGAGCATATTCCTTCGAAATGGTATTGAGTCTATAATAATAAAATAAGGCTGTCTATGCACGATATACACTAGGGTCCACCGTGGAGCCTCCAGTTCTGTTTAATAAAAATATACGCTGAGTATGAAAGGAAGTACAAGATCTTTCAGACACCCGGCACAGTGGTCCATCATCCGTTACATAAAAAGAGGTAATATGGCTGGATACAGACAATTTTACAATATAATATCATATCTGACGCAATTGTGAACTACCATCTGATGTACAAACAAAGCATACGATTACGCTGCACTTATGATTAAGTAGTAACATATTGAATTGGACAGTTATGCACAATGTTATCCGTAAACAAGAAAAGTCCAAGGTCTAGGTATAATATATGGACCACAGTCATTGCAACACAGATACCCCTTCCTTGCATCAAATAGACTTGCAGTAAATGTTAATTGTGACTTCTTACTTCGGGTGGCAAGGACATTCTCTTCTGTCCAAATAGGTACATGTGTTCTAGAGTCAACTAATCGGGAGAGAGCGGTTGTTTCAGCGTCCACTCAGATACTGCACATGTGTTCTTTCACTCTGGTATTGAAAAATATTGCAGTGGAACCCATGTAATCTTGTCAACCCCATACGGGTCAGTCGCTTTGAGTGGGATGCTGTATACACCAAACCTATTGTTTTATGCCCTGGGGCTAGAACGTTCCTAATGTTTTGAAAAATGTTTAATGTTTTCACCCCAAAGACGATTCCTTGCGGTTTACATACATTATTTTAAATGTTGACCAAACACGGTACAAGATCAATTGATCCCACATACTTTCTTCTTGTCGGTTTTTTCGGTAAGGTGATGTCACGTGCATGCAATAGTTGACGAAAAATGCTATATGTACAAGCGAGTCACTATAGCTAGAAGTTCTGGCTATCTCACAAACCTTTGTAAGTTCCAATTTTTAGATTTTGGTATTTGAAGAGTGAGTAATGGCCCTACGCACATGGAATCGTATGACATCCAATTTATGGGACATTAGATAAAACGATTTAGCCGGAATGATGTCGTTAGCGGAAGTAGGTTTTCGGTATACCGAAGTTTGCAAACGCTGGGTGGTCGGGTTTCTTACTAAGGTGAAGTACCGTAATGAGGTGCAGTAATTCTTTTCACAATCCACGGTGAATCTTATGGAGGGAAACACCGATGGCACAGATGCAGTGAATGAGTGGAGTTTCTCCATACGGAATGTCCAGAACAACAAAATGTCATCCACGTTCCTCACATAAAAACCTGATACTCTGGGTAATTCTGACAGCACTTTATCCTCAAATAATTGCTAGAAAATTTCAGGTAGGATTGAAGACATTGGGAACTCAGAGGTGCCCTACTGCATTGGCGATACATAATATCTTCAAACTTAAAGTAAGTGCGTTTTTGAACCAATTTTAAAACTGAGAAGGCGCTCTCCCCCGTATCTCCCCTGGTGAACGGAGCCCATAGCACATGCAGTGGGGCATCTATGGGTTCTCCGCGGTCACCAATCCTGGCTACTTTCTTTAATACTCACAAGGGAAGCTATCGGACCTCCTGACGACAATTGTCACATAAAGTTCTGTCGTGGACAAGCATGACACCAAAGTAACAGGTGTGAAGAGCGGAATTTCGTAATCGCCCAAAACGCTTAGAACATGGCTTATAAGTGTGGGACGTCCGTCTGTAATGTATGCAGCCATAAAGTGTAAAACAGCATTTACCTGTGAGATATGAGGCACATAATGTCGAGAGAGACCACGTATAACACCATTATGTTGAAAATGTCATATACATACTTTACTCCACATCATGGTAATGTGTTGAGAGAAGGCAGTGCAGCAAGCAAAGGTGAATATCGCACCACCAGCAATTAATGCCTGCACTGGAATCACAGTCAGGAGCGTTGCACATGTCACGCACAGCAAAATTTATGTCCAACACATTACGGAACGGAAGAGGCGTTTCGTGTGGCAAGTATCCAAACGCCTTCCATGGTAAGCGAAGCATTGGTTGGTACTGTGGTGCACACAACTGGTTGTACATAAACGAATGAAACTTGAAAATGAAGATTTTGTCATGCAGGTTTACCCCATGCACCTTATCACAACGTATATACTCTTCCATGCGTCGTGCAAACAGTTTGCATTGTCGAAAGCAATACACATCAAGGGGCTGGTGGTATTTGGTGGCTTTCTGTGGTATGATTTTTGAGTGCAAATTGACCTCCCTGTCACACAAGGCTTTGGCTGGCAAACTAGTGTTGGGTTGACCAGAACACGAATCCAGTAAGAGAATGGAAGGTCCTGTTAGCTCTGGTTCCAGTACCTTACGCATCCAGGATAGAACGAGAGATGTGGGCATGATGTTGCAGTCACATTCTATATTTGGAGTTTAGTTACCTGTTTCGGAAAGACGTTAGCCAAACTTACCACCCGATTCCTGAAAGCAGGTGTACAGTTTCGTTGCAAGGCGTCCTTTCATGGACATAAGCATCTGAATAGTAAAGGAGTGGGTATTCGATATAACGGATTGCACAGCAGCTTCAGTCGTCTTCTCCCCAGTCAGTGATAGCGTCCTGTTTGACGTGAGTTCGTATTCAAATCGAGTGTGGTCTGTACTGATCACCATGCCGTCATCAATTGCATTGGCAGTAATGTAGTCCGTAACATCTCGTACAAACTCCAAAGCGCTGTTCCTTAAGGCCGTGTCAAATGGTAACATCCCGCCTGGCTACGAACCTCGTGATCTTACGTGATGAGATTTTATAGCTGCGTTTGATTTTCTGCAGGAAATGTGTGCTAATTTTAAAATTAGGGATACCCATTGCGTTAGCTGCTTTCTTCGCCCACGTCTTCAAATGCCATTGAATAAACAAAGACATCGCTCTTTCCACGTTTAGCAAAGCACGGCAACTGAAAAATTGTTATTCGGCCGTCGCCGGGGAATTGAATCCCGAATCGATCGATATCTAGCCGAGAGCGTGAACCTTACACCACGGTGGCCAACAATCCACGGCGCTATGTGTGTTTTTCTCTCAGAATCTGATATTATAAATCCGTAAGATGGTATCAGCTACTGAGACGTCTCCATCTGGTGGGCATTAACTGCACTGGCTAAATAATAATTACAGTAGTTAAATCCAAAGGGCAAGATCCAAAGTGAAAATCCTCCAGATACGTGAAGTCAGTGAATAAACAAAGACATCGTTCTTTCCACGTTTAGCAACCCACAGCCACCGAAAATTTTTATTCGGCCGCCGCCAGGGAATTGAATTCCGGATCTCTCGATATATAGCCGAGCGCGTTAGCCTTACACCCCGGTGGCCAACAATCCACGGCGCTATGTGCGTTTTTCTGTCAGCATCTGACATTATAAATCTGTAAGATAGGCTCAGCTACTGAGACGTCTCCATCTGGTGGGCATCAACGGCACTGTCTATATATAAATTATCGTAGTTAAATCCAAAGGGCGAGATCCAAAGTGAAAATCCTCTAAATACGTGGAGTCAGTGAATAAACAGAGGCCTCGCTCTTTCCATGTTTAGCAACGCACAGCAACCGGAAAATTGCTATTTAGCCGCCGCCGGGGAATTGAATTCCGGATCTCTCGATATCTAGCCGAGGGATTTAATTGCTATAATCAATATATAGCCAGTGCCGTTAATGCCCACCAGATGGAAACGTCTCAGTAGCTGAGCCCATCTTACGGATTTATAATATCAGATGCAGACAGAAAAACGCAAATAGCGCAGTGGATTGTTGGCAATCGTGGTGTAAGGCCAAACGCGCTCGGCTAGATAGCAAGAGATCCTGGATTCAATTCCCCGGCGTCGACCGAATAACAATTTTTCGGTTGCTGCGCATTGCTAACCGTGGAAAGTGCGATGTATTTGTTTATTCCCTGACGCCACGTATTTGGAGGATTTCTCTTTTGGTTCTCCTCCTTTGGATTTAACTGCTATAATTAATACATAGCCAGTGCCGTCAATGCCCACCAGATGGAGACGTCTCAGTAGCTGAGCCCATCTTACGGATTTATAATGTCAGATGATGATAGAAAAACGAACATAGCGCCGGTGATTGTTGGCCACCGTGGTGTAAGGCTAACGCGCGTGGCTACATATAAAGAGATCTGGGATTGAATTTCCCGGAAGCGTCCGAATGACAATTTTTCGGTTATTGTACGCTGCTAAACTTGGAAAGAGCGAAGTCTTTGTTTATTCACTGACGCCACATATTTGGAGGATTTTCGTTTTAAATGCCAGTAGTGAAATGAGAGTCCCATGTTACTCGCATCTTGGAATTTGGTGTACATATGCTGGCAAATGCGTGCAGTTCTGTGTTCCGTCATACCACCACTCTCAACAGCCGTTGCTGTTTGACACACTTTTTCTTGTTATATCTTGTATTTACGGGCAGTTGCTGCAGCGGTTTTCTTTGCGACCTTCACATTGTCATAGACACTATGCATGGTTTGTCCGGAAAACTGTTCGTGAATGCTTCTCCGTTTCACTTTGGGGAGTGATGGTTCATAGGAACTCGAACTGCTTGGCACGTTGTGTGTTGGAGTACCCGGTATATCACTATGTTTAGATAACGTGTTCGACGTTTCATCACTATCACGCCACAATCTCTGTCCTTCAAACACGTCAACGCCTCCGATGACATGTCGCTCTAAAGCGCTATACAACTGCATTGCAATTCGCCTGTCGATGTACGTTGGAGCCGTGTCATCCGCTTGATATTTCTGCGTCACCTCGTTCACCAGTATCTGCACTGCAGCATGAGGGTTACAAGCCATTTTCTTAAAACACACAACACAATTTTGTAGTCGTACGAACAGGCCCGTGCGATATCTCAGACTACTCACGTTTAACAGTCACTGTCGTACACAACGCAGGGCAACTTCCAGGCATACGCAGTATCACCCAATCACAACACACCCACATTTACATGTTGCTTGACACTTCATATCTGCATACATTACAGGCGGGCGTCGCACACTTAAAAGCCGTGTGCCAGGGCTTTCGGGCGATTGCGAAAAGCCGTACTTCACACCTGTTACTTTGGTGTCATGCTTGTCCACCACAGAATGTTCCGTGACGATTGTCGTCGGGAGGTCCAACAGTTTCCCTTGTAAGTCCAGCGACTGCACCAAAATACTTTTTTCCAAAAACAGAAAAAGAGAACAGGCGAGAGGAGCAATGATACTCCCCCGAGTCCGCAACCGTCAGTAACCTTGGTTCGGAATATAGTCAAACAACGTATATTAGCAGAAACGTCGGGAACACAGCACCGATTGTCAAGTGGCGGTGTGCAAATATTTATCTGCCTCAACAGATAGACAGAAAAGCATCTGCACTCTATTATAGAATGAAAAACGTACCATTCTTATATTACAGATTTGCACTCATTAAAATACATATTGTTCTCAACTAGAATCTTGTACGTCACCTTTACTTTTTTCCTTACTTATTCTTCTTGGCATTGTTCCTGTCAGGATGCTGCTGCAGTGTCCTAGAATACCTTTATCGTTTTTCGCGTTTCCATCCGCTTTTAATTTATGATGATGCTATAGAAAATTCATAGATGAGAATTCCGGTTTTGTGCTTCAGAGATAAAAGTAAACTGCTTCAAGGTTCATGGAAAATGCGATTCTATCCATCACGTACGGCACTTACGGAATACTACATATACGGGTACTAACCTGGCCAATAATTATTTATATTTTTTAAAAGGACAATATTACTGTAACTTATTTTTATTGTACATATCTTTTATTTGCAAACGTTGTTAGTTGTTTTTCTAAATCTTTCTACTCTTACTTTTATCCGTGGGAGCTATCTATTCTGGATTTCATCATAATTTTGTTATTTTTGTAAAAAATATTTTATATTACCAAAGAATTATTAAAGATCTTCACAATTCCGACCATTTTTATTTCTTTCGAGAACGCCTTTCTTAATCGCTTTTTGAAAGGCACCATCGTTGATTAGTTGCGTGTACTTCAAGTTTTCATTCCGATTTTGTCTGGGAAGCTGGAATAAGACTGTAACGAAATGTCGGAGTTAACTTGTAGAGCATGGTGCAAAATTGAGGAACGAAAAATTTCAAGAGCTAACGTACACATTTTTTTAAAATCAGAAATGACAAAATAAACAAAAACTACACTAATAAAGTAATCTTTAAAACGTTTCACGTAACATTTAGCCACATATTTGACACGCGGTGATGAAGTCAGCAACGACAATGAAGGCATGATTGCCTGCTGAACAGTGACCTTCGGATGAGGACGACTACCGTGGTCGATGCGAAGGACCGCGACATGACCGGTTAGTCCTAGCGCTCGCGTGTACGTAAAGAGACCAGTACGTATTACGGAGCACTGACTATTCACACAGAAACCAAAACATTGAACTTCCTCATGAAGTAGAACAAAAATAAGCACCATATAAATTCTTTTTCGACGTAAATGTAGTTAATTAAGAATTACTTAATTTTGTTTGATTATTAATTAGTCTGAATTGAAAGACTTTGAGAGCAAAAGGTTACTTTAGTGCTCCATCTCTAATCTGTTTTCTTCAAAATAAATAATTGATACTTGACAAAAATGTTTGTGTTTACCGGTTTTTACCCAGAAAAATGAATTTTAACCATCCATTCATTATCAGAACTAGCTTGAACACTATATACAATAAAGTTTTAATTTATTTTTCAAAGTAAATAGTAGTTAGTACATAATTTTCTTCCCAAATGTAAAGGAAAACAAGTCTTCAGTTTACGCAAATGTGCGCCAAAGGATATCTCTCGAACTAAGGGACGCAATGAAATCCAATAAAAATGGTTTCGAAGCTCAGAACAAGGGCATTTCCAGTACATTATTAAAATGAACATTGGGTTAATACCATAGCAACTAATGAATGTTATTACATTTCAGAACTTTTAAGAGACGATGTCTCCGGTTGCTTGTGAAAGCGAAGTCTGCCTTTCCTTCTGCATGTGTGTCACGTTTAAGCCTTATATATTTTTTACGTATCCTTCCGCGCTCACCACAGTTTGTCAAACTTACCGGTCGTACTTTATGTGCGTCGCTGCTAGGCCTAATCAGTTTTGCGAGTACCCTTCCGCTCACAACACCTGTAGCCGTGGTAGATCCTATGAAGCGATAATAGCTACACCGTCGCCGCAAACTGCACCTTCTCATGTCGCATAGATTGGTAAGTTATACGAAAAACATTTCCAAAATGACTGTACTACTGTAATTTCTTATTTATTTTATATCTCGTTTGATTTCAAAAAAGATATACGTCACAGTTTTTGGAAATTTTTGTCCCTAAATTTTGCACTATGTTCTATGTTTTTAGTCGTGCTACAGTCTATGTATTTAAAGGGGAATTTGCGCCTGTTGACTTTGTGTTATTGATCAATTTTTCCGTTTTAATTACTCAATTATATATTCTAATTTCCAATTAGTTGATTGCTAATTATTTAATTAGGAACATGACTAAAACCAAAAACTGTTTTTTTCTTATTCTCGTCCGTATCAATCATTATTGAATAATATTTATTTAAATAATACTCCAGTTGAAATTGTGGAAAATTGTAATTACTTGGGTGTAGTGTTCCAAACCAACTTAAATTTTAATCAACACCGAGATTATCTGTCGGATAAAATTTCAAGAAATATGGGAGCGATTGCGAATATAATGTTTAATTTAACACCCCAATTGATGATACTGCTGTATTATACCTTAATTTAATCACATCTGCATTACTTTATTTCAGTTTGGGGCATGGCCACAAATTATAGCTTAAATAAATCACAACGACTTCAAAACAGATTTTTCAACTATTGAAAATTAAAATTCTTGGCACTTCTTACCGTAATGTTATTGCTACACATAAACTGACTCCCAGTAGTTTCAGTATTCTTAATATTCGACAACTACATCTTTATAGCATCGGTAAGTTGATGTTCAAAGTAATTAAAAAAATTATTCATCAAATATAATATCTTTGGATTTTTTTACTCATACTTGTTGTACTAGATTAAGAACAAATTCAATTCCTTCCTATAGTAATAAGGAACGGGACAATACAATGATTATCTATTCAGGACCTGTGTTCTGTCATAGTTTGCCTCCCTTTTTGACTTCGTTAAATAATATTAATTTACTTAAACAAAAATTAAAACATTATTTACTAACATTAACATTTAGTAATGTTGAATACTCCCATTGATCATCAAGCTCTGTGAGTATGACTTTATTTTTATACTTGGTTTCATATTGGTTTCACTTGGCTTGGTTGTTCTTTCTTTTTTTCTGTCGCTCTCTTTTGTTTCTGTTGGAGAGTCGAGGGTTTGTTAGGCCTTCTTGGCAGTTTTCCTCTGCATCCCAGTTGTTGCAGAATACATTGACTGTCAAAATGTGAAATTTAATTAATTCAATATAATGATTACGCATGAACTCTGTAACAACTAAATTGCATTAATAAAAAATAATTGTGTATTGTTCGAAACAGGATAGTGTGGGCTCCTTGGTGGCACAACAAGTTTCCTGAAACATAAGCTTAAGCCAATATGGATTCCTTCTATTAAATGTATTTGTTGACGGGGTGACGTGACCGTGGAATCAAGATAGCACATGTGGCATCCGTTTTTCGCATGAGTCGTACGTTAAACAGGAAGTGTAAATGACGAGTTCAATGAAAGAAGTTGTAAAATATTTATAACTTCAAATTTTAAAATTATTGTACTCATCAGAGATTTACTGCTTCTCCGTTCTTGAACTAATATTTAATTTCCTAAATCAAAAGTATGTGAAAGGCTCGTCAATAAAGACATCTGTACATTTTGTTTATTGCTGGCACTAATGTCGTTTTGCGCAAGCCAAACAGTAGTGAGTCCCCTGGTGCCCAGACTATAACATCAACAACGGTGAGAATAAGAGGGATCCCGCGAGCAGACCTTCAAGTCACGTGAGACCGCAAACGAGAGTTCTAGGTCCAGTCATAATGTACTTAAACCGCATAGGAAATGGCAGTGTCATAAGACCACATTAGGCACATTATGTTTTATGAGTTCCACCATCGACAGTCATCCACGGTAGCATCACGAAACATCAATACCGTATATGGAACAGGCACCCTGGAGGTCAGGAAATGTCAGCGCTGGTTCCAGAAATTTTGAATGGGGGACACCAGCCTCAAGGGTATTCAGCTACCCGGACGGCCTGTTGAGCTGGAAAACGACGTGCTGAAAGCTACTGTTGAGGGAAATCCGAAGGCAACAGTCGAGGCATTGGCCACGCTTGTTCATTCAACCTATTTCAGTGTTTACCGGCATCTGCAGGACCTCGGTTATGTGTCGAAACTGAATAAGTGGGTACCCCATGATCTCACTCCACAACAGCTGCAACAGCGTGTGGACATTTGCTCTTTTTTCCTCTCCCGTTAAAAAAGGAGCCGTTTTTGCACAGAAATGTCGCGGGCGATGAAAAATGGATTGTTTATTACAACATTAAGCGTAAACGGCAGTGGCTTCCCAAAGGCAATGTGCCTGCAGCAGTGGTGAAACCAGGACGTTTCCCGCAAAAGGTTTTGATGACTGTGTGGTGGGATGGGCAAGGCATAATCCATTACGAGCTGCTGCCACCCAACCAAACCGTTACAGGGGAAGTCTACTGTCAGCAGCTGCAGCGTCTAAGCACTGATTTGCAGAATAAACGTCTAGCACTCGTGAATAGTAAAGAAGTGCTGCTGTAGTATGACAACGCAAAACTGCACAGAATGAAAATGACCAGCACCACGCTGCAGAACTTCGGATGGCGAGAACTACCGCATCCAGCATATTCCCCTGACATCGCCTTATCCGACTACCACCTTTTTCACAGCCTGCAAAACAATCTTGCTGGGACTACACTTCGAAATGTGTAGGAGGTACGAAGAAACCTTTCTGTTTTTTTGCATCGAAACCCATGGAATTCTACAAGTCTAGGATTCAAAACCTTGTCGATCGATGGGAGAAGGTTGTGACTACAGGGGCTACTTATTATACGGATTAAAACATCTGTTCCAGGTACGCTTTTCCTTCTTTTCTTCACACGTTGAAAAAACGAGAGTATTTTTGGGATTACCTGATAAATCATCTCATTTTAAAAGAAATCGATATGCTCGTGAGGTGAGATAGGAATCACTTAATATTCTTATGCAGCAAGCATATGAGAACAGTAAAGATAAATCATCACAAATTTCACTCAGTGGTGCAACCGAATACAACAATAATCTGTTCAGTTCAAGTACTGTATGACAACCATACAATTAGGTCTTCTTGGTTTCGTACGAAGCATCCTTCATGGGAACTTCCTGGACTTTCTTTCAGCACTTGAAAATATATGCCCTTGGATATTTGCACTTGACCATGTGAACTGTGCTAGGTGACTGCCAATTTTTGTGCACAGCATGTTAAAATTACCAGAGCTTCATCCCACAATGTGCAAGGAATTTTTGAAAGTAAATTTTATAGGCGATAAAACAAAGAGGAACTTCTCATGCATTTCTCATGATTAGATCCACGAGCAAAATAAAAAACTTGTTAAACTTGATAGTACAAAACTATCCCCTCTTAGCAACAAAGATGCTTAACTGAAATGGATGACTGCCGGGCCTGGAATCGCACGCATGAACAATATGTTCGAAGAAATCGGCAACTTGAATGAAAAAGTTAAGTTTGATGAATATAAACAGAACGAAGATGACAAATCATCCGATACGCACAGCAAAAATGTGCATGACTGCAACAAGTAATTTCATTTTATAAGCATTTCTCTGCTCCCGAGTGCTACCGATGCGCAGCCACAGTAACAATGATAAATTTACAACAATCACAGAGCACAGTTACGAGCTGTGCTTTATCTAATAAACTTAATTCCCTGACAAATCCAGTAAAAATTCTAAATAGTTGAAAAGAGGCTTATGCATTAAATATCACGTACCTTTGATTATCATATAAAACCTTTTGAATCCGAATTTATTTGTTGAGAGAATTCCATAAAAAAATCTCCACGAACGCACACAATGAATGTTCTTCCATTATTTAAAATTGAAACCAGTACAACTTCTATTACTCGAAAATTGTTACATTTTTTAAACATATCACCAAAGCACCAAAGCAAATATTCAATAACCATTTCTCTGACCATGGTGAATAGAAAGATATTGAAACTTTAACTATTTGTGTTCTGATTCTTTTCGTTGAATGCAGAATAGCGGTATCAACCAACAAAATTTTTATTAAAAGAAAATTGCCCCATGAATACAACGAATAGTGGGTGTAAACAATTTCCAATGAATTTTCTGTAAGATCAATTCTTCAGGAGTGATTTTCAGTAGCTTTCAAATTTAAGTCATTTCGCAATATCATGATAATGTTTATGACATACCGTTAGACTTTAGTAATTTATTGAAATAATAAAATAGTTATATAAAAAAACTTCCTTAGTTTTAAGGGTAATATGTTTTCGAATAAATCATGTTGACCGCAGTCGTTTTGCGGGTTGGGCGAAATCAGCTGCTACAAAAATTCCTAAAGACAAAGGACGCTGCGCTTCGACACGCTTTCAACGTAATTTTTAAAACGTTCTGGCATTACACTTTAAATCCCTTAACACCTGTATTATAAGGGTTGCTAAACACCAAAATAGAATAAATCTAATAAATATTATCGTTTATTGCATAAAGAGGCAAAGGAATACATTTCCCACAAGCTTTCGCCACCTTCGGACGGCTTCGTCAGACGGATAATATGCTATAAGGACAGAGTAGAATCAAATGGCAATTCAAACTAATTGTAAATAAAGTAAAGGAATATATCAAACAAAGGAGCTGGAGCTCGTTAACATTCACGTGGTTATGCGGTGTTCGAAGAAATGAAATTTGGATAACGTGACAGTGCACAAATATTCCAGGTGCTCATCGGCTCGGGCGTTTCATCCGGTAGGCGGGTGTGGTGGAACTATGTCGTGGAGGGTGCGCCATTCTGAGGGAAGTTCTGCGGAGACATCGGTGTTGCAAATACCGCTGCGCATTAGAATTTCGGTCGTCTCCCTCAGAATCGCAGCTTTGAGGTTGTGGTAGAGGGCGCTGCGGTGGATATCATGCCAGCTTATTATCTGCCTGACGAAGCCGTCCGAAGGCCTCGAAAGCTTGCAGGAAATGCATTCCTTTGCCTCTTTATGCCAGTAAACGGAATTATTTACTGGATTTATACCCTTAAGGCAATGATCAGCCAAATATTTCTTTCAAAGAACGAGCAATTACATGCCTTTTATCGGGCAATGGATCGTATATTTTAGGAATTAAATTTGTTTTCCTTTTCTGATATTTGAATGAAAAAATCTCGTAAACAATCCCGTTTCACTTCGGGGTAGTTAAACCAAAATCAAGGAATATACATAACATTTAAATGGTATTTTTCTTCACTAAACGTTCATCGATTTGTGATAAAGTACATATTTAAAAACCCAATTTAAGCCAAAATAAAAAAAAAAAAGAGTAAGACATTTTTAAAACTTCAGTGATACCTACATTTATCTTTGGGCAACTGGTATTAAAAAAGGGTCACATTGATGTAGAAATAGGTCGACGTATAAAACTTGGTTGGAGAGCTTTCGGAACGAACAGTACAATTTTCAAGAACAATATGCTATTATGTCTTAAAAGAAAAGTGTTTAAACAATGCATCCATCCAGTTCTTACATAGGATCAGAGACATGGACCTTAACTAAACAAGTTAGTAAAATCATGCAATGCATTGATTATGATACGCTTTCCAACATACCAGAAATCATTACTCAAGTTATGAGGATAATGGCTGTGGAATAAATCTCGCTCCTGTGTACTGACCTTTGTCCCCATTTCGATGATATTCAACAGAACCGGTTCGCTATACCTCCGGAACAACATGATAACGTTTTGTCGCAATCGAAGCATTTTTACATACGTTATAACGCATAATGGAGATGGAGTGATTCCGCTCCTATGCCCTGACCTTTGACTCCATTTCGCCCATTTTCAATAGGGTTCGTCCCCAGTGGCTCCCTACCACATACTAAAATTTCATCGAAATCGAACCATTTTTACTCAAGTTATGACGCATAAGGGCAATGGAACAAATCCCGCTCTTATGTCCTGCCTGACTTTAACCCAATTTCGCCCATTTTCAATAGGGTTCGTGCCCAGTGGTTCTCTACCATATACTAAAATTTCATCGAAATCGAACTATATTTACGCATGTTATGACGCATAAAGGCAATGAAATGGATTCCACTTTTATACCCTGACCTTTCACCCCATTTCGCCCATTTTCAACAGGGTTTGTCCCCTGGTGGGTCCTTACCAAATACTAAAATTTCATCGAAATCGAACCATTTTTACGCAAGTTATAACGCATAAGGGCAATGGAATAAATCCCGCTCTTATGCTCGGCCTGACCTTTGACCCCATTCGCCCATTTTCAATAGGGTTCGTGCCCAGTGGTTCCCTACCACATACTAAAATTTCATCGAAATCGAACTATATTTACGCATGTTATGACGCATAAAGGCAATGAAATGGATTCCACTTTTATACCCTGACCTTTCACCCCATTTCGCCCATTTTCAACAGGGTTTGTCCCCTGGTGGGTCCTTACCAAATACTAAAATTTCATCGAAATCGAACCATTTTTACGCAAGTTATGACGCATAAGGGCAATGGAATAAATCCCGCTCTTATGCCCGGCCTGACCTTTGACCCCATTCGCCCATTTTCAATAGGGTTCGTGCCCAGTGGTTCCCTACCACATACTAAAATTTCATCGAAATCGAACTATATTTACGCATGTTATGACGCATAAAGGCAATGAAATGGATCCCGCTTTTATGTCCTGACCTTTGACCCCATTCCGCCCATTTTCAATAGGTTTCGTTCCCAGGTGGTTCCTTACCACATACCAAAATTTCATCGAAATCGAACCATTTTTACGCAAGTTATGACGCATAAAGGCAATGAAATAAATCGCGCTCTTATGCCCTGCCTGACCTTTGACCCCAATTTGCCAATTTTCAATAGGGTTCGTTCCCAGGTAGTTCCCTACCACATACTAAAATTTCATCGAAATCGAAACATATTTACGTATGTTATGATGCATAAAGGCAATGAAATGGATCCCGCTTTTATGTCCTAACCTTTGACAACATTCCGCTAATTTTCAACAGAGCTCGTTCCCAGTGGTTCCTTACCACATACTTAAATTTCATTGAAATAGAACCATTTTTTTTTTTTGATTGGAGGTTTAACGACCACCGTGAGCAACTCAATGGGCTATAAGCAGTCGCCCGTCCCTAATTTAGGGTCACTGGTTCCAGGGAAGGGAGAGAGCCAGTGCCGTAAGACAAACACAACATCCATGCCTCACCGGGATTCGAACCCAGACCCCTTTCCGACGAATGATCAGAGGCCAACGCCTTAGGCCACTGCGCCACCGGGGCGGCGAACCATTTTTACGCAAGTTATGATGCATAAAGCCAATGGAATGGATCCCGCTCCTATGTCCTGACCTTTGACCCCATTCCGCCCATTTTCAACAGGGTTCCTTACCACATACTTAAATTTCATTGAAATCGAACCCGTTTTACGCAAGTTATGATGCATAAAGGAAATGGAATAGATCCCGCTCCTATGTCCTGACCTTTGACCCCATTTCATTTACTTTCAATGGAGTTCGTTCCCAGGTCGTCTTCTACCACATACTAAAATTTCATCGAAATCGAACCATATTTACGCAAGTTATGACTCATAAAGGCAATTGAATGGATCCCGCTCTTATGGCGTGACCTTTGACCCCACTTCACCCATTTTCAATAGGGCTCGTCCCCTGGTGGTCCCCTACCACATACTAAAATTCATCGAAATCGAACCATTTTTACGTGAGTTATCGTTCCGAAAGACGGACGGACAGACAGACAGACGGGCGGAAAAAGCTGGAGCATATACGCTTCGTCAACCTGCGGTTGGAAAGCGTGAAAAAGATATAAAAGTCCTGTAGACAACGGAAAAAGCATGGAGAGATGCATGCTTGGTGTATTTAGGAAAAATAAGAAGAGGAATTCGTGGATAAGAAAACTGACAAGAGTGGAAGAGGCCAGGATCAGAGTGAAATCCCTGAAATGGCAATGGGCTGGATATGTTGCCAGAAGAACGGGCCACCGATGGAAAACTGAAATTCTAGACTGGATTCCAAGGGACAGAAAGGGACCCAGAAGAAGATCACATGGGAGACGGATGAATAAAATTCGAAAACGTGCCGGAGTAACATGTGGGAGTGTCGCTCAGGACAGACAGTTGTGGAGGAAACCTGGTGAGACCTTCATCCAGCAGTGAATTGATAACGGTTGACAATGATGATGGTGATGATATACATACACACATACATATAGGCATGTATTTCGTAGCGGGACAATCAAAATTCACGTATAATTTAGTATTTACCAACGCGCATCGGTATACAGTATATCTAAAGATGTAAATTTTAACGAGAATTTCACCGTATAAGTAGATTTCAACATGTAGGTGGAAATTATTAATGCATTATTCATGTTAACAGACTTTGATAACTGTTCGGTAACCCTCCGGAAATAATGATTTTAAAATAACGTACCTGTCATTGCTACTATAATGTGCGTAAAATATGTGCTAACGGTTAGTGATCATGTTATTTTATTTTTTAATACTGTTGGGCTGCAGTTCCTCAGATATGCAGCTCCATAATAACTGCCTATTTTCTGCATAATTCCGGCTGGCTGTTAACATAAATACCTCAAACATATGTGACAGCTACTTCCTTCAAATACCAAATATAAGCTCACTTAGATCTGAAACAAAGGAAAATAATGAAGGAGAATTAGTAACACTTTAGCTTAAATAATAGTTTTGTGAATATGTAAAACCTATATTAAAATGTGTGCTTTACTACCGGTATATGAGTATATAACGATCGACAGTTTAGATTGACAGGCACATTCTCCAAGTAGAACATATAATTTAGAAACAACTTTGTGAGAAAAATTGGCATTTTATGATCTCTTAATTTTTCTTTCAGGGTACCAAATAACATTTCAGAATCAACTAATAATACAAACAATACCCTCTGAGCACGATTTATTAAAATATTAATAATATGTTCAAATTAAAATCGTTAGTACTTTCAAGGTGGCGATCACCTCATCCTCTGATGTATCAGACACGCCAACATAACATCTTATATACACTGTCCATATGCACCATGGGTATACGTTACTCCAAGAACACGTGAAAAAACAGGATTTGCAGACAACTTATGCAAATCATGTGAAGAAAGTAAACTGTAAGAGCAAGTTATTCCAAATGTAATACACTGAAGTGCCAGAAAAACTGGTACACCAGTCTAATACTTGGTAGGTCCCCCACAGGAGCGCAGGACTGCAGAAATACGACGGGGCATGGACTACACTAGCTAATGAAAATATTCTGAAAGCAATGCACACTATACTTTCTGCAGAGCGTTCCACAATTCGGGTATATTCCGAGGTCTCGGATTCCTGTGTTCGATAGCATGTTGCATGGCATTCCAAATGTGTTCTATCACGTTCAGATCTGGGGACTTGGGTGAGAATGGCAACACCCCAAACTCAGATGAATACTCCTCTAACCATAATGTGGCGTCCCGACACTTGTGTGGAGCTGCATTGTCCTGTTGGAACAGGTCCAACCCATCAGCATGAATGCAGGACATGAAAGGGTGTACCTCGTCAGAAAGGATGTTGGCCGGTTACAGATGTTTGTAGACGTACCAGGGGTCCCAGTGAAGTATAGCTAAACACACCCCATAACATTACGGACACTCCACCAGCTGGTACAGTTCCCTGTTGAACGGCAGGGTCCATGGCTTCATGGGGTTTTCGCCACACACGAATCCTTACATCTGCCCGATACAGTTGGAAACGCGACTCGTCAGACCAGTCTACTTGTTTCCAGTCATCAACTGTCCAGTGGCGGTGTTGCCGTGCTCAAGCAAGGCGAATTGCTCTGTGACGTGCACCCATCAAGGGGACTAGAGTTAAGCGTCGGCTCCCAAAGCCCATATCGTACAGGGTACGTTGCACAGTCCGGATGCTAATGCTTGTTGAGGCTCCAGCATTGAATTCCGATGATACCTGCGAGAGTGTTGCACGCCTATCGCGTGAAATGATTCTTGACAGCCGACGATGGTCACGTTCACCCAATGTCTTTTTACGGCCGCACTGGTATCGTAGGTTGTAGGTTTTGCTGGAATTCTTGTAGTCACGGTACACCCTTGCAATGGTCGTCCGTGAAAATCCGAACATCGTTTCTACCTCAGAAATACTATGGCCCATCTCACGAGCGCCAACTATGACACCGGGTTGAAAATCGCTTAAATCATTATTTCTTGCCATTCTCATGCCGAAAACAGCTCTAACAGCTGGCAAGGCTGTCTATCGCTTTATATACGCACTGGAGGACGCAACCGAGTACGCGCATAGGTGACGTTGCTATGTATTTTGCATAAGCTCGTCTGTGCGAGTTTTGTTGGCACTTCAGTGTACATTATGCCACTTGAAACAATAGTTTGTTACGAAAAGTATTAATGAGGTGCTCCCAAGTTCCAGACAGTTTACAAGGGCTGTAATCGTTGCAACACTGGTCACCAAACGCTGTAATATTAATACTTTTCATACACAGTAGTGAGTGGGCACAGGCGGGGGTTGCTAATAATTTAGTATTCTGCCAGTCTTGGTATATAATTCCGGAATTGACATTCCTTGCTATGGCTGTGTTATTTAGGTTAGTTTTTAGGCTATATCTATGGTCCTGCAAGATCAAACCTATCTGCCGTCTAGTATATCCTATGTAGTTGCTGATAATCTTGCCTGAGCATAGGGCAACATAGGGATATTTTAAACACCCCATTTTTGCAACTTGTCAACTTTATTACGATCTTTTTTAACCAATGTTGACAAATTTCTAGTACTAATGCCAAAGCGTAATTCATGTTTGGAGCACAGGCGAGATAACACATTATTGATGTACGGCATGTGTTCAACCGTACCTACAAATTTCCAACTAAGCTCCGCTCTGTGTCTTGCCAGAGTAGTAGAAAGACTCGTCCTAACACTAGCATGTTAAACTGCTTAGGTACAGAATCTCTTTTGAACTTTGGAACACATGAGTTTGGAAATTTGTCGAAAAAAAAGTGTTTCCAGTGTGTATTTTTCTGACTTTTGATGATGCACTAATCAGAAAATAAGTGATTAAATAGGTATTTCCCCCACGAATATTCAATATGCCCTTTTCTTTTTTCTGGGTTTGTCAACCATTACATACAACTCGGATGATTATAAAAAGCTTCGCATTCCTAATTTGGAGCCACGTTCCCCAGTCTGGAACAGAGACAGCGTCCTGGAGCTAGCGCAACCAACCAGGTTTCTTCCGTGGTTCGGCTCTTACCCTAGCTATAATGACTTCCCAGCTGATGTAATTGCTTGTACAAGGGCAGCAAATACATACTACGATCAACGGCATGTGATAGGGCAACGGCAGCACCAGTTATTTCGGTTAATTAAAGGAGCTTTTGCACTTCTTTTGTATAAAAAAATCCTGGATTGTCCGGAAAAGCTAACGTAAAAACATATATGCCAAAACACCCTGTTATTTTTTATTCGACGTTGACATTTAGGTCATTTTAAAAATTTAGCACGATCGCTATTTTCAATGAAAAAATGTGAATTTTTTAATCCCTTATTTATAAAAATTTTATTGTTTTCCTTCCTACGTTTCAGTATTTTTCTTTATATTTTCTATATTTAGAATATTGGTTTCATTTCATTTTTTGCATTTTAGTTGTTACAGACATGATAATACACAATCATAAATATATAGCACACATTATATTTTTGTAACAACAGGGAATGAGGAGGGAAAAGGCCTGATAGGCCTGACGTGCCCTCTTCTCCCAAAGCATCACAACTTTCATGAAAATAAAAAAAAACAAAAAAAACAACATAAACAAGTCAAGTCCACACAATATCAAATACAGCTAGGGCGATACTATAAATTAATAAAGGTGATAATACATTATGAACTTTTGGTCCGTAAGAAATACCCGAGTTTTCGTTTAAATATATTAATATTATTAAGTGATACAATATCAGTACGAAATGTATTACATAATGCCGGACCAGTAAAATTAATAAATGGTCTAAATCGTTCTATTAGTGGAAACATAGGGATTAGTGTAGTTATTTGTCTCGTGGAGTAATCATGACCACGAGTACTTATTGAAATTAAATCTTGGTAGTAACCATTTTTTATTCTCAAAAACATCAGTTTACCTATACTATAGATATGCAATTGTTGAATAGTTAGTATATTATAAATCATTTGGACTGAGTCCAGCCTGAAGGACTGTATTTGAAAATTGAGTATATTGTAATTTAATTTGTAATAGTCTCATGAATCTATTTTGTAACGACTGTAGTTTTTTCATATTATATAAGGTAGTCGATCCCCATACAGATATACAGTAGATCAGATGAGACTGAATTAAAGTATAGTATAATAAAATCATGAGTTTTGGGGTTAAATTGGCCACTGCACTACTAATAACCGCTATATTTCTTGAGATCTTATTAGATAAGTAGTCAACATGTGAATTTGATTTTAAATCATGCTGAATAATGATACCAAGAAAATTATGATTTTGAACCACTTCTACAGATGATCCGAGTAAATTAATATTCTGAATTAAGGAAATAGGGGTTGACGTACTTGAAAAAATCATTACTTTTGTTTTGTTAATATTAATAGCCAGATCATTTTTAGTTAACCAATTAGTGATAGATACAAAACGGCCTTCTAGTTGTCGCACCAGTGTCTCAACAGAATTTCCATGTATTAATATGGTTGCATCATCTGCATATAAAATAATATCTGAATTGCGTAGACAGGTACAGAATTCATTAATATAAATATTAAATAATAATGGAGCAAGTACCGAGCCCTGACGGACTCCTGAAGTGACTGATTGTAAGTTAGATTTGGTATGTTCAATTTCTGTATATTGCTGGCGACCAGTGAGATAGTTTCTGAAGAGATTATGTAATGTACCCCGAATAAAAATTGCATACAATTTTGTTAATAAGTTGTGATTTAAAGTATCAAATGCTTTTGATAAATCAATGAAAAGTCCCAATGTAAATTTATTATTAATAGAATTAGATTGAATTTTATCTTTTAATTGTAAAAGAGCGATTTCTGTTGAGGAATTTTGTAAAAAGCCAAATTGATTTTTATGCAAAATTTTATATTTTAAAATATCAGCAAATAAACTAACAAATAGTAATTTTTCAAAATGTTTAGCAAATATGGATAATTTAGCTATAGGTCGATAGTTATTAATATCTGTCAAAGAACCCTTTTTAAAGACAGGAGTAATTTTTGCAACTTTTAACGAATCTGGGAAAATACCTGTAGCTAGAATGGAATTAAAAATATATAATAGGGAAGTAACAATGAAAAAAGTTATAGTTTTTTTTAATTTTGGGAAGAATATCATCTGGACCAGGTCCAGTATTTATGTTAATATTTTGCAGTTGGTAGATTAATTCTGTTCTAGTAATTTCCAAAGTATGCACTGAATTTAAAGTACATGAGTTGGAGTAATGAGGTAATTGTTGAACATTCAGCTTAGGAAGTTGTTGTATTATACGTTGTGGTGATGCAATAAAATGATCATTAAATTGATTAGCAATTTCAGTTTGATCGGTGATTTTGATGTTACCCCGAGTGAGGTGAATCGAAGTCTTTGGTACATTCCTACGACTTAATAATATGTTTAAGTGCTTCCAGGTTACTTTGGATTATTTTTAGAAAAAATATGAAGATAATAATATCTTTTTAATTTTCTAATGTAGGAGTTAAGATTATTTCTAAATTTCTTAAAAAATATTATAATCAATTTGTGACCTTAATTTTAAGAACTTTGTGAACAGTTTATTTTTTTTATTTATCTGATTAAGACAGAGCTTTGTTAGCCACGGTTTCCGCTCTTTCTTGAATTTAGACGTGGTTCTTTTAAATGGAAAAGACTTATTGTAGAATCTCTGCAAAGTTATTTCAAATAAATTATAAGCCACATCAGGATTAGAAATTTGCATTATTTTATCCCAGTTCGTATCTTGTACTAGGTTTATGAATAGATTCATATTATTCTCATTAATATTTCGAGATATAGTATTTGTTCGTCTAGATGCGTGTATAATACTATATGTGTAAATTAAGAAAATTGGCAGATGATCACTAAAATGAAAATTAAGAATACCTGATAAAATAGAGTCCGATGGTATATTTGTTATACATAGATCCAAAATTGAGGTCGTATATTAAGTTATTCTTGTAGCTGAAAAAATAGTGTTATAGAATCCTGCAGTGGCAATTGCAGAATTAAATTCTCGTGGGTATGAAAGATTCCGTGACAAATCAATATTAAAGTCTCCCAGTAATAGTCCTTTTCTCCCTGTAAAATTTATATAATTAAGTATATCAGTAAATTTTTCAATAAATAAGGAAGGTGGACGATAACAGGCTGAAATTATATTATATTGATCTTCAATTTTAATAATTTCAATATCAGAATTAATAAATGTCAATTTTTCAATTTGGGTGTAGTCCAAATTATTTGTTTTAACAAAAATAGCAATTCCTCCTCGTCTAGACTCAGTCCTATTCTTATTAAAAATCTGACAGATTGGGAGATGTAGACAATAGTCTTCAGAAGGAAACCATGTTTCCGAAACGCAAATTATATCTATTTGATAATTTAATAGTTTAACTAATGCCTTCAGATCAGATTACTTATTGACTAATGATCCGGCATTAAGATGAATAACATTTAGAGAATTATTAGGGTTATTAGATATTGTATCATTTAGATGCTGTACTGAATAATAATTAATAGTCATATATCAATATACCCCAAGCAGTTTTGTAAGATTAAGTCCCTTCCCTTAAGCACTATTTGAGAATCCCACAAATGGTGGCCACCTACTGCACCAATTAATAATTAATTGACCTTATCTCCTTATATCTATATATATTTTTCCCTTTTTTTGTTTTGCCAAGAATTAAAAAAATAAAAAATTCTAACAGTTAGTTATTGTTGCATAACATAATATCTTTAAAGTACCATGTAAACATCAAGACATTCTCCAATAGTTTTAATCAGTCACATATAAGAACTCAATAAAAGATTTTAAACATATTAATAACCTCAGTACACATACAAATTCTATATTTCCCTCAATAATCAACAATTCTGTGTTATAATCAATTAATAAACCAAACAATGAAGGGAATGTAATAAAAAAGGTTAGTAATAGTAAGGGACCATGTACAATTCATTTTTTCAGTTACCATGTCATAATTCCAGTAGCTAAACGTATTCAGTGACTGGATAGAAGAATGTCAATGAGCAACTCTCATGACATAGAGGAACTAAATAAAGATTGTGTTTATTTGAAGAGTCCCTATATGTAATACAAATTCCCCACTTCATCCCAATGATCAACATATCTGTAACTTAACGAACGAAATATACTAATAAAAAATAATAGTAAAAACCAAATACAATTCACGTTTTTCAGTTCCCATACCAAAATTCCAACAGGTATGCTCACATAACAGGAGAGGAATATGTCACTAGGAACTCCAATGACAGTCAGAACTATATGTATCAGTAACCGCTATACACATTACAAATTCCCTGATACCTCCCAGTGATCCCCAGCCACTATACAGAAGTCAAGTATAATAACTAAGAATGGTAGGTAATCAAAAATATAGTACAAAAATAGCTAACCAAATATAGTTCAAATTTCCAATTACCATACTAAAATTTCAATAATTACAAAAATTTGACAAGTAGGTAAACCCATGAGTTCCCATGCCCAAATTCCAGTGATTAAACAAGACCTAAAGACTGTGATGGAATCTGCCATCAATCAACTCCAATAACATGCAAATATAAGATAGAAGTTAGGTTCATGGAAATAACCTCTATACACCTTATAATTTCTTCTTTTCTTCCAAATAGAAACAATAATTAATTAAGTATGATGGTATAATGTAATAAACCAAAAAATCATAAGGAAGTGATACTATAAACTAATAGCATCCAAACAAATATAAGTCCGATATCTTTGCCCTCAAATCAAAAATCGAGCAAACATACACAAATAATGGCTAGGTGAAAATAGGACATCAGCATTTCCAATGACCTGCATAAATTACTGAAATATTAAATAAGTTGATTACATAGTACAAAAGCAGTTCTGTACAATAGTCCAGTGCAGCAAATCAAGAAATGAAACGAATAAAATAAAATGAAGTAGAATAATAATAACAAACCATATACAGTTTACATTTGTCAGTTCTCATACCAAAGTCATACACCAGTAGAATCAGTGAAAGTAGATGGTAAACCAAACTCAGTCAGATCATTCATTTAAATTATATTTTTTCTTGGTGATGAGTCATTTTTCCTGACATAGATATGTCCATTATTAACCCAAACGGACCTCACTAATTCCTGATGTAGCAGTCTTCTTGCATGCCAGAATAATTCCTTATATGGTGGAATAAGATTTTCATTTATAAATACACGAGTTTTGGGCAAAATACTATTAAATCACAATTGTATATAGTGGATCTCTTTCTATCAAGCCAGCTATCCCTTGAAGTTCTGGCCAAAAACTGAACAAGCACATTAGCATTAGGTTTATAGAAAGAATCTGGTTTTAAGGAATGTATAATGTCAATATCCTGTAAATTGAAATCATGTACATCAAAAGCTTCTGCCAATGTACTCATATATATTCTAAGTTCTTTTTCGTCTTGTATATGAGTCAAATCAAGACCATGAAATTACAGATTGTTTTTACGTAAATATTGCGCCAATTCATTAAAGTCATATTGTAATTTATTCAATTCAAGTTGTTTGAACTCCATCTGCTGCAACAGATGATCTTGTGTAATCCTTAAACCTTCATTTTCTTTCCTAAATGACTCCAATTGTTCCAAAACTGAATCATAGTTTGTCGACATATGATCCATAGATGCCTTACATTCCTTCAGCTCTTTTTTCAATTCCAAAATAGTGGACAAACTGAAGATTCCACCCATGTGAAGCACCACCACAATACAACCGTAGTTTTGCGGTTTAATTCAACCTTTCTAATGATGTTATCAACTCAATCTACAAATCAGTTTGCTATAAGAGATCCATCACCACATATTAGTAATATCACTTAGGTCGTATATCCTTTTCATGATATATAATACGGAACCGGGGGAAGCTCAACCCTTACTGTGCAACATACTTAAACGATACGTTGGAAATTCTCCATACCTATCAATTCCTTATAAGGAGTGTGTACTGCAGAAGACAAAAAAAATGTTGGAACCCCACTGATTCAAATGAATTACATGCGTTGACCTATCTGTAGCTATCAAATATTTCACCTGGAAAAGCGTTCTAGCACGGAAGGAAAATTATGTTTCCAATTCTCAGGATAACTTCAGATCACGAAATTACTTTATTTATTCTTCTTCTAAATTGTCCCACTAAGTGCCGCTGTAAGGTAAGCCAAAAGGGATGTTTGATATTGCTGGCAAATGTTTTGTTTGAATTTTGTATTAACGCCAACAAAATTAAGTAAAATATACGATAATGGTAACATCTGAAGACAAAATAGTTTAAATGAAAAGAAAAATCTCTACATAACGAGTATTATTCGAAACATTTTTTTCATAATGTTTCTTTCTTTTATTCAAATAAAAAGTATTCTAAATATTTTGAAACAGAGATGTAAGAATAAGTAGTTAGGATATTTTTATATGGAATTTATGTTTCAGAAAAATTACGAAACGCATTTGTGGATCGAACTTCACAAACATTTTTAAATACACGTTATATTTACGAGTAAGTTAAATTTTTCTAATGGTATTTGGAACGCTTAAAGTCAAAATGTGTAGTAAGTACGAAATTAAAAAAGATTGAATTTTTTCATCTGTTTCTAGACAGGACTAGTTGTTTTCAATTAATGTTGTGAAATAATCCCTCTAGCATCCTAAAATTTGTTCAAAAATAGAATGCGAAAGAAATTTGTGGATTTAGAAATAATAAAACAAATTGGCAACGAAATCTTCCTGATCTAGTGAAGGGGTAGAGAGTGACTGCTAATGATTCGATGTCCTCGATAACCATCAAATTGGAATTTTAATTTTATTTAGAAGCACACTTATGTATCCCCGGTTTATGAATTATGCCTGCATACGTGGCAAAATGTAAAAGCACCAACAAACGATACTGAAGTAAAATAATGTGCTTTAATACAAGGATTAATTGCTCAGCGAGTGTGCCTAATAATTACTTTTTTTTTTTGCATTCCAGCCTAAATATTTATTTATATTACTGAAAAAGTGTGTAGTATTTGGGAAATAGGTTTCGCAACAGTTCTTTGCAGATCCGTTTTTGAGAACTGTTTGTTTCAATAGCTGCATTACATTTCACCAAATCTCACGAAAACGAATCTGCTTCTTTCTTTAAACGAGAAATAATGAATGTTTTATAAAAAATAAAAGAGTGAAACAACGGCAACTTATTCTAGTGCTAATCCATATCTCGCATTTACAGCTGCTTTCAAGAATAGGCGCGTGTATGTTGAAGTTCGAAAGCAGAATTAAACGTGTCACCGGTGTTAAATTCAAGTAATACTCAAATCAGATTATTTTTTGAGACTGAAGTTAACCATTCACCGGAAAATGGAATATACTGCGGATGGTATTGTTGATCACAATTCGTCTACTTAAAAACTGCGGATTACAAACTCTAAATCTAAAATCATGGTAAGCTTCTGTTGATGCTACTGTGCGTTCCTAATTATGAAAAATATTTAACCCAAAAACATTTCTGTTCCTTGGTTGTAAATTTTGAGAGATGCTCAGTAACAGGCGCTGTGTTCAGAAGTCCATACCCCATTGTTAAACATTTAACACTCAAAAAGGATCATATGTATCTCTTTTTAGTATTATTCAAAGAACGACTATTATTACGACTGAAACTCTTAACGCTGGGTTACAAATATTGAGAGCTTCTCAGTAACAGGCGCTTCATTCTTCAGTACTTCTTGCTCCACTGTTAAACATTAAACACTCAGAAGAGAAATCTAGATAGCTTTTTCAATATTAATCTAAGATTTGAGAGCTTCTCAGTAACAGGCGCTTTATTCTTCAGTACTTCTTGCACCATTATTAATCATTAAACACTCAGAACAGAAATCTAGATAGCTTTTTCAATATTAATCTAAGATTTGAAAGCTTCTCAGTAACAGGCGCTTTATTCTTCAGTACTTCTTGCTCCACTGTTAAACATTATACACTCTGAAGAGAAATCTAGATAGCATTTTCAATATTAATCTAAGATTTGAGAGCTTCTCAGTAGAGCTTCTCAGTAACAGGCGCTTTATTCTTCAGTACTTCTTGCTCCACTGTTAAACATTAAACACTCAGAAGACAAATCTAGATAGCTTTTTCAATATTAATCTAAGATTTGAGAGCTTCTCAGTAACAGGCGCTTTATTCTTCAGTACTTCTTGCTCCACTGTTAAACATTAAACACTCAGAAGAGAAATCTAGATAGCTTTTTCAATATAAATCTAAGATTTGAGAGCTTCTCAGTAACAGGTACTTTATTCTTCAGTACTTCTTGCTCCACTGTTAAACATTAAACACTCAGAAGAGAAATCTAGATAGCTTGTTCAATATTAATCTAAGATTTGAGAGCTTCTCAGTAACAGGCGGTTTATTCTTCAGTACTTCTTGCTTCACTGTTAAACATTAAACACTCAGAAGAGAAATCTAGATAGCATTTTCAATATTATTCTAAGATATATTATTATCATGGGTTAAATGCTTAACGCCGGAACTACACTAAATTCCATTCATTGCAACTGCTTAATAATATCGGTAAAATATTGTGACGATCCCTCCCCCTCGCATAATTAATTGGCGAGAGGCATGGTTAATTAACGGTTATTGAAACTTGATTGGGGGTTTTAATTAACAGAGAGTTATAATTTTAAACACTTGCGAGGGGCGGTATATTAAGAAAAGATCTTCTAGCACTTTGAGTTCAAGTGGCGAGTTGCAGGTGTTTGCCACGAGAACAAAGAGCCCATAAACGGAAATGGGACGGGTCAGAGTTTAAAAGCTATTTCCCATGACTCAAAAGTGTTTGGACGGCAAAAGCGTTTGAAGCTTTTGTCTGTGCCGCGCGCGAAACAATGGAAGCTCTTAGACTTGAAGAGCGGTTTATAATAAAAATGTCGCGGTTTCAAGTGTTGGAATTCCCGATACCAATTTCTTGGAGAGGGGAGATTGTTGTTGGGACAGATCCCGTTTGATATCCGAGAGAGCTGGGCCTCGATTCTTCCTCGTGCTAGAAAAATGCTTACCGTCCGTCTGCGTGCTCTTGCAATTCTGAGCATAAGAAGTGAAGCCAGCTGAAAAGCATAAGCTGATGAATAATAACCACCAGATTTACCTAAAAACTTTCTGATCCTCGCCGGACGACGGATACCTGTCCTAAGGAACGATTTCAGGTGAAATGCGGCAGAGAGAAATAATAATTACGGAATATCGCGTCACTCATGCAGAGCAGAGAAGAGAAACGCCAACAAAGGGGAACCATGGAGGAGGCCCCCCCGCTGCCGAGCCTCTTCGCAAGAAAGCGGGGAGAGAACTTTTGTGCGTGTGTCCGAGTACGTGCGTTCAGCGACTAGGGATGATGTCGTTTTGACGAAGAGACCGTAAGCAACGCGGCCTCATCCAAAAAGGAAACAGAGCTACTCGTAGTGCCGACATATTAGTGAATATGAGTGAGTGTTTGTGTTGTTTTCTGAGTGCCATCCATACTGTGGTTACTCTAGGACCTATGTAAGTACTTTTTACCAGTATTCTTTGCGGCTCATTGTGAACGAACAGACTTTTCGTTAGGACATATTTTCTGAAACACCGAAGAGGGCCAAAGCTGGCCGGAAATTATAGCTTTGTAATTAGATGAAGAATCCGGTGTAATTTATGCATGTATCCATTAAATCCCTGTTTTAATTGTTATACTGTGCCTCCATTGGTTTATTGGTGTACTGTGTCGGCTAATTGGCTAACTAGGTATTGCCGGATTCAGTGATACGAATCACCGTCCGGAAGTAATTGGGCATCCTGACAACTAAGACCCACAGTACGCAACAATATAATGGCGCACTTAGGAAAAATTGGTATAACTGGTAAAATTTCTCTTACTGCTTTCCACATTTTTTTTATTAAATTTTCAAATGGCTGATTAAAAACATGACAGTTTTTTATGTCTCTGACTCTCGTTAATCAACAAATGAAAAAGGACTAGATTTTCCCCAAGTAAAAAATATCGAATGCAAAGGAAAATTACTGACAAAATGTCATATAAAGAAGCTACATCTAAAAATTCAAGGCCGCCCCGGTGGCGCAGTGGTCTAAGCGATGGCCTCTGATCATTCGTCCGAACGGGGTCCGGGTTCGAATCCCGGTGAGGCATGGATGTTGTGTTTGTCTTACGGCACTTGCTCTCTCCCTTCCTTGGAACCAGTGACCCTAAATTAGGGACGGGAGACTGCTTATAGCCCGTTGAGTTGCTCACGGTGGTCGTTAAACCTTCAATCAAAAAAAAAAAATTCAAACGATTATTCATCGAATGTTTAAATTTCATTTGAAAGCACTGTTACAATACACAGTGTACCTGATCATCAAAATATAATTAGTTTGTCCTGTTTTCTTCCATCTTGCTACAAAAAGCGCTTTACCGCCAATAAGCCTCGAAAAAATTGCCTCAGCGCCACTAAACGACTCTAAGGCGCGTTTCCATTCATCCAGGAATTTTCTGTTGATTATCACTTAAACTTCAGTTTAAAGTAAAAAGGCAGGGCATATCTGCATCGATAGATTGTAAGTTGCAGTGAGAGCGTCGCTAACATTAGGATAAATGACGTTCTATGTCGGGCGGGTGCTACTGTTTATTTTCACTTAGCGAGATACTGCCCATCCGGAAAAACATCGTTTTAACTGTTATAGGTATTATAACTGAAACCCTTTCAACACGATGTTTGGTTTATTTGCATTGCCTTTTAGAAACGATGTTACGTAGGCTTTCAACTTATATGGGCAATTTTCTAGTTAAGAAGTGTTTCTCACCTCATTGTTTTAGCTCTAAACACGTAATATCTTTGGCTCTGAGTTGTCCGGCATCTGATCAAGATCTCCCGTCAGTAGATATGTCTGCAATTGAATACGCAACAGCTCTCATGAACAAACTTTGTTATTCAGGAAAATGGCATTTGCTATTAATTACTGAGAGCACCAACAGCGAAAATTGACTAAACTTTTCCAATCATAGACTAGCAGTCCACGATTTCGAATCCTGTGTCGTCTTGTATCACGTCAAACTAATGACATTGACGAAGGGTACCCAGTAACGCTCTCAGAAAGCATACACGGATTCTTGGCTCGCAATAGCGATAGAATGAGAAATTTGTACTTTGGACAAATTTCATGACTGATAAATACAAGGTATATATCTTTAACCACTGTGAGAAATATTACTGCATTTACGGCACAACTGATAATTATAATTAATGCATTTTATGGCTTGCGAAGCTTTTACATCTTTAAATGGTTGCTTTAGTCAAAAAACAAATAATCAAAGTTGACCTGTTTTGTTTTGTTGTGGGAGTCGGATGTTTTGCACTGAAACCCACTGTTCTGTATCGTGGAGGTATTTACACAAATCATTTCTGATCACGAATGAAGACAGAAGGAGTTTAACAGAAACATATATTTATATCGTAAACTAAATGAATTTTTAAAGTAACTTTTGTTTCCAACAATATACGAGAAAATGTTATATTCATTTATGCAAAAGAAATTTTTGTTTTCCACAATATACTGGAAAATGTCTATATTCGTAATAGAAGAAAAAGGATATGTTTTTTTTTTTTTTTTTTTGGGGGGGGGGGATATGATAAGTAACGGAAATTAAATAAATTCGTCTAAACGCAATTTTAAATGCATTTCACAATTGATTTTTCAAATTCAGCATCTATTTTAATGTAGAGATGACTATATTGCATGCCCTTCAATTCATTATTTGTTACTCTACAAAATCCATTGTTTTTTCGATAAGCAAAACTACTTGTGATATGGAACTGAATGGTATTCGCTTTCACGTCACTCTGAAACTAATCAAACGATAAAATATTTCGTGCTTTTCAGAAAAATTCTACGAAAGGTGTAATTATAATACCTTTTATTGCATTCTAAAATGTTAATACTAAACTCAAAAGTTATATAAATAAAGTTTCAAATTATCATATTTTTGACAAATAAGGAAGTAGCAACGTATTTTTATTAGCATTAAACTCATGTTTAATAAAGTTGCAAATTATCATATTTTCAACAAATAATGAAGTAGCAACGTATTTTTAGCATTAAACTCATGTATAATAAAGTTGCAAATTATCATATTTTCAACAAATAAGGAAGTAGCAACGTATTTTTAGCATTAAACTCATGTAAGTTGCAAATTATTAGGAAGATTTCTCTAGTAACGTTCTGAGTCTCTTTCGTTTTCAAAATAGCCTTCACTTCATGTGGCGTATAAATTCCATTAGGTTCTTGATAACATTCAATAGGTTTGTTCAGGCAAGCTAATGTGGTGGCGTATGTCAATTTTCTAATGACTGCTGTAGAAGGACCTATGTTACAAATGGCTCTTTCAATCTCATCCCACAAGTGTTCAATTGGGCAAACATTTAGGGACTGCAGGGTCAATTTTAGCACTTGGAATTGACGGTTTTGTCCTAAAACAACTAGATGACGATCCGAACTTTGTGGATTTGCGTATTCCCATGCTGGAAGTAGCTATCATTATTAAGAAACATAATGTACATGTGTGTGTGTGTGTGTGTGTGTGTGTGTGTGTGTGTGTGTGCTATTAATCTGTATATGTGGACTTACAGAAAAGTATTAGAATCAAAAGAGAAAAACGAAAATAACAGTTTATATAATATTTTTCATATGATGTAACTTTAACTGTACGGAATTTTTTTTCCTGTGGCTCATGGGAGAATTTAAGTTCGGGGATGAGGGGATGGGGGTGCGACTTTTTGGGAAGGTTTAAGTAACTTCCGATAAATATTACCTGTTCTAAATCTTACCTTTTGGCGTTTAGGGGAGGGTTTGAACTGCCAAAACCGCTCCCCTGGCTGCGCCCATGCTGGGGATATGTCGGCAGTTATTTAATTAAACAAATAATATCCTTTTTTTTATGAAATTGACAAAATAAAATCATAACCGAAACTCTTTCTTTCTTTATCAAATATAGGTTCCCTAACAATTACTTTGTTTCCGGTACGGGTTGGCAACCGACTGATATTTTTAGCACCTGGTCAGAAATTTTGGAGATTTCCCGCTTAAAGCAGGTGGCTGGTAATAACTACTTCCCAGCCCTGTTTGTGATCTATTTTTTTTTTAAGTAAAAAACAACTGAAAATACTCTGAAAAAAATCTTAAAATTTACCAAAAGGTAAAAACTTAAATCTGGGGTTGGTTTTGTTGTGCCTTTACCTGAAGTGGAGGGGGGGGTTGGATCGTCCCACTCACGACCCCATGAGGGTGGTCGGTAGCGCCTAATGTTATTAACCAGTGTTGGAAACCCTGGTTTCAGACAATATATTTTTCAATTTTCACCCAGGAAAGAGAAAAGTTCCCTAGACCCCCCCCCTTCCCGATGGTTCGCGATAAGTAAAGGAATGCTTAAAGTGGTCCATGAGCGACCACAGTTTGAGATACACTGATCTAGAGGTTGAGCTGAAACTGCGGACCTACATGTTACAACCCAATATTCAAATGTTTTCCAACAAAAAGGAGACACAACACAGTCATCAAAAGATTAGTTAACTGTAGAATTAATGTTTTTGAAATTAGTCAGTACACAGTAATATTTTTGAGAAATAATGTACATATACACGAAGTTTCTTTTACCTAACTTAATGCCATCTTAAAACATGAAGATGCTTTTCACCTCTCATTTAAAGTCTCTCTGAATTAATATATATATAATAATCATGTTTTTTACAGATTACTGCACACTAATTAAATTCTGAAATCAATATTTTTTAGTGTTTTTAGAAATCCCAAGATTCTTTTAAAAAAGGATAAGTGTGCAATATGTAGTCAAAACAATGTCAGAAATCCAATTGCACTAATTCATCGAGATAACTAGGCAAGGTGATTCCACTAAGTAATCAGATTGAGTGAACGAAATAATTTAGCCTATGTGTTCTTTAAAGAAAGAGTCTAAGTATGTTGGTTTTGTCTTAAATATTTTTGAATGCAAATATTTCTATTAGTATAATAAATTCTAAGCGTAATGTATGAGAATATAATAAACCTGTTTAAACATTATGGTCGCGTGAAGGAAGCGAAAATTTCATTAACATACACTATATCGACAAAAATAACCGGACACCCCTTCAAAAGCAAATGAACGGATCCGTTGCGTTGTTAAGATGAGCAGTACAGCTACAAACGATACAAAAACAAGCCTGCCGCGATCATATCGCACTGTGAGGTTGAGTCAAAATGTCGCGGTGGGTGAGAACTGACTTTGAGAAAGGAAAGATTTTTGGGTGTTTTGTTAGTGGGTTGTCCATAAGTGAAACCGAGAGGTGTTTAAACATAACGAGGTCAACTGTTTTGGATGTACTGGATAAGTGGAAGACACATGGCGTGCCTGTAGCAGCAAAACATACCGCCAGATGAAAAAAAATCAGTGATAGGGGAAGTCGAAGTCTCAGGAGAGCCTTTATAGCTAATCGACGGAGTACTGCACAAGACCTCAGTGTACAGGTGAGTAAAAATGCTGAAACCTCAGTATATACACGTACCATTCGCAGAGAACTTCATTCCATGGGTTACCGTGGTCGTGTGGCTGCTCATAAGCCTATCATCTCCACTCGGAATGCTACTTGTAGTTCAAAATGTTGTGAAGAACATTTGCCGTGGACCGGAGATCAATGGAAATGGGTCCTATGGACTGATGAATCCAGAAGTACGATCCATCAGTCTGATGACCATCTGTGGGTATGACGGCAGCAGGGAGAATGCTATTTACCACAGTGTACTGTTCCTACTGTCAAGTTTGGAGCTGGCAGTGTACTCGTGTGGGGGTAGTTTTCGTGGTATGGTCCCTGCCGCGTATTTTACAAGTGAATGTACGGAATTGCAATTAATGCCATTTCCGCCACCCGACTGGTTCAGAGCTACTTTGGAGATTGCGAGTAGTCAGGGCCTATGAGGAGAGTCATGTGACGGGAACATGTAGGCTTTGCTGCATTCGCCATAAGCCATTTTAATGTTCAGGTGTTTTCTTTGCGACAATAGTTACCTGCAGTTGTTTTGCCCGTATATTCAGAATGCGACAGGAGGTTTATTGGTAGGGGAACTTTTGAATTTTTATATCAACATGCCGTCATGGATTTGTGACTTATCTTCCGAGGTACCTTTAGTCTATATAGTTCTCACAGAGCGGAGAGATGTCATCACGTCAGCGCTCACTCCTCCTTTAGCTCAGGATCAGTACTCATGTGATTTGTACGGAGAACCCATGAGTTGTTTAACGTTTTTTTTTTTTAATTTCCTGGGAGAAGGGGATTGAAATGTGGAATTCATAGCATTTTTGATGAAGTTTGGAGGAAAAAAGTATTAGGAATTTCCTAAATATTGGAAAAATATATATATGACAAATCACTTACTATTTTATCATACACAATATATGGCAAACAACATTCTGTAGTATTTAGTCCAACGGAATTGTCTTATTTCAACAAAACACTGTTTTGAGGTTTTACTTCGTATCATTAGGTAGTTCTTTGCTAATACAAAAATCACTCTATTTGATTATTTTTCTAGCTCTAACACCTGAGGACAGCGACAAGCTGCAAGGAAGTCTGCAATGTCTCGTCGAATTATTTTGAAAACATATAATATAAAAGCATATATATATTTATATTTCAAAGTAGATGATCTTAAAAAGAAAATGATTCGGAAAACTGAAGTTTTTTGAAGTCCAGATTTTTCTTCTTGTTGTTTCATTCATTGTAAGGATTAAGATCTGGAAGCGAAACAATCTCTAAAAATAGTTATACCTTCTGTTATGACGTAGACCGTTTTCCTTGATGAGCGGCAGAGCGCAAGTAGGATTGTTAAGGGCGAACTGGAATGCTTTACAAGTGTCACCAGATTCTTCCCTCTCTCCTACTTCATTCCGCCGTACAGCAAAAACGAATGCTATTTGCCATCTTAGCAGGTTTCGTATCGGAACTGAATATTAGTTTTGAGTGATTTCGGAATCTGTTGAGTAATTGAGACCTAAGTTTCAATGTATTAGTCTAACTTTGCTTGAACTTTACATGTTTCGTTTTCATAATGGATCTGTGGCTCAAACTGGGTACAATGAAAGATAGTTAGCAACGAATAGAGGTAAAAATAACAGCACGACTAAAGCTTCTTTAAGCAATAACAACGTTGTGGTCTACAAAAGGGTGCATTAATATTTTTGGAAAAATCAATATTTAGCGATCGGGTTTATAGTTGCTAAGATGGCGAGGAGAAACAGCAATACGTTGTTTGGAGTGAAGTTCCGCTAAACGGATACGTGAAGCCTATATATAAAACTGCGAAAACACCTCAAACTAAACAGCGATGCAATTACCAAACTATGAGAATTTTTCAAACATAAACTTGTATTGCTTACAGAATAAAAAATAAGTTATCGGTTTCTCTCAATAAATAGGGTGTGTTGACTGCCAACCACATGTCTTTACTGTTGAAAAAAAAAAGCAGCCGACCTCACACAATGCACTTTATTCACCTCACGTTACATCCAAGGACTTTAGAATAAGATATCTGGAGATGCCCTTGTTATAGGAGCAGTACTACTTTGCGTGAAGCCTATAACCGCGGGCGATGGCCGTTAAAGTGTGACGAAGCTGGTGGTTTTCAAGGTCGTTGCAATTCCTCTTGTGTTGACTGAATCGCATTATTTCGTCAGAAATTTAACCAATTTTGCATCGTAACTTGTTGTCGATGTGTAGGAAAAAGATGGATTTGTAAAATTCGTAATTATTTTGAGGTTCCTTCCCATTTTTACTTTAAATTGAAATACGTGAACGTTAGTGCGAATTCAAAACTTAACGTTAAAACTGAAAATGTCACTTGCGTATGAAGTCTAATTCATTCCTGTTAGAAATTAACAAGATTTTTGCAACCAAAATCCACGCAATTCAAAACTACACATAGCCGAAAGTGCATGGGTATCATGTAAACAAATCCAAATTCTCTCACTTTGCGGTTCCACGGTTAAGACATCAAGATATCTCCAGTACTATACTATTATTCTAACAGCCTTGCTTATGAGCAATATGTTAATGAGTAAGCACCCATTTAAGTATATGTTATATGTGTCTTTTGCTTGAACCAAGTTTTAATCCACTTTTACACTATATGTAATTTTTTTTTCAGAAAACACGCCGTGGCTTTTTGTAAAATGTTCTCGAATTAAAAAAGTCCAAGTGTTCTTATATATTTCCTGATCATAAAGTTGTAAATAATAAGTTTGGAAGTTAATACCAGTTTATTTAGGTACTACTAACTTAACACTTTGATGTCGTTTAACATATTATAATCGCAAATTTGAAATGCTGAGTGATTTCCATTTTGCAAAATTTTGTTTAATTTGTCCAACCTCTCTTCCAGCTGGTTATAAATCTCCTTCCGATAAAAAATATATATTAATTTAGATAGTTTTATCTGATTAATGATGAAATTAAAGGAGGGCAATCATTTCAGTGGGGATTCTTCGTGTGGGAAATGCGGAACATGGTGTATGATAATCAAGTTTTACACACAACTTTTCCAAAAAAGTTTTCTGTTAATTTCAATTTTCACTAGAGTGCGCTACCAAGACGTTCGCCAAATAGTCGACGCAATTTATGCTTCTTTAAGGGAAAAAGGGGCAAAAATAAGCGATTTTTGAGACCGTCAATTTGCTTGGAATTAAAATCAGAAATGTGAACGCTTCATAAATACGTTCTTTTGTTCCTACCACAGGCAAATCTAGCGATTTAACCTCTTTAGTGGTATGCCCGGAAAAATTCTGGGGCTAGCTCTACTGCCCGCACCGTTCTATCCCGAACGATTTCCGTGGTCTGTTTAGTGCTTAATGCGGTGACGTATGAAACATTTCCGGGCAAATTTTACTAATTTGGAATTAGTTGCTATGTTGGCCTAATGAAGGGGTTAATGGAACGGTTAATTTAAAGATTCCACCTTTCCATTAATCACTGAAGGGGTTTAACTTGGGAAGAGTGTGTGCTAAAAATTTAGGAAAAAGGTTTGGATTTGGAAAGTTGAAAATATTATAATGAAATACAGTAAATTAGCCTCTATACTAGAATTAAAAATTAGAAAATTTTAAAGAAATCGGAGCACTACTGAATTTTTGATAGTTAAGTTGGTCATAACCAGGAGTATTTTTTCAAAAACTGCACATGATATTTTTGTTTTTGTGCTGTTTTAATTTTTTATCTCTCATGTCTAAATGCTTCCTTAACAAGACAAAAGCAACTAACTTAGAGGGTTGTACCAAAGTAATGCAAAAGTGGACATAACTTTTTTATTAGTTGACAGAGGTCGTTGAAATTTCACATGTTGGTAAAGTAACTCTTTCTCTTAAGATCCATCATGAGCGATGCATTTTGCTGCATCGTTGAACCCAACGCTCGAATCATCTTTGAAAAAATTCAGTTGTGGACTGTTGTACCCACTTCTTCAAAGCAACTTTCATCTGCTCCGTCGAATCGTTGTCCCCGGAGATTTTCCTTCATTGGACCGAACAGGTGGAAGTCGGAGGGCTTCAGATCTTGGGCTGTACGGTGGACGGGGGATCACTGATCAAACTAATTTTCTGATCGCCTGATTTGTTGCGAAAATTGTGTGTGGTCTCACATTGCCATGGCGAACGTGAATCCTTTTCCGATTCTTGTTCAGTCTCTTCCTCCTTATCGCTTCTCTAAGTTTTTTGTGTGTCCCAATGTACTGCTTGCTAGCCATGGTGTGGACACGTTACATAAATTCAAGGAGAATGGCATCCCAGAAAACAGTCACCATGACTTTCTGTGCCGATTGCGGGCTCTTGAACTTCTTTGACCTTGGTGAAGAGATGTGACGATATTCTGTGGATTGATTTTTCGTTTCCAGATCGTAAAGATGCTCCCACGTTTGATCGCCTGTCACGAGATAGGAAAAAACGAGTCTTCATTGGCTCCAAACTCTGCCTGCGTATCAGAGCAGACTTCCACCTTCCGCTGCTTCAAACTGGGTGTCAACTGTGGAGATACCTACTTTGCACGTACTTTCCTATAACCTACGTCTTCTACCACCACCTGTATGTCATTGTAAACACAGTCCAGTTGTGCAACAAGTTCACGGATTGTTACTAGTCTCTTCGGGCGAATCAGTCCATCCACTCGCTGACGATTCGTGTCAGTGGTCTCAGATGATGGTCTCCGACTGCGTGCGTTGTCTTCAAAGCTTGCTTTCCCTTCTTTCAACTTCTTCATCCATCTGTGCACATTGCTCTTGCCAGTGGTGTCACCTCCGTAAATATTCTAAAGACTTCTGTGGATGCCGGACAGCCTGCACCATTCCTTCGTCAAGAACTCAATGTCGGCACGTTGCTCCTGCTTGGAATCTATTATTTACCTGCAATGAAGAAGAAAGGTTACTATAGAGGAAGAGTTACTCTACCAACATGTGCAATTTGAACGACCTCTGTTAGTTAATAAAAGAGTTATGCCCACTTTTGTATTACTTTCGGTACAACCTTCGCGTAACACGGGTTGTTGAAACTGTAAATATTGTTATTTTTGCAAATCTTGTGAACTAACGAATGAAGGCATTGAATTACTTGATGCGGTCAATTTTGAAATCATTGTGTTTCTGAATTGATTTTTTTAGTGCCTGTGCATTGCTACTTAATTGCAATCGGCAGTGCCGAAGCTTAACAGGGAGATCGTAGTGTTACTTTGTTCTTGCATCTGATTCCTCGTCACAAGAATTTCTGGTGTGTACGGAATTTTTTATGTACACTTTCAGTACAGCTTTTGTAAATATTTTGTTTACCAACAAGCGATTCAACGCTCAATTGATAATTTAAAAAAATTGGGTGAATTCGTAAGATATATAACACAATATAATTTCTTTTTAATTTTTGTTTTCTGCTTCGGTTAATGGTCGAATATCGGAGTATTCAGCAATTTCATTATCTAAGGCACTGCCAGCTACGTGAAGCAATCTTTTGGTCATTTATTATTCAAAAATGCCACTAAATTCGCCCTTTCAACGCCGTATGAACTGCTTGTGTGGTGAGAAATCATAATGTATGTCCATTGCCTGCGTACCCAAAGCGCCACCACCTACTTCCTGCTAAGTTTCACAGAGCCTTCAGATGATTGCACTTCAGTAGCAACGCTATAATTTCAAAATTTATTGCTCGGCGTGCTCACTTTTTTGTTCTCATTCGTTAGCTCGAATCTCTCCTTATACATCAAAGTAATTTCGCCTCGTGAAGAATCGCGCAAAACCGTATTTTGTTTTTTAATTTCGAGACAAATATTCACAATGCATGCGAATCAGAAACAAAGGAATGTAGAGAAGACTGTCATTTTACCAGCTAGGGTAAAGAGGACTGTGCCATTAACCAGCTGATTTATCACAAAAAATCACTGAAGAATGTGGTCTTTTGAATTTCTGGAATTTCAAAATAGAGAAATACTCCCGTTTTCACCCCCCCAGTTCTTTCCGTCCATCAAAAGCTGCGTAATTTAAAACGTTTGTATCTATTGTTCTATATGAAATAAAAATTGAAGCTTTAGGGATTTCGTATACTGAGGGTACCTGCTAGAAAAATGCAACAGTTGGTTATGAAGTGGTAGAAAGGTAATTCCTTTTTTACTGATTTGATTCTTCTGATTTTTTTGTTCTTCTTTTTTTATTTTGTAAAATTGCATTAAATATCATTTTCAAATATTTTCTTTTTCTTTCCCTCTCTCCCAGATATATAGTCCATGCAGTCAATAATACATTTTTCATAAAAGCAAATTAAATGAAACCTCAATCTAAACATTGCCGTGCACCCAAAGAGTTTGGAATAAGATATCTAATGCTCTTTTAATGGAGTAGTACCACTTTGCGTGAAGCATATAACCGCGAGCGACGGCCGTTAAAGTGTGAAAAAGCCGGTAGTTTTCAAGGCTATTACAAGACCGAATCGCATTCTTTCAGAACGAATGTTTCTAATTTTGCATTGTAACGTGATGCCGGTGTGTGAGAAAACGCTGGATTTATAAAATTCTTAATGATTTTAAGGCTTCTTCCGATTTTTATTTTAAATTGAAGTACATGAATGTTAGCGCGAATTCAGAACAAAACATAACGTTAAAATTGAAACTTCACTGGATATGATTCTTTCCGGTTTGATATTTACACGATTTCTGCAATCAAAAAATACACAATTCCAAAGTACATGCACCTGAAACTTCATGGGTATCATGTAAACAACAAATAATTCCTACACTTTGCAACTAACGGTTGAGAGATTCAGGGCGTCTCCAGAAGTATTATTCTAACTTCCTTTGTTACATCATGGGAAGAAAGTTTGATGGTTGCTGACCCACAACAGTTTGTTTACGTCCTTTTTTACCGTTGCTTAACAAGGAGTTAAGGGTTACAATTTTTCGTATATTTGCTAACGAAATGTCTAATTTGTAATCACAACGTGCGATTGCGCAAAAATACGCAAATTAATCAGTAAACTTAGAAATAAACTGCAGTCCTCGTAGTTTTAGTTGTGAAAGGGAGATGCTGTACCAAGAACAGTAATGAAGTAATAGGCAGATTGATTTGAACTTTTAATGTTTTCTTTTATAAATTTATTTACATTATAAAGTGATTCCTCAAATTCCTTCAAATGTAAGAAAAGCTTAAAGCCTCCCCAATGGCGCACCATTCGTCTTATAGCACTGGCACTCCTTCTTCCCTGGATTCAAAGACCTTAAATTAGGGACGGGCTACTGCTTACAGCCCATTGAGTTGCTCACCGTGATCGTCAAACCTATAATCAAAAAAAAATAAGAAAAAAAAGAAAAGGAATGGCCAAGCGTAACTGACAGAGACTAAGGATGAATGAAGAAAGTGAAGATACCGTTTCCGTTCCGGATTAGGCACTTGTAGTGAGCTTGTCTTACGGCACTAGCTCTCTCCCTCACAGGAACGAGTGGAACGAACGACTGTGATAGCCACTAGATCTGCTCACGATGGTCGTCAACCTCTCCCTCCCCCAAAGAAGAAAAAAAGATTTAGTACCAGAGGGAACCACAAAACAAATAAACTTGCGAAAAAAATACCCTTCTTTCAAGTTCACCTTCAAACATTTAAAAATTAGGATGAAATAAAATGGAAGTTTAGTCATCGTTAAGATAATTTTGAAAGAAAGAGATTTCGGGATGGAATAGACAGTGATGCAGAAGTGGCTGTTTGAAAGATATTCCAGGAGGTAAGAAACAAGAACATTTCAATAAGTGGGCCTTTACTGCAGGAGAAAGCTTCCGATTCTGTAAAGCTTTTTTCTTCGGGAAAACGAACTTCAGCCAACCAATAGATGGTTGTTGTGTTTTAAAGAGCCACATGGAACAGAATTAAACTCTATGTGTAGTCAAAGTTATTCCATAGACGTTGTTAGTTTCAGAAATCAGTTTAAATCTAGCAAAGGACCGACTTTACAATAACAGCACAGTGATGTCTGAAATGCCAACGAGAGAGGGTCTTTTTTACCAGTTAGTACCGGAAAGAGTGTTTTATCTATGAACGCAGAAAAATGCAGCGGAGAGAAAAATTTAAATTAACCATAATGATCTGCGCCAGTACGGTTGGTTTTGACAAAAAGAAAGTTGCTCGTTATCGAAAAATTAAAAAAAAAAATGTTACCAGTTAATTTCACGGCTAACTAAAAATCTTAAATGACGCTAAATCTACACTCAGTGGACAAAACATTAGAGATAGGGGTGATGTGCATTTTACTTTGGCATCCCCAGCGCATAGAGTGGAATGGACCCAAACAGAATACAGGCGGCAGGGTTTCCCAACAATGCATCGCAATAGACGAACACGGGTAAACGTACGAAGTGAAGTTCTCATTCGTCCTTTGTGCATCAGTCAAAAGGAGATACAATCCGTCTTCACACGATTAAAAAGCATATCACAGTTGGCCTTGTGACAAGTTAAAATATTTAATACACTTAAAAGTAGAAGATTAGAACCATGAGATCTTTCCATTCCCGCACCGAGAATCATCATTACTGATGACGATTCCCGACACGGAAATCGAAATATCTCATGGTTTTAGTCTTCTGCTTTCAAGTGTATTAAATTATTTTAACTTGTCACATGCCAAGTGTGATATATTTTTTAATCGTGTGAAGACGGATTATGACTCCTTTTAACAAATGGGTAAACGTGGTGATTTGAGCAACTTTAGTCGCGGACGCAATGTCGGCGCAAGACGGATGGGTCATTCTATCGGGCAGGTGGTAAGAACCCCAAGGTTCCCGAGGGCAACCGTATTAAGAGTATACCGGGAATATGCCATTGACAGACGCACGAGTGCCCAGAGAGCAAGCGGTAGCCCACCACACGGCACTGACGACCGGGATCGACGTAGCCTGTACAATCTCGTACAAACCTACCGCTTGGTAATGGCGTCTCAAACCATACATAGGTAAAATGTCGGAGAACCAAGCAGCGTCAGCGAGCAAACGGTGCCGCGTACATTGCATACCATGGGCTACAGGAACTGATGCCCTATTCGTGTGCCATTGTTGACGGCTCGTCATTGGGCATTACTCCTCGCCTGGCGCCGGAAACATCAAAACTGGTCATCTCGAGAGTGACGCTGCATCGTGTGGTCCAATTAATCCCGGTTTCAGCTGCACTAGAGAGGATGCGTGTGTGTTGTCGATAGCCTGAGCCCCTGACCCCGCCGTGCCAAGTCGGCTATGTTCAAGTCGGTGGTGGCTGTGTGAATGTTGTGTGTGCCTTCTCATGGGACACATTATGTCCCTTAGTGTGTCTGGAAAAGTCCTTCACTTCAGCCTGCTACCAACATGTGCTGGATGATCACCTACATGCTTTCATGGCCTTCGCCTATCCTGCGGAAGATGGTCTGTTCCATCAGGACAATGAACTGCTCCACCGAGCAGCAAACACCCAGGCATGGCTCGTGGAACGCTCACATGAGTTTGAAACCACCCACATGAGTTTGAACCACCCACGGACCCCATGAGCCCTGATTTGAATCCTATGGAAGCTCTTTGGGTTGCCGTCGTGCGGAAAATCATATCCATGGAACCCGGATAGACGTCTCGAGCGGAGTTTGGATAATGCTGCAACAGACATGGTTGGTATTACCTCCGGCATCTGGTAGAGTCTATGCTTTCACTTGTACAGGCTGTTATTCGTGATAGAGCCGGACCAACACGCTATTTTGTAAGTATATCTAAGGTTCAGTCCATTGAGTGTATTTACGGAATAGATTAAAGCATTCGACGATGAAATGTAAAAAGTTATTAAAATAAACAGCTGTACCCCACATTCAACGGATGTGGTTTCAAAATCATCCACTGTGCCCTTTAGGAGCACAGCAACCTACGAAAACTAAATATTTGAGAGTCGTCCCTGTGGCCCAGTGGTCTGAAGCTTAGGTTTTAGCCAAGACACCAAGCTGGTGACGTTGTTCTTACACGCTGGCACTTTCTCTTCAATGGAACTATTATTTTTGTTTGGGGGTCAATCGACCACAGTGAGCCCCTCGATGGGCTAAGAGGATACGTCCGTATATAATTAGTGATGACTGTTTCCAAGGAAGGGAACAAGCCAGTGCTAAAAGATAGACATGCTATCTATGCCCACTTACGATTCGAACCCGGACCCATCTCGGGCACATGTTCAGAAACCGCGTTCCAAGGGGATTACCCATCAACTATTGGACCCAGATTAGAGTAGGACTATTACCGTAGCCTTTAGAGTTACTCGCAGTGGCCGTTAACCCGCGAAACAACAACTACAACAGAAGCAGTTGATAATAAAAGTTTGAATTTTTTATCGAAGATAGAACTTCAGTGTTCTGATTAGCTTGGAAAGTGAACGATTAATAAAATCTTTTGACGTGAGAATGGCATGCAATATACTAATCTGTGCTTGCAGTAATGGAAAAATAATCTAGAACTTCTGAAAGCATGTTGGTTTCAGAGGCAGTATTGAGACTAATGATAGAAGTATGTCTGGTAATAAGATCGGAGATGATGGATAAATTACTGACACGGATGACTAATTTATGTTTCTGCTAATTTTCTATCTCCGACTTAGCTTGAAGCTCTCAAAAAATCTTACAGTAATTTAACTCCTATAGCATACAAATCAAATATTTTTTTAATATTTATTTGTAATCTGTACCAATACAAAGAAGTAAGGTAGTGATCGATTTTAGGGTTATGAAAATACTCAAGCAGCGAGAATCCCAAGAGCGAATTAGATTCATCTTACAATAAAAGAGATACTTTGAGTATCATTATTTTCGGTTTTCCGAAGGTTAAAAAGTGCACTCTTTTGCTGGACTTCGCCTCTGATTTAGATAAATCAGGTAAACTGTTCAATAACGAGGAGCTGTGAAACAACTATACCTAAAATCTAAGTATTACACCGAACTGTGTTATACTTCCTTGAAAATGTCATCCGGTTGATGTGCTAAAGCTTGGAAACTTTGAATTCTATTTTGAGCCAATAAATTCAGATTGCTAATATAGTTTTACTATTTTAGGTAAACTATAATAAACTTCGAATGGAGGCAGAGCCAAAGCTCAGATTGGGTAATTTTTTTATTTTCCATATTTCGGTACGTTTTTAGCACGTCTTTTGAAAAAAAAGATCGTGCTTAAGTTATCGGTTTTTCCATCCGTCCGTCTTTACCCACGATATCTCTGGAACTATTAGTCCGATTTGAAAAATTCTTTTGCATTGGGAAGCTTGAAATATGAGAATGGTGATCCTTTATTTTGTTTTTATTTTACGATGTACAATTTCGCCGCTAGACGGAGTAAATGCAGATGATGTCTAATTCAAAAATATGTTTTATTCCACAGTTTTGCTTCTAAACATCCGATTGAAAAAATTATTTTCCCTTTGGATTCCATTTATGTCGAAGAGTATTTTAGATACAGTTACTTTTTCAAATTACACATAGATCTTCCGCTAGGGGCGTAAAAGTAAATTACATTTTTCCCGATAACTCTTCTTCTAAAACTCTGATTAGAAACATTTTCTCTTCAGCGAATACACCTCTTGATGGAATATCTTTTGTATATAATTTCTGAATTTTGGTAAGAAATACTTTGGCCACCAGGGGGCGTAAACGTTAATTTTTGATACTGATGTATTTGCCATAAAATCTGAGCTTCTAAAATAACGATTGAAAAAATTCTTTCGTGAACTGATGCCACTCAGATCGATAAACCTTTCCGGAATATTTTCTTTAAAATATTCCACAGTTTATCCGCCAGGGAGCGTAGACGTATAACTTATTTTTGTCAATAACTCTACTTCTAGAAGTCCGATTTTAAAAATTTCTTCTTTGTTGGATAGTGTTTTCAGTGAGACATGTTTTTCATATAATTTCAAAATTTTCAAGTAATTCATAGACTTTCCGCTAGGGGGCGTAGAGGTAAATTGCGCCCCCCCCCCCCTATATCTCTGCTTCTAAATCTCCGATTTGAAAAATTCTTTCTGCACAGGCTATAGCTCCTGTTGGGAAATCGTTTGCACATAATTTCTATTTTTGTAAAAAAAAATGGCTTGGCCACCAGGGGACGTAAATCTTATTTCCGCTTCTGATGCATTTGCAGCAAAATATGAGCTTCTAAATTCTCGATTGAAAAACATGTCGTTTGTAGACCGATGGTACTCATGTCGACAAACCTTTTAGAAACATTTTCTTCTTAAAATAATGCATGGTTTTTACGCCAGGGGGCGTAGATGTATATCTTATTTGTGTCAATATCTCTACTTCTAGGAGTCCGATTTGAAAAATTCCTTCTTTGTTGGATAAGAGTTTCCAGTGTGACATGTTTTTCCTATAAATTCAAAATTTTCAAGTAAATCATAGACTTTCCGCTAGGGGGCACAAAGGTAAATTGCGTTTTCGGCGTTATTTCTGCTCCTGAAACTCCAATTTGAAAAATTATTCCTGTATCGCATACAGGATCTAATATTTTTCACATAATTTCTAATGTTTGGTAAAGAATAGTTTGGCCACCACGGGGCATAAGTGTTAATATCTGCTTCTGATGTATCTGTAGCAAAATCTGGGATCCTGAAAAGTCGACTAAACTTTTTTTTCTTGGACCTATACAGCTCATACGGATAAAACTTTTGAGAATACTTTCTTCCTAAAATAATTCATGGTTTTCCCACCAGGGGACGTAAAGTCACATCTTATTTTTGTCGATATCTCTGTTTCTAAGTGTCCGATTTGAAACATTATTTCTGTGTTGGAGAGCGTTTCCGGTGCGAAATGTTTCTCATATAAATTCATGTTTTTCTTAATGCACAAGTCTGCAACCAGAGGGAGTAAGCTCACGATTCCGTTTGCAGCAATATCTGAAAGATTAAAAACCCGATTGAAAAACTTCTTTCTTCCGTCAGATACTATTGTTTTCCATACCGGTTCCATTGACTTTGAATAGCTTTGATAAATTTAATTTGCATCAGAACGGATTCAAAAGACGTGCTTATTGCACCCGAAAATTCGGTGTCATCTTTCTTGTTGAAAATATTTTCGATAACTCGTTGAATTGAGTTTTCACCTGCGTCTCCGGTTTCCGAAAATGTCATTAAGAAACACGTTTTGTACCATATGACAATCGTTACTTTTAAAGATCGTGGACGTTATGCTCTGTAGATAACCAAATATTTTCTCGCAAGTGGGCGTATATGAAAAAAAATATCTTATAGGTATGTGGTGGTAAAACACTTTTCGCTTCTACCGATCATATCTGAAAGTCTTTTACCATCGGGCAGTTTTGATACAAAGACTGATTTGCGCATATTTCCCACTTTCCGTAATTCAGAATTCTGTTGCAAGGGGGATTTAGACTGTATTATTGTTCAGCAGAGTATCTCCGCTTCCGAAAATTTCTTTGAAACTTTCTTTCTCCTAGGATACGTTTCATTACAAAAACATTTCTCATACACTTTATGTATTTCTTTTGCGAGATGGCGTAAGAAGCGATTTTTATTTCTGATGTCTTACTGACTAGAAAATAGGTAGCATTTTTTAACTGGTTTAGTTCACTTTGGTCAGATGAGGTCCATTTCGATGCGCAGTAGTGAGAGCATTTTCGGGTGACTCACAAATGACGTAGCTATAAACTTATCAACATGTAATAGGTGAAACAGATACCAATCGCAAAAATTCTTCATTTTAAAGTTCATAATTTGGTAATTTTGTAGCTGCCTAGATTTTCCTTTAAAGGAAGTAAGAGCTGTGAATCACATTCATACTTCTTTGGATCAGTGTTTTTCAAAGGGGTTTCATTTCGAGGGGCAGTAGTGAGGGCAATTTCAGGCGACTCGGGAATTACGTAGCTGTGCAGGGAAATTGTTTACTTCGATGGTTTGTTTACATTCGTTCACTATTACTTTTGCATTTACTTAGAGGTATTTGATTGGTTATTATGATAGATAATTTCGGATTTTGATTGCGCTCGGAAAAATATAACTCTTATGTTAACGAAAAGGTAAGCGTTGTGCTGTAAAAAAATGGCAACTCTTGTTAAAACTTACATCGTTCAGGTAACTTTAGACATCGTTTTATTGCTGTGTGGGTTTGCTGGCAAGCTCCCTAACCCCGCCTTTCTGTGCTGTTATTTCGTAAGAACGATGACAATTAGTGCTTTTGCTTTGTACCCAACTGAGAATCAGAAAACGAAATGTACTGTGATTATTTATCACGCATTCCCAAAGGATCAAATGTTGCAAAAAAGCTTTGCTACTGAAATGTAAACGAAGAGAGTCTATCAATGTGAAACATGCCCGAATTTGATCTGAACATTTTATTGAAGGTGACTATGAACGTGATTTGTAATCAGAATTACTCGGCCTTTCATCGAGTAAGCAGAAAAGGCTGAATTTATATGCCATTCCTTCTATGAATCTCCTCTGTAGTAGCAACATTCGGCTCGACTTCCGAATCAAAATGCTTTCAAGTAGTTCCTGATTTCGGATGTATCGTTCCGCTTTGTTCATATAGAACCTGATCACGGCTAACATGAAAAAAAGTAGTTCACTATAAATTTTATGCAGATTTTTATTGCTATTTTCATCGAAATAAATCTTATCGTTATGTATTACGTCCTTAAACTGGCACCTCTTCTACGAGAAATACTTTTACCATGCTTTCCTTCAGAATAAATCTTATAACACCTAAACGAAGTGGAATGATACACTTGAAATCGGGAACTAGCTTTCTGATTAGGAACTAGCTCAGCACTCTTGTTGTTGTTGCAGCTGTACATGTTAGTTGAAACACCTCACATGATGCCAGTAATAACATGGGAAGTTCAGATGTAGGAAATCTCTTCTATAACAATTCTAATCAACTAAACAGATGCAATGCCCGTGTAATCCGTAAGCCCCAACAGGAACGTACAGATAATTTTTTCGTGGGAGGGGGAGGCGACGACATAAAAATAGAAGTTTTTGAAATCCACCAAAGCAAAATGAAAGTTAATGAAAAATAGAAGAAAAAATTAAATGATCGTTTTCTAATGTAAGTTAATGTATTTTTATTATATTAAAGCATTGTTTTTCCTAATGTAAGTACCATTTTAACCGAAAACAGAAAAATGAAACACTTTCTGGGGAAGGGACCTTGGGTTCCCTCTAAATACGCCCTCTTCACTAAGCAAGAGGAAAATGGGAAACAACTACAAGCTGAAAAACGAAAGACTTCTTGTGCTAAATTAAAATCTCAAAATAAAGTCTGAACAGTATTCTACAGGGTGTTCGGAAAGTCACTGTGCACCTAAGCTATGCACTTAGAAAAAATGTTCGAGGTGATCTCCACGAGCGTCGATACAGCGCTGAACACGTTTCAGTTTATTTGCAAACACTTGCTGCAGCTCTGCTTATGAGATGTTTCTTATGAACGTAGTTATTGCAGTTTGTAATTGATCAAGCGTGCGTGGGCGATCACGATACACAGCAGATTTTGCTGCGCCCCACAGAAAAACGTCTGGTGGAGTAAGGTCCGTGGAGCGAGGGGGCCATAGGTTTTTGAGATGACACGTTCGCCGAAAACCTCATTCAGAAGTTTCATAGAGGTGTGAGCTGTGTGCGCAGTAGCTCCATCTTGTTGAAACCAGCTGTAGGTGATTTCGTCTTCTTCAAGGCAGCCGATGAAGTCGTGGAGTATGGAACAGTAACGTGCACTATTCACGGTGTCCTGAAAGAGTAACGGCCCGACAATGCGCCGTCGGGATAGCGCAACCCACACTCTGATTTTCTGGTCATGCAAGGGTCGTTCCGACACAGCATGAGGAGTGTCTGTGGACCACAATCGTGTTTTGTGCATTTACATACCCAGAGAGGTGGAACCACGCCTCATCTGTAAAGAAGGTGACATCAAGAACAGCAACAGTTTTCGTTTGAATAAAATTGTTAAACCATTCACAGTACTGGAGTCGTTTTACGTGATCCGCCGGTTGTTGTACCGCTGTTACTTTGTATGGGTAGAGGTGCAATGATTCTCTCACCGCTTTATGCGCTGTCGCAAGCCCGATATTTTCCTCTTGCGCCAACTTGCGCAATGATTTTGATGGACTCCGCAGCAGGGAGTCAGAGATGTCCATCAACTTCCCATCGGTAAGTTTAGTTGGTCTCCCGCTTCGTTCGGCGTCGAACACTGAGCCTGTCGCACGAAATTTCTCAATAAGTCGACGAACTGCATTACGATGAGATACAGGTGTGTCCGGGAATTTGGCAGCAAATTGCTGCCGCACTAAATCGATGTATTCATTGCCTTCTCGAAAGACGTATTCAACCAGAAACACACGTTCCGCAATTGAAAGAACCATAGTGCGAAAAACTGAACAACAACAGCACACACGGTAACTTCGATCCTTACAGTAACAACGACTCGTCTCTGTTGACCTCTGGAACTCAACTGCCGCTATGCGGCAACCGACGCTTCGAGCAGCTTGCTGCGCATGCGCAGTGAGCCCCTTGGGTTCCCGCGATCGGCTGCGACTGGGAGAATCCACTTTATGACGTTCCGGTGGCACATACTGCACTTGATAACTGCGAAAACAAAACGGTAGCCTAGGTGAACAGTTACTTTCCGAACACCCTGTATAAGCAAAGCGAAGACAATTGCTTGTGAATGCAAAAAAAACTAAAGCTTTTTATATCGATGGTCAAGTCTTTGTGCGTGGCATAGCGTAAAAGTAGTACACTACTACATAGCGTAAAATTGGTATTAATCAGCCTATTAAAACTGTGCGAATTAGAAAATATCAAGAAGTTTTTCGTCGATACAGATTCCTTATTTGTTTCGGTAAAAATCTCAGGTTTCACGCCGTGTTGTTTCAGAAACACAGATGACAAACGGCGAACACGCTTTTTTATATTAGTTGAGAATTCATACTTTTCCTTACTATGCATTTTTTTGCTTTAGTAATGGCATGACAAAGTAAAAAAATTAATTGAGAAAGGTTTTAACTTCTGCTTACATACGTTTTCTCTGTGCCTTAAGTTACGTATGAACGCTGGGTTTTGCTTTTGCTCCGTTCCTCTAGAGTGACGTCAAATGAAAAAGCCAATGAAAGCATAGATCGCTAATGTTACCTAACTAAAGAGATATCTAAGAACTTTGCGCTCTGGCAAACACTGCTCGCGTTGCATATTTTTAAAAATGCAACGTTTTCTCAGCAACGGGCCAGGACCGTAGCACCGTGGGTGCCAGGTGGGGGCTCAACCAGCTCCGACAGGATTTGAAACCCCTAGCTCGCGATTGAAGGCGTGAAAAGCTGATGTTTCGTGCAGGCGTGTTGGTGGTTTTCCGAATTTTAGTAAACATGCAGACAAAGAGCGTAAACCTCACCGCAAGTATCACGTTGCCTCCTGATTGTTGTTCTCGAGGCTTACAATTGTTACCTATCGACTGTTCACGTCAGTGCCCGTGTGCTAAATTAGAAGGTGAAAACATCGACGGCTTTTGCTACCGCTCAACAAACGAAAGGAACTCGCATGTGTAAGTGGGGAACGATGAGTAAATTTCTAATTAGAACTATGCGGGGAGATGATGATCGGGCAAATAGTACAAAACTCTTGCAACAAATTCTTCATTGTAATCAGACCAAAATACCCACACCAAAACATCAGACCAAATAACTATGAATTTTTTTATGCGTTGACGAGCCTTCATGGTGAATTATATTTCACATACCGTGCGCAATTTTCACAACGTACAGCTTTGCAACGAACAGAAACAAGTGCATATTTCTGTTTACAGCGTACTCGCAGCAGTATCTGGGCTTCTACAATGCGGAATGAAAACAATTGTTCTTAGTCCGATAGCTCTTACTACTGGATACGTTTTGCACATATTTTCGGCTCAAAATAATGCAAAGCTTTCTGCTACGGGTCGTAGATATGTTGTTTATTTTCTATTTGAAAAATTCTCTTAACATCAGATGAGTTGACATTCAGGGAGTAAAATAACTTGCATTTTTTTTTAATGCGCCTTCCTGTCGCTAGGTGGATAAAATTCGCATTTCTGCATCTCGATTTCAAAACCTCCGATTAAAAAAATTATGTTTTCCTTCGATAACTAACTTTTGCCACGGAGACCACTGCGTACAGTTGATACTTCAAAAGTTTTAAAGTTTTCACGCTGTGTGGCGTAAATGTATTTTTATCGAATGCTCAGCTGCTCAAAGCTCTATCAGAGAAATCATCTTTGCGTCGACGTACTTTTAAGGTGAATAATATTTTACATATCATATCAAATTTTTCATTAACTACAACTTACCATTTGGGGCATAAGTTCATATTTCTAATTGCAATATATTCGCTGCGTTATCTCAAGACCGTCTAGAATTGTCTGGCTCTCTAAAAACGCGACCGTACAAAATTATATTTTTGGTTTAAAACCTTTTTCTATGAAGCTTTTCAAGCACACATCCTGCTCAAAATAACACAGTGTTTTTCAGCAAGTGATCGTGAAGGTGTGTTTCATTTTTCTCGGTGTCCCATCACTTGGACATCTAATTCGAAACATTCTTTTTACATCGGCAACACACACTGCAGAAAATATTTCGCTGATATTTCTTTTTTCACAATGCAACGTTTTGCCACTTAGTGTTATATTTGCTTGCAACAACATCTGCACTACTAAAACTCCGACTGAAGAAAATTATTTTTGTATTGTACGCACTTGCTATGCTAAAAACTGTGAAACATTATCCACTTCAAATCATGAACAGTGTTCCAGTTACAGGCAGGAGGGTCCCGCTTGGGCTGCGCAGTATCAGACGCGGTTATTTTGAAACCACGCATGACGTAGGTGTGGACGCAGGACTCTCAGTCTTTCGACTTCTTGCATTCCTGTTTGTTTACATTTGGTGTGCTGGAGTTTTCTCTATTAACGCAATTGATTTTCAACCGCTTGAAGTTTGTATCGTATAGTTCTATGTTTATGTTTTGTTTATTTTGATATTTACAAGTATTTATCACTGAAATTCATTGCTTCTGTGTTTCGTAAGAAACGCAATAATGCCGGGTTGTGCAGTGGCCTGTTGTACTACGTACAATAGGAAAACCAAGATCACTGACATTATGTACCATGTATTTCCGAAGGATTTATTACTACAAAATTGTGGATTCAGAAATGTAAGCGTCAGGATTCCTTCAAAGTGTCCAATGCAAGACTGTGTTCTCAACATTTCACACAGGATGACTACCAGCGTGACTTACAGGCAGATTTACTTGGGTTAACTCGCGGGAAAGTGTTGAAGCCTGATGCAGTACCTACACTAAACCTTCCCACAAGCAATAATACTGGTATTAATAAGGTAAGTTCGAGAGCCAGTGCTGACATTTCAGGACCTGAGACTACAACGTCTACTGCACTTAGATGTCATGACCGTGGAGTTCGGAAACGTGCATTGGAAACCCTTGATAATCTATCACCGAAGAAGAGGAATGTAGAAAAACCGATGGGAACTGATCAAGAAACACAGTGCATGCTGAGTGATCTAAAAACAATGGAGAAAAGAATAAAGAAATTGGAGGAAGAAAACCAAAGGATAAACACAGCGTGCATTCAGATGAGAGTAAGAAACAAGTACCTTCACAGTCAGCTTGTAACAGCTCGACGACGTTCTCAGGAATACTTGAAAAAATTTGACATGGAGTTAGAAACCGAAGTAAGGAAAGTTTTAGCAAAACTCTTCACTACAAATCAGGTCCGTTGTTTCATAAAAGGTAAGAAATGTGTAAAATGGGAAAGTGAAGACATCTGCAAAGCCATTACTCTTCGTGCAATGTCAAGAAAGTGCTATATTTTCTTGAGAGATAAAATGGGGTTTCCATTGCCAGGAATTTCAACACTGAGACGGTGGACTACTCGCTCATTTCATTGTCGCCCTGGCATTCTACAAGATGTCCTTCAGCTAATGAAGGCACAGGCACAAAGACTTAGTACTTTAGAGTGTACATGTGTCATTTCTTTTGATGAAATGAACATAGATAGCAGAATTTCCTATGACTAAGAAGAAGATAGGATTGTTAGTCCACACAGTAATGTGCAAGTAGTCATGGTACGTGGAGTGTTTGCAAGCTGGAAGCAGGTAATATATTTTGATTTTGACATACAGATGACAGCCTCATTGTTGAACAAAATAATATCATCTGTGGAAGATATTCAGTATAATGTTGTTGCTGCTGTAGCTGACCTCGGTGGCAAAAATCGTGCTGTATGGAATTAATTACAAGTACCACACACAAACATATGCTTCCCCAATCCTCAAATACCAAATAAACGAGTTTGGGTGTTTGCAGATGTTCCACACCTTTACAAGCTGCTAAGAAATCATTTTCTCGATGATGGACTAACACTTCCAGGTAATAAGAAAATTACAAAAGCTACTATTGAACAGCTCCTTACTCTGGATTGCAGTGAGATGAAGATATGCCCCAAGTTGTCACTTCATCACATTAGTGTGAAAGGCCGTGACCGCCAACGTGTATATTTGGCAACTCAGCTCTTTTCGAACCACACTGCACAAGGAATACGCTTTCTTATGCCACATGAAGAACACCTCGCGAATTTTGTTCAGCTTCTGAACGACTCATTTGATGTGCTAAATTCAAGAAGGCCTACAGAGGAGAAGTCTCTGGCATGTGGATTTGGAACTCATCGTGAAACCCAAAAGAGGATTCTACGACAGCTGCATGCATGCATCCGAGGAATGAAGGTAGGTAATGCAACATATCTGTTACCCTTTCAGAAAGGATTCATCACAACCATTCGCTCATTACTGGGACTCTTCACTGATCTGAAGCCTCTGAACATAAAATACACCCTAACTGCTCGACTCAATCAAGACTGCCTTGACATTTTTTTTCACAAATACGTGGGCTTGGCCACTTCTATGATCATCCATTGCCTACAGAAGTGAAATCCCGTTTGCTTCTCTTGCTTCTAGGTGCCAATGTAAGTGACATTCCATTTTCAAGTGCTGCTCCTGTTGCACAAGGTGGGGTGATGATGATTACTTTTTGACATCTCAATTGTTTAGTGCCGTTTTACCTGATATGTCAGAACCCCTGACAATGATTGAAGATGAAACTGAGATTCGGGATATTACACTGCATGACTCTACGGGTATTCAGGTACCACCTGCTACTCCTGGCTCTGATTGCTCTGTAGAAGGCTTTCGTTACCTTGCAGGTTACATAGCTTACGGAGGAAGAAAATATGACCGTTCGCTGGGTACGCCAACTGGCCACCTACGTAATCCACCATCAACTACAGAATCAGTACCTGTTAGCTGGATTGAGACCCTTTCACAAGGTGGCCTGCTTGTTCCATCAGATCCATGGTTGAAGAAAGTTAGCCAGTTTGAGTTGATGTTTGCAGAAGTGCATGGACACGACTCTTTATCCCAGGAACACAAGATTGTACACAAACTATGTGTGAAAATTAGTCAGAAGTTTCCAGATGTTCCTACAGAGGTGATAAAGTTGTATGTTAGAACCCGAACCTTTATACGGCTAAGACATTTAAATGCAAAAGCAAAAGTTAGGAAGGCAGAAGGAGCACATCGCAGAAAAGCACGTAAGTGGCAAGCTTCATCAAAGTGAAAATTTCCTGGATGCACGTGGCCAAACCAGATTTTTCATGCCATGGAGAAAATGTAGGCAACCTGTATTAATAATGCCACGGAATTCTGCCATCAGAAAGCTAAATTTTTTTTTATTTCAATTTTTCATTGTTTGTATGCATGTACGCAAGTATTTGCAATTTTTCTGATAGCTATTATACAGTATATACTCATCTGAGAAAGAAAAGTTTTATTTCAATACATCTGTCATGGGCACATTGTGTTAAGGATCAGTAGAATTTAATTAGCACAGCATCAGTGGTAATGAGTATACCAACTTTTTAGCTAGTCATTAACAAAAAAAAATGTACCACACACATATATAGGAGAGACAGAGTTTTTTAAGATGAAAAATTTTCACCATTCCTTCATGGTGTGTTAGTATATGTATGTATATATGGCGTGTGTGTATATGTATGTATATATGGTGTGTGTGTATATGTATGTATATATGGTATGTGTGTGTATATGTATGTATATATGGTGTGTGTGTGTATGTATGTATATATGGTGTGTGTGTGTGTATTTTTCAAGATGTCATTTTTTAAGTAGATATTCGATATAGCTTCTATATCTTCACTTCCAGAAAAAAATTTCAACCTTCTTAAATGATGTGTGTGGCTGTGTACAAACAATTTTAAAAATAAAAACCTAGAAAAAGAAGAATATGAAAACCCAATCACCGAGCTATATTCTCCCCTTGATGAGGGCTAACACTAAAAAAACTGTAAACTCTAAAAGTGAAATTATAAAAGGAGACATCTAATGTAGAACATGTTGAGAATATTAATCACTTAGTCCTTCTTCAGGGTCAAACAGAAATCATCCCTCTTTCATTTCTATAAAGACCTGAAAGTGGGTTTCTGTTTATATTACATCTGCTTAAGTGCACCAAATATAAATTTTGTAAATTTTGTAAGTTAATAAAATATTTTAACATTAAATTCTACTAAACCTGTAAACTACTAAAACAACCAGCTAGCACACATGCTTGTAAAAAAAGTTTAAAGTGAAAACCACATTCTTAAGCTTAGAGCAAAATAATAAGCTTATTTAACTTTACAGGAAAAAGTAGTTTTGAAAAAAAAAAAAAAGGACGCATAACACTTAACTCTTGGTTTTCTTGCGCATATTTTATATTTGTTTTTTTGCTTCTTTTAGCTTGCTGATGTGTTATATACATTCACACCATGAAGGAATGTTGAAAAATGTTTAAAGAGTGAATATATAGAGAGACAATATTTTTCGTGTTGTTTCACAGTACGAAACTGATTGATTTGGCAGCGATACGTATCGCCGCCTTTGTTGGCATTTTTTGATGAAGTAAATTTCAGATTGGCATCTTCAAAATTAAGTATCAGTGTTTAACCTTATTTCTTGTAGTTGTTTATTTTTTACAGTGGCTTGGCGGTAAGTATTAAAATATGAGTTCACATATATGCAAATAAATTAGGAAATGTTGCGCTTCACGGAAGGTAAATGGTTTGATTTCATGATTTTGATTTATGTAGGAGCAGTTTTTTGCAATTTTATTTCGTTATTATCATAATAAGTGTGATTATTACGATCGTTTCGTATGCCTTAACCCAACGCCACAAGACGCTCAAAGCTGCCATGTTGGCTGCCGAGCCCCGAGCGTAAACACCGACGTCATTTCAGCAGCCAATGAGAGGCGGACATCGTAGCGAGCCCAACCTCATACCATGAGATATATCTAAAGACCTTGGTTACAGGCATGTACTTACAAACCAGTTAAACGCTAACTGTGCAGTAAAGTTCGTATTTAAAACGTTTCTCTCTCTCCTACCTCCCTTGATGGAGGACATTTTACGCGGACATCTAGTTTTTTATAATACGCAGCTGTGCAACTAGGAGGTGTTAGCGCATATTTATATTTACAAGTGGATTTCCGATTATGGAAATTCGACTAAACATTTGTTATTTGTAGCACCCCTTTGGCTATGAAAAATGTTTTGTGACCATTTACTTTTTCAAATAACGCAAGTTTTGCCACTAGAAGGCATAAAGCTACATTTCGAGTCTTCAGTATCCGTGTTTCTAATTACCGCATTTGAAAAATTCCTGTTGCTTCGGATATCTACGTGTATATAAAACGTATTGCTGATGCATTGTTGGTAACGTACATTTTTCCTCTAGTGGGCGAAAGCAATTCTTTTGACTTGACAGTTTTTTTCCTATTCTAACTTTCCTGTTGGAACATTTTTTTAACTGGTTCCATGGATTATGAAAAACAATACACAATTTGTGAATTTTAAATAATACAAACTCTGCTCACTAGGGTGATTAAATGTGTCATCTCTGTTCTCTGATTTTCTTGCGTATTGTAAAATAGGCTGTGAAAACGGCTTCATGTGCCTAGAAGAATTCAAAAGTAATGATTGTTACACAAATAATTTGTTTTAATCTTTTTTTAAAAACAATATCTCATTTAAAAAAAATGTAATCATGAGTTCTTAGGTTTATTCACTGTTTTCGCAGTCAGAATGGCTTTCTTCTGGAAGCAAGTTGTATTATAACTGAAATATGAGTACTTAACACAGATGAAAATTATACCTTATTTTCAACTGATGGTTTTTAATAAATCCTAAGTTAAATTTTTATATACCGTCCCGGTGGCGCAGTGGTCTAAGCGCTGGCCTATGACCATTCGTCCGCGTTGGGTTCGAGTTCGAATCCCGGTAAGGCATGGATTTTGTGTTTGCCTTAAGCCACTCGCTCACTCCCTTCCCTAAAACTAGATGCCCTAAATTAGGGACGGGCGACTGCTTATAGCGCATTTAGTTGCTCATGGTGGTCGTTAAACTCCCAATAAACAAACAAACAAACAAATTTTTATATAACGAAATGAGGTGAAACTTCTCTAACTAGAAATAATGTGAAACACAGACTTTTCAGCTTTTCGTCGTGTTACTGTATTTATTATCTTAAAATGTTCTGGTTTAGCTAGTGTTCCAATTTTCCGATTGTTTTTCGTCGACAACCGATTGTTTTTCGTCGTGTTACTTTATTTTATTATCTTAAAATGTTCTGGTTTAGCTAGTGTTCCAATTTTCCATGTCATTCTTACAAAAAACACTGTGCACTTGTGAATTTCATCGGGCAACTCTGAGGATTTTAATCATTAACAATCCACCTAATCGTATGTCTGAAATGCTTCTAATGCTGCTTATATACAGTTTTACTTTGAAGATCCACCTTAAAGTAAAACATTTAGCAATTAATCTGAATATCTTTATACCGTAATGTTGAAATTGCTTCTGAAACAGAATATCATCATATTTGATTCCCCGAAAGTGTGAGAAACTATATGTATTTTCCAAATTATGCAGCCACACTGTATAAAAGGTGTAATGAAGTTTGGTGTAAAGATTATATTCTTGTAAAAGATAAAAAATATTTTGCGTATACGATGAAAAAGCTTTATAACCGCCTGATTTTTTTTTACAGTTTGCTGTCAATATTTAACGACATGGCCACCGTTTGATTATTAAAAAATAAAATATAAATATGTAAATATCAAGGTATAAGTTCAAGTTGATGACTTGTGTAGTGAATTGAATATATCTTATTGACGGACCAAGTGCTTCGTCGAAATACAAAACTTCTTAGCCGGTTTATGGATTTATGAACATGAGTTACAGGTATTTCACATTTTTTGCGGTCCCACGGTTTTATGAGTTTCTCGATGTGTTCTGTCTTTACCGTATTTAATATTGGGGGATTTTGCACTTAGCGGAGCGTGTTGATAACGATATTTCTCATTCCTCTCAAGTTTTACAGTGCAGGAGCTTCAAGCAATTGTTCTGCACATTTTCAAACTTGTTTCATGTATTTCACTTTCTAATCTCTGGTACAGGTTCGCAATACGGTGTGAGTATTTCCCACTGCGTATAGTTGCACTTAACGTCGTCAAGTGGGCACCAGTGTTTCATTACAGTGGATAATCACCCATGTCCAGAAATTACTATTTACTGAGTTATTATAGGAAACAGAGTAACAGAAATGTTTCGCAGTATTTGTACTACGATGTAGTCCGAAGCTCCGGTGCAACTCCGTCATTTTATCACTGGCACAGAAAAACATGGGTTAACATTCTACACTTGCGTCGATACAGTGACACGACATTTATACCGTGACGTCAGGAGGAGTGCGAAATGAAGAATCACTAATTTTTAAGGATTAGCGTCCCATCTTCGCCACCTCTTAACAGCGATTCTGGACAGATTCGATATCACGTCCTATGTTCGTGGCATTTTCCCAATTAGATTGCTCGCAACAAAGGTTAAGACGAAAATCTGATTAGGCGCTTCGCCAGGTGAATTTCCACTTCACGTGAAATTTACTAATAAAAAAATGAACCGTTAAATATTTTGTTGGTACTGGTAAAATTAATCCCTTTTTTACCCTTTGCAACCGTAGGTTGAAGAAACGCATATACTCCAGCTTTCTCCGTCCGCACGATAACTCGCGCAAAAGTGGTTCGATTTCGATGAAATTTTAGTATGTGGTAGGGAACCATCTGAGAACGAACCCAATTGAAAATGGACGAAATGGGGTCTAAGGTCAGGACATTGGACTGGGATCCATTCCATTGCCCTTGTGGGCCATAATTTGTGTAAAAAATTGTTCGCTTTCGACGAAATTTTATTATGTAAGAACGAACGCTATTGAAAATGGTGGAAATGGGGTCAACGGTCATGACATAGCAGCGGGATACATTCCATTGCCCTTATGCGTCATAACGTACGTAAAAATGCTTCGATTGCGACAAAACTTTAGTATGTTGATCCGGAGGTATACTGAACCGGTTCTGTTAAAAACATCGAGTAACAAATAATATTTTTTAAAACGCTCAATGTTTTATAGAAAACGTTGATGTTTTTTCGATGAACCGCATCCCATGCCATTGGGGAAAAGATCTCCGTCTTCGACAACAAATCATCGATCACAACATTCAATATAAAGATATTTCCTTCCACTTTACGAGAATGTAACAAACAGAAATTCATTTACTTTTCGTAGAAAATATTCTTTACCAGTTTCAAACATCGGTAATTAAACCTCGATGTTTTTTCGATGTATCGGCTTCTGCAACACCAAGGTTAAAACAACGACTATCCCTGGGTAAACATCGATGCTAAAAAATATCGAAGTAATCCTCCCATCTCTAATTTACCGTCTAATCGATGAAGGTACGGCTTAAGATTCGGCGCTATCCCTTACTCCTTCCTTGCTAACAAAGGTAGGATGTATGTATACGCTTCTGCGGTGAAAGTGCGACGCCTATACTGAAATTAATGAGCAACAATGTTTACAAATTTGCGAGTTGTGATGACTAAAGAAATAAGTTCGACCCCTTAATCTACATACCCGAACTTATTTTCCTACAAATTTCAAGTTCCTGTGGATACAGTTCTGCAGCATTCTCGTAGCTTAAAGGTACCTTTGCGAAAAAACTCCGTTACAGTTTCGCGAAGGCACTGACGCATGGCCGGCTCGTCAGATGATGCAGGTGAGGTGCCACCTCACCAAAAATGTTTCGCCCACTGAGAAATGTTTACATATGTAACCTATAATACGCCTTTAATTGAACATATTAAATAAAATTCTGCAATTCATATTGTAATTCGTAAATTTTGTTAAAAGGGGCTTCAACTACACTGCTGGCCACCCAAAATGCAACACCAAGAAGGAAGCATCCGATTGGCCTGAAATTTGCAGCATGCGTTGCTCGCGAGAGGACATGCAAACGATTAGCATTGCAGAGCATATGCAAATCATGTGCGCCCGGCACGCCACCGAGAAGCACTATAAGAAGGGTGCACAGAAGACGGGGTGAAAGTAGTGGAAATATGTTGTGCTGCCGGCCCTGTGCGTTGGAAGGTTTCTGATGCCTCGTCGCAGAATACGGCAGTCATTCCAGCACGTTTCGGAGTTCGACATAGGAGGAATAGTGGCTTATCGCGGCAGCGGCTTATTGTACCAAGACATCGGCTCCCGCGTGGGACGACATCCAGCCACAGTGAGGCGAGTATGGATTCGGTGGGGGCAGGAGGGACGGACGGACCGACGTGAGTTATTGCCGCAGACGCGGCACGCCACCGAACGAGAGGACCGGCATGTTGTGCGGCGGGCATAGACGGCTCGCACCGCCACATCACGAACGTTAGCGCAGGAATTAGGGTGTGTTGCGCAACAACCTGTGTCAGAACGTACCGTTCGACGTCGTCTGCAGGAGCGGGGACTTGTCGCATGGCGGCCATTGCTCCGATTACCATTGACATTACACCACCGCTGAGTGCGGCTGCAGTGGGCCGTTGAACGCTACACCTGGACTACGGAATGGCACGACATTGTCTACTCCGACGAATCCTGCTTCTGCCGGCAACACCACATGGTCGGAATCGCGTGTGGCGGCACCGCGGCGAGAGACTGTATGACGCCTGCATTATGCAACGCCATACCGGTCCGTCGCCTGGCGTTGTGGTTTGGGGCGCAATTGGATATGACACCCGCACCCCTATGGTACGCATCGCCGGTACACTAAACATCCGCCGCTACACCTCCGACGTTTTGGAGCCTGTAGTCCTCCTTCACCTGCAGAAAATGCCAGCGGCCACGTTTCAACAGGACAATGCTCGCCCACACGTGGCAGCCATCGTGCAACAATTCTTCACGGCCCTCCAGGTGTCACTGCTGCCGTGGAAAGCCTGTCCTCCCGATATGTTGGCCATCGAACACGTCTGGTCGCTGATCGACAAAAGAGTGGCCCGGCAAGCATCACCCGCGGCTACGCCTGATGAACTGTTGCAACGTGTGGAAGCCGTCTGGACCGACATACCCCAAGCCCACATCCAAAGCCCCTTTCGTTCGATGCCGCGGCGTGTAGAGGCCGTTATTGCCAGCCATATGGGCCACACGAACTATTGATGTCTGCGTGTTCCGCAAGTCGCACGGGCCTGTAAGCTCAATCTTTTCATGTTTGTATCTGTTGTTATGTGTCCAGTAAATCTGGCTTTGCTGTCTCGTGTCTATCTTGGTGTTGCACTTTGGGTGGCCAGCAGTTTAGGTAATGAATCTTAAATTCATCTGCATTAAATTTATAAATTTTAAATGCTATTTGTTAAGAGGTTGAAACAAGCCTCTTTTAGCGCCTAGATAAGCGATCCCTTAAGATGGCTCTTACAACAGACAGAAGATGTACAAGATGTGCAGAATCCAGTTCCTCAGATCACTACCTGTAAGGATTTTGAGGCGAACCTTACCGGCGCTTAAAAGACTACCTACAATTTACAGTCTTGTGAATAATGGTGAGACAGAAGAAAAGATACAGGTGTTTCATATTTTTAAACTCCCGTTCTCCTTGTCATGTTTTTAGATTCTCGAAACAAGGTTTGTCTATAAATTCCACATGTTCGCGACAGCTTAGTGCAGGTGTATTCTCACATGCGTTTCAAAAAGCTGCACTTAGCTTCGTCCTGCTGGTGGCCACCAAACAGAGGTCTCTTGTGTATTGTTTTTATGGGTGATAGTATCTTTGCCGGACAAACGTCACCATTTTGATAGGTGACCGCGGAATTCAGGTGAACGCTAACAGAGGTTTCACTGTAACTGATTTTATTAAAATTACCACTTTATGGTGGGGGAAATAATAAGACAAACAGACAGGCGTTAAATATTATCTGAACTCTGGGATCGTGAGAATATTTATGAATAAAAAATCATAATGCTTGTGTGATAGTTTTAATTATGCACATTTTAAAATCGTCTGAAATATGTCTGTTGTCGCCCATTATCGCTCAAGCAAGTTTTTTTTTTTAATTTCGTGTGGCACATTTTATGTATAGCTTAAACATTTCTTTTATTTATTTTTGTGGTATACGGAGAGCGTAAGTTTTACTCATACATACACAGACCACATTACTCCCATGCCTCTTTGAAATTTTATTGCTTAGAGGTATACCTCTTACGTTTCATAGTAGTTGAACGAATTTTGGAAGGTTAATTATTTTCAGTTTATCATGTATAAAATTATAAACATTAACAAAACCAGTTCCCAAATTTTCAGGATTCAGATGATTTGATTTTCTTTTCATTCGCTTTTCACTAGGCTTTTTGAATGAAGCCTTGGAGAATTATTTGGTACAAATGAAAGATTTGGCGTCGGAAAAGTGTTCCCCACACTTTATAGACTTTGTTTCACCCATTCTAATTTACATAAGTTGTTTGTTTCACATGTCCCTGGAAATCAGCAGAAATTTTATGTGTACTGGTTTGGTACACATACTAATACGTGTGATTGTGCAAGAAGCTGTCATTTTAATGCAAGCTTTTAAGGTAAAGGGGAGTTATCTTCTTCTTCAAATGGGAGCAGTTAATTTTGTAATATTTGTGCAATTTTTTAGGCTTTCGTTCCAGAGGAAACAATGCTTCTTGATAATAAAAAATATTATTCCTTTAAGTGCTAGATGGCCGCAGAATTTTCTTATGCTCTCTTAAGAATTTTACAAAAAAAAATTTGGTTCTGTGAAAATATCCATTTGCAAGTGAATGGTGGAAGAAACACTTAAGACGAGATCCATAATATGCAGAACTTTTGAAAAGAACCTAGTAAACTTAGGAGAGAATGCCGCTTTAGTTCTGTTACTTTTATTCTGAGTTAATTATCGGCAAATAATACTTTGGATTAGAAATTTGTATAACGGATCCACGGTTTTACCTAGCAATATACATTCGCAACCATAGCAGGAAAATCCTGAACCCTATGATAAAACATTGTTTTTTTAAATTTCTGCATCAGTCTGGTTTGTTTCACTGTGACACAAAGCCATTCGCGTTTCTTTCCATTTGTTTCTGTGTTCTGCGGCTACTTTCTTCCCTCTATTTAAAATATAGATTTCAATGAATCCATTTATGTCTCATTCGTGTTTTCTGTTAATAACTCATATCTTATGTCCCATTTAGTTTAGCTAATCTTTAATTTCTGTTACATTCAGGGGATCAGCATTTCTACAGCTTCCTTCTATAAGAATTTTTCATTTACCTTTTAAAGTTATATGTAGCTGTGTGTGTGTGACGAAATGACTCACTACTTCCTGTGAGTAATTATAATAAAGTATGAGGATTGTAACGCAGCTTCTGCAAATGACTCGAAAAATTGCGTTGTGCTTCTCTGTGACCTATATTTTGAATCAACAGTTCGTTCTCTTTTAGTAGCTGTCTCTTGTGTAAATTTGAGTCCGTTCTCTTTCAGCGTTTCAACCTTAACGTTATTTCTTCGTTCTTACGGCATGACGTTGCCAACACTTCTCACATAAGAGAGCGTAGCGTATGCATATGACAGATAAGAACTAGAGATATAATGTTAAAGCAACAGCTAAACGTGTGGTATGGGGATGGGATGTAATAGTTGTGGAAGCTGCGTTACTCTGAAGTTTCATTTACTTGAAGGCAGCGAACTAAGCTGTAATGCTATATATTTAAAGTTTGAGTCAAATTTTTCTGCCTACTAACGTTTGTTAATTAGTTTTGAAGTATACTACCATTGTGACTAATACAAGTATGTTGGAATATTAACGTTTTGCATTAACAATATTTATGAGGTGTTGACAAAATAATGGGGAAGAAATGTAAGCAACTATTTCTTGGACTTTATTTGGGTGTCTCCGGCTTCACTTTAAATGAGTGGATAAGAAGAACTGATTGTCGTAGCGTTCAATAATTTATACACAGTCGAGTCACATTATTGTGACAACCTATTACTTTTAACGTCAACAGCCCTAGCCAATGAAAGAAGGCGCTTGTCGTGAGCTGGCTGGGATGGTATATAAGGTGTGGTGTAGGAATTTTGAAAACATATCACTCGTTGCTGTCATGGATACAAAGAGCGGCTTATCAGATTTGCAAAAAGGGACGATTATCGGCTTTCGTGCCAAAGGTGGCAGTATTTCTGAAACAGCGCAGTTTGTCAACTGTTCGCGTGCTGCTGTGGTTAAAGTATATCATGATTGGAGAGATGGCACCACTGAGAATACGTGACGTGGAAACTGCAGAGTACCACGTGCCATTGATGTGAGAGGTGAACGTCGGCTTCGAAGGTGCATGAGAACCGATCGACACGCTACTGTGGGACAACTCATTGGCCGAATAAACCAGGGGCTAGTGGAAGTGTGTCTAAAATGACAGTTCAGCGAACTCTAATGCGCGCAGGGCTCCGATACAGAGGGATGGCCACTGCACCTATGCTAACAAAGGTGCATAAGCAGAAAAGGATTGCATTTGCATGGAAGTATCAGAATTGGACTTCCGCTGATTGGCAAAGGATTGTTTTCTCCGATGAGTCACGTTTTCTGCTTCATCGAACGGATGGACGTTGGCGTATAAGACGATATTCTTGAGAGAACAAACACTCTTCAGCCATTGCTGGAAGAACACAAGCTGTTGGGGGCAGCGTTATGATCTAGGGAATGATTTCGTGTCATTCTCTGGGTCCACCCATACCTGTGGAAGGCACTATCGACCAAATTCATTATGAATCCATCCTTGCGGACCCCGTACACCGATACGTGCCGATTGTCTTTCTGGGGTGGATGGGATCTTCCAGAACAACAATGCGACGTGTCACACAGATAGAAATGAATGAGAGCGGTTGGCAGAGCACGATGAAGACTTCAAAGTACTTCCTTGGCCGCCAAATTCCCCAGACTTATACACAATTAAACATCTGTGGAACCATTATGTTGCTCTCTCTATGGATCCTATACCACGCACCCTCCAGCAACTGTCAGATGCACTGCGGTCAGCATGGCTCCACATACCTGTCAATACCTTCCAGGACCTTACTGAGTCACTTCCAGCCCGTCTAGCTGCTGTCCGCGCTGCACACGGCGGTTACTCTGGATATTAGATGTTGGTCACAATAATGTGACTCGACCGTGTATTTTTCCCTCTGAAAATGGAGCTGGCTTTATAAATTTGCAAAAGGAGTGGAATTTTTATATGTTATGATTTAAATAGTGTTTGTTGCTTTCCTGAAGTTCTTATGGTCGCGTTTCTGTTTTAGATAAAAGGTCAAAATTAGAAATATGTTTTTTGTAAGACGTGTTTCTGTTTTATTTACTTCAAATTTTTAAATTTGGGTAGATTGTGTTAGCATTGTGTTTTTTCTCAAAAAAAAAAAAAAGAAAAGAAAAGAAAAGTAAATGAAAAAAAGAAAGATAAATATTCTAAAGAAATGTTCAAAGAAAAAATTATCTTTCACCAGCATAATTTAATCTAAAAAGAAATCAGAAAGCTCTTGTTATGCTGCTGAGCTAATCGATCGTTGGCGCCCATTCTCTGGCTTTAATAAAGAAACAATTATTCTCAGTAAATGTAGCCCCCTAACATCTTCTTTGTATCCCACCAAACAGCTTCTTAACTGTACAGACAAAAAAAAACGAGCCCCCCTTAACTTTCGAACCATTGGCCGCAGATAAACAAGTAAGGTACCGTTGGAAAGCACTCAAAGGGAACTATCATATGATGTGAAGACAAATGCTAATTAAGCTAATTAACATGCTAATTAGCTCACGATCTCCTAACTTTTTCATACAAGGGGTATGTTATTTTATGCGCATTCTATTTAACACAATGAAAAACCCCTAAGTCTTAAATATCATCCAAATCGGATGATTAATAGCGAAGATATTTGCAATTAAAGCTAGAGGGGGCATCCATATATCTACATCTGGGAAACACACCTTGAATGTTTCCTTGCCTGCAAGAAGAGTGATAATGCAGGAAAGTCTGCATCTTGAACCGAACTTTCGACAGATTGAAAGCAGAGGACCACGAGCATCTACGATAACTTCAGCCATCCAGGAACGAAGTTCATTTACTCTTGCCGTTTCCTTCATAACAACTCCATTTATTCGTGCTAAGGACTTCAATTAGTGTTAGAATAAACAGTGTGTATTTTTCTAATAATGGAAAACCCGAATCTGTGCAAGCTGAAATTTATTTTTAATATCATTACAAATTTCCCGATCATTACACTTTCTCAGGGCAGTGAGTATTCGCGTATCAACAGGTTGTTTGAGAATAGAAAATTGAAGCAGAACCACGAAATCCGATTTTTTAGAACGTCTTTTGTAAAAAAAGATCGTATTTGTGTTATCGGTTTGCCCGTACGTCCGTCTGTGGACACTATATCTCTGCAACTATTAGTCCGATTTCAAAAATTATTTTTGCATTGGGAAGCTTGAAATGTGCCAATGATGATCATTCATTGCGTTTTTTATTTTTTATTTTTTTACGATGTGCAATTTTGCCGCTAGAGGGCATAAACACAGATGATATCGAATTCAAAACACATTCTATTACATACATTTGTTTCTAAACATCCGATTGCAAAAATTCTTTTGTTTTAAATTCCATTTATGTCAAAAAGCATTTCATGTACATCCACTTTTTCAAGTTATACATAGATTTTGCGCTAGGGGGCGTTAAAATAAATTGCGTTTTCCCCGATATCTGTACTTCTAAAACTCCGATTTGGAAATTCTTTCTTCGGTAGATACAGCCCCTGATGGGAAATATCTTGCGTGTAATTTCTAATTTCTGTTAAAGAACGGTTTGACGACCACGGGGCGTAAATGTTAATTTCTGCTTCCGATGTATTTGCAGCAAAATCTGAGCTTTTAAAATCTGGATTGAAAAAGTTTCTTTAACCGAAACCACTCACGTCGATGATTTTTTTGGGGGAGAATTTTTTCTTCTTAAAATAATGTATGGCTTCTCCGCCAGGGAGCGTAGATGTATATCATATGTTTGTTAATATCTCTGCTTCTAAGAGTCCGAGTTGAAAAATTTCTTTTTTGTTGCATATAGTTTGTGATGCTAAATGTTTTTCATATAATTCCAAAATTTTCAAGTAATTCATAGACTTTCCGCTAGGAGGCGTAAAGGTAAAATGCATTTTCGCAGATATCTCTACTTCTAAAACTCCGATTTGAAAAATTCTTCCTGTGTCACATACAGCTACTGATGGGAAATGTTTTGTATATAATTTCTTATATTTGGTAAATAATAGTTTGACCACCAGTGGGCGAAAGGTTTATTTCTGCTTCTGATGCATTTGCATTTAAATCTGAGATCCTGAAAACTCGAATGGAAAAATTATTTTGTAGACCCATTTCGCTCTCTTTGGGAAATATATTCAGAATACTCTTTTCTTACAATAGTGTATAGTTTTTCTGCAAGGAAGCGTAGATGCATATCTTATTTTTGTCAATAGCTCTGCTCCTAAGAGTTCGATCTTAAAAATTATTCCTTTGTTCGAGAGCATATCCGCTGCGAAATGATGTAATTTCAAATTTTTCTTAACAAAGAAGTCGTCCACGTATCCGTTTACAGCAATATCTGAGGGACTAATACCCCGATTGAAAAACTTCTTTCTTTGGTCAGATACTACTAAATGTGCAAACTCTGTGAGCGTATTTTCTTACCAAACCAATGCAAAAATTCGACGCTAGGGGACGCCAACGTTTTTATTAATATCTTTGCTTTTCAATATGCGATTTAAAAAAATTCGTTCAACATTGGATTCCATTTACCTTGTGGAACACTTTAGATTAGTATTTGAAGAGTTCTATAGTTCACAGTTTTGTTGCTAGGTAGTATTTGTGTACTTCTGTTTGCAGCTGTATCATTACTTCTAAAAACCAAAATGAGAAATTGCTTTTTTACCCTGTATGCTATTCGCGACAATAGAGATGTGGAACATTATCCTCTTTAAATAATGCAAACATTTCCCGCCAGGTGGTGTAAGAGCCAATGCTTTTTTTTTTTTTCGCTACATTTGCGGGAGACGTATTTGAAAATTTGAAAAATTATTTTTCCTTAGCATAGTTTTTTCCACGAAGAACATTCCAAGCCTACTTTCAACTCTTCTATTATGCAAAATTCTTGAGCTAGAAGGCGTAGAGTTATATCACGTTTCTTTCTATATTTGTTCTTTTAGCTGTTCGATTTGAAAATCTGTTTCCGATATCCTGCAGCAATGAGAAAATTTTTTGTGCGCTATTTGTTAATTAATTTTTGTAACGTACGTTTTAGATGGTGTTAGAAGAAATGTAGCTGTTTCTATTTCTGTATGTTTTATTGATTGCAAAAATCCGGCTGATGTTTTCTAAATGCTTACATCGAATTTGAATAACTTGGAAAAATATAATTCGTGTCAGAAACGGTTCAAACGATGTGCTGATTACAACACAAAACTCGTTGTCATCATTCTTTTTATTTAGAATATTTTGAACGCACAAATATAGAGAACGAGGATGTAAATATCAAATATAACTGAGAATACGTATAAAACTCTATGCCGCTTGTCATTGGTCCGCCCAAACGCTTTGTTAACGTTTCGAACGGTAATTGCAGCAGTATGGCCCCGATTAAATTCATACAGGAAGATGACTCTCAAATCCGGCGTCCGAATGTTTCCTTTGCAAGTCACGTTGCGTTCAAGCAAACCACGTATGAACCTTGTTCTTCACACACATGCTTGCTATTTATAGTAACTCTGTGACCTCATACCCGTAACACCTGTGGGTGGTTCCATTCCTTTGTGGTGTGGGCCTGTCTCCACTGCTCGTTCGCGCCGGACATTTCATTCCCACCAACCCAATATACCATGGAATTTATAAGGACTGGCGTTGCTGTTAACCTACTGAATGGTTACAGATTAATGTCTATGTGCTACAAAAGACACATGGCATGTTTGAAATCAAGTTTCACTCACCCAAAATCCACTATTTAAGTAAATTAGGGCATTAGTACAGTTAAAATGATGCAGATACTTGATCCATGCCCTATTTCGAAAAGTTCTGTTCTAGCCTCGTGGTATTTCGGAATACATAGCACATCAATGTGTTCTTAGTTGAACACATTAAGAAAATGTTGACAACTCATTCGGAACACATCGAGAAAGTATCTCCGGAAAATGTATTCGCAATGTTCTACGAGAGTGTTCCATGCTGTTTCCACGAAATGTCCTGAATGTGTTATGTAAAACTACTAGCATTTTACATCATAAAACATTTTATGGTCGAAAGAGCTTTGAAAACACACACGGAACAGGTTGACACCCATTCGTAACAATTTGGCAACATATAAGGAACGCAATGATCACCCAATTTTTGGATATGACTTTCGCAAAATGCTACGAAATTGTGCGACCTATTCCAAATGATTTGTTATTTTCCACCTCAAAAACTCACTTTTCATTCATAGATATCGTGCTAAACATGCGAATTAATGGGATCAGCTGTCTTTTTATTTTAAATTTGCACCTCTTATGTATTAATTCCACGTGTTAATTTAAAAGAATAAAATTTTCTTTGTTCGAAAGTATGAACGTTTGTCCCATTTTGTCACCCACAGCGGACGCGTATAACACTTTGCTTTCTTTTTATAGCAAAAGGACCAATTTCTAATAGCTGCTGGTGTGACGCTTTCTCATCTAAATCATTCTAACATGACGTAAGAGATGCATTACATCACACGATCAACTCTTTTGAAACATTAAAGCGTTACGTCAGGAATTTTAATTCTACTTTATCATTCATAAGCGACATACAGAACTTTGTACTTAGAATAATATGGCCTGTCTCTCTGTCTGTTACCCGTTTTTATAGCCAGTTCTGGCTATAGGGATCTCCCAATACTATATTCGGAAGGGCAATTGTCTAATTTCCCACGTTGAGTAGACGGCTTGGGAAAAGAATTTTTCTGCTACTGACAGCATGAGGAGAAACAGACAAAGTGCATCCGGGAACGACTTGACAGGAAACCATCTACGCATTGGAGTCCCCAAGCCCAGGGAGGCAGTGGAAACTCCCGGAAAAGCCGCATACTTTGGCCGCCAGGTCCGAGATTCGATCCACCGACAAGAATTCTGTTGTATGAAATTTAATTTTAAGATTTCCCTTGCGAACCTACGATATTTATTTTAGATTGTCACACCAGTTTCTTTTCTCATTTAAGTCTAAAAATTGAGAGTTCCAATACAGTAGGTAACCGTGTGTTTTTATTATTTCATGCGCATGCTGAAGAAACATGATTTGAGTACTTTCTTTACCTTTTTCCTTAAAGTACGAAATTCTCAGAATATAATCATTTTTTTTTGTTTCGCAGAGTATAACCAGTTATTACTTTATTTATATTTATAGAAGAAATGAAACAGAAAAGAAAAAGAAACGAAAAATGCAATTAGATCCGTATTAAACTATACTAAGTAAGCTTAATGCTCCAAACGCTACTGGTTACGGTTATTTCCTTAACCGGTAGTAGAAAATGACTTACGCCGAAGAGGCAATTTGCGTGCATATCAAAGCTACACACGCAGATTCGGATTCTGTATTGCAGCAAAGGCAGTTTCGTTTTGTATATTACAGACAGTTTAAGCAGTATAACTACAATGGAATATATCAATGAATCGAAACAATATGCTATTACATGCGAATTATACCAAAAAGTCCAGACGGAATGGACACAAAAGCAAATCTGCAATATAAAAAAAAGAAAGATGACACCGAATTTTCGGGTGTAATGAGCACGTCTTTTGAATCCGTTCTGACGCTAATTAAATTTATCAAAGCTATACAAAGTCAATGGAACCAGTCTGGCAAAAAGTAGTATTTGATCGAAGAAAGAAGCTTTTCAATAGGTTTTTTAATCCCGCATATACTACTATAAACGGAATGGTGAACTTACGCCCTCTGGTTGCAGAATTATGAGTTAAGAAAAATTTAATTATTGTGAGAAACATTTGGGAGCGGAAGCGCTCTCCAACAAAGAAAGAATCTTTCAAATCGGGATTTTCGAAGCAGAGATATGGACAAATATAAGATACGCATCTACGAACCCTAGCGGAAAAACTATGCATTATTTTAGCAAGAAAGTATTCTAAAAAATTCAATGTGAGCGGTTTCGGTTCAAGAAAAAACAATTGTAAGTCGAGTTTTAGGAGCTCAGATTTTGCAGCAAATTCAACAGAAGCAGAATTGAACGCTTATGCTCCCAGGTGGCCAAACCATGCTTTACCAACTATTATAAATTATATAAAAAAAAACATTTTCCATCACGAGCTGAATGCGATACAGGAAGAATTTTTCAAATCGGAGTTTTAGAAGCAGAAATATCGGGGAAAACACAATTTACGCTTGCGTCCCCTAGCGAAAAGTCTATGATATACTTGAAAATTTTAAATTTATATGAAAAAGTTTCGCATCAGAAACACTATCAAACAAAGAAGTAATTTTTCAAATCGGACTCCTAGAAGTAGGGATATTAACAAAAATACGATATACATCCACGCCCCCTGGCGTAGAAACCATGCATTATTTTAAGAAGAAGAAAATATTCCTAAAAAGTCTGTCGGCGTGAGTAGTATCGGCCCACAACCGATTTTTTTTTCAATCGAGATTTTAGAAGCTCGGGTTTTGCTGTAAATACATCATAAGCGGAATTTCTGATTTATGCCCTCTGGTGGCCAAACCATTTTTTTTTTACCAAAAACTAGAAATTATATGCATAGAATTTACCATGAGGAGCTGTATCCGGTGCAGAAATTGTTTTTCAAATCGCCGTTTTAGAAGCAGAGATATCGGGGGAAACGCAATTCACCTTTACGCCCCTTAGCGGAAAGTCTGTGAATTACTTCAAAATTTTGAAATTACATGGAACACATATCACAGCGGTAACTTTATCCAATAAAGAAAGAATTTTTCAAATCAGACCATTAGAAGCAGAGATATGGGGGAAAAATAAGATATACGTCTACGCCCCTGGCGGCGAAACCATGCAATACTTTAAGAAGAAAATGTTCCGGAAAGGTTTGTCGACGTGACTAGTATCGGTCTACAAACGAATTTTTTTCAACTGAGCTTTTAGAAGCTCAGATTTTGGGCAAATACATCAGAAGCAAAAATTAACACTTACGTTCCCTGGTGGCCAAAGTATTCTTTACCAAAAATTAGAAATTATACGCAAAAAAGGATTTTCCATCAGGTGTTGTATGCGCTGAAGAAAGTTTTTTTCAAATCGGAGTTTTAGAAGAAGAGATATCGGGGAAAACGTAATTTACTTTTACGCCCCCTAGCGGAAAATATATGAGTAATTTGAGAAAGTAAGTAAACCTGAAGTACTCTTTGACGTAAAAGGAATCGAAAGATAAAATAACTTTTTCAGTCAGATGCTTAGAAGCAAATATATGTAATAAAATGTGTTTTGAATTCGACATCATTTGTGTTTACGCCCTGTAGCGGCAATATTGAACATCGTAATAAAAAATTAAAAAAGCATCATCATTGGCACATTGAAGCTTTTAAATGCAACAAGAATTTCTCAAATCGGATTAATAGTTGCAGAGAAATGGGGTCCACAGGCGGACGGACGGACAAACCGATAACATAAGCACGATCGTTTTTCAGAAAAGACGTGCAAAAAAATCAGGCACACTGGTTCACTCGCGCAGGAAACAATTTGCAGTTTTCATTTCCGTGACTACAGTTTCATAATTTAACGAAGCTGTAACGGTATTTATGTAAAAAATATACAGAAAACACATACGAAGCTTTCGTTTTGTGGAACGTACTGTTTGTTTTTTTGCATTTTTGAATTAAGCAATATACAAGAGTCAGCTATGTAACCAATAGGAAAAAATGAAAAAGGTAGCTGCACGAAATATATCGTAAGTTAAGTTATTTTTGTGCAAAATTAATAACTTGTGATGTTCATCATTAAAATTTGCAATTCTGAATTTGAGGTATAACATTATTACAGTTTCCTTCAAGCAACTTCACGTAGAAACACTTTCTCCTAAGCGTCTGTCAGTTTGTGGGGTAAACCGTTTTACAGTAAGTAGAGGAATGTGTGTTTTTTGTTATGCACGGCCCGTTAGTGGACGTATAATTGAGTTTTCGCAAGGTTTTATGCTATCACGCTGTAAATTTGGATTTAAAGGTTTCAAAATATTTGGGATCACATGACTTATTTATATGATATGGTCATAATTCATTTTTTTTCTATGATCATGTTTCATAATTTATAATTCCCTTAATATACCCATTCTGATCTTGTATAGCGGCTCATATTATCTGGGCCTCTTTGTGTTTTACTGTTGCAACACCGAACCACTATATCTGTTCTCGATTAAATGATAAAAATCAAAAACGATTTTCGCAGTTTAACATTAGCGGCATCTTTTTTCCGTAGCTCACTGTACACGTTTTTATTGTTCGATTCGTATGAAATTTGGAATTTAAGGGTTTTATTATGCGCTGAATAGAATGCGCGTAAAATAACATACCTCTTATATGGAAAACTTGAATATAGAGAGCTAATTAGCATGTTAATTAGCCTAACTAACATGTTTCTTCACATCACATGATAGTTCCCTTCAAGTTCTTTCCAACGGCACTTTTCTTGTTTGGATGCGACAAACGGTTCGAAAGTTAAGGGGGGTGGCTCGTTTTCGTTTTTTTTAATGTCTGTATTTGTATGCCTTTTTTTTTTTTTTTTCCTTTTTTTATTGGAGGTTTAACGACTACTGTGAGCAACTCAATGAGCTATAAGCAGTCGCCCGTCCCTAATTTAGGGTCACTGGTTCCAGGGAAGGAAGAGAGCCAAAGCCGTAAAACAAACACAACATCCATGCCTCATTGGGATTCGAACGCGAACCCCAGTTGGACGAATGCTCAGAAGCCATCGCTTAGACCACTGCACCACCGGGGCAGCATGCCCTTTAGCCTTGCCCTTTAGATATTGCGGTCACAGTGTCTGTTACAAACATATGTTACAGCCATTTCGAAACTACAATTCCTCAAAAAGTATGACTTTAATGATCATTTTTGCTGTATTTATGCCATTGTTGGAATATTATTTAATTTTTAAAACAAATACATTGCTGAACTGCTATATTTGGAAAATAATTTATACATAAATTATTTTCAAATATTTAGCCATTTATTTTCATTTAAAGGAATACTGTCGTTGTCCCTTTAAGTTAGCATTGTAGTTCAATTACGAAGGACAAATTGCTCGATCTAGTATGGGAAACAAATCCTGTGTATGTTTGAAAAATGACATAACTTATACGTTCTTACTGGCAGGGACTGTTATGATGTATAATAAATTACGCGTCTATTGAATTAATGCGCAATGAAACCTAAGCTACTTCAGGAATCTTACACCTAGTTACCGACAAATTAATCTAGAGTCATGATTCTTAGAAAAAGATAGGTCGTCCAAAAAGTAACGAGATTGACGTCATTGTGTAGAAACAAGCCCACTCTCAAAAATGCAGCTGTCTGTATTGGAACACCCACAAGTTCAGACATGTGACGGCACGTTATTACAGCGATCCGCTAGTTCAATCTTGTAGTAGACGGCGTTGAGTACAGATGCGTTTCTGTAACTCAGGTTTGGATTTAAAACTGAAGCAAAGAGCACCCATAAACTTTTGTTTGCGTTTGAATGGAACAGCCAAAGAAGACAACGAAATGATTAAAACAGCGTATAAGCAGGATACTTTGTCCCGTGCAAGAGATCTTGAGTGGCTGTCTGGAATTAGCGTCCCGCTCCTGCCGGCTTTCAATGTCGCTACGGAAGTTAATGCGAACACCATCCACGCACTCCTGCGTGAAAACCGTTGCATTAATATTGAGGAGTTTGCTAATGTGATGCCGATATCCGTTGGTTCTGTTGATAATAATGTGACAATTCTTTTTTGGCACCGAAAAGTCACTACAAAGTGGATTCCCCACTTTCTCACGGATGAACACAAGGCAAGTCGTGCTATCACTAGCCTACAACGAAAATTTCGACTACGATGTGAGACACACTTTTTGGATCATGTCATTACATGTGACGAAACATTTTTAGTAGGATCAGAATGCACTATTGGGAGTAGGATAAGAATGCACTATTGAGAGATAAGAATGCACTATTGGGAATAGGATAAGAATGCACTATTGGGATTAGGATCAGAATGCGCTTATTTGCTCTATCTGGAATGTACAAGTGGTATTACATCATTAGAGAGCAAATCATGAAGAAACTCACATTCATTCTTTTAGAAAATTTTCCAGATTTGCACACGTTATTTTAAATACTAATTGCGGGATGAACCGAAAAAAGAGTTATATCACAAATTAAAAAAAAAATCATAATTTTGAAGTTCATAATTGTGCATTTTTTGGAAGTGTATATAACACGTCGTTTGTTTCTGTACTTCCGCAGCCTTGATCAAACTTTCTGAGGAGGAAATTACGATATAAGTGGAAAGCTCATTCGGCTATCGAGCTTAATATGTTAGAAACCATCCACATGTATCGCAGCTCTTCATGGCATGTCAGCGACATGTTACTTACTCGATTTCTCTTAAGCTCGTAGAAACAAGTCACCAAAATCCGTGACCGCGAGAACGCTGATAATATCACAATGATGTGAAGGTTTACGCTCCATTCGTTCGGATAATGTGGCGCCAAACACTCAGAGAAGCTGATTAGATCTTAAAATATTCAGTTGGGAATAAACGTTGCTGATTTATTTTATTCATGGTCAAATTATTCTTTCTTATGAACACACCTCCGAAGCGACTCAATCCAGTGTTTGGAAGTATAATTTCGCAGACATTGAATCTAAAATGAATTTGAAATATATAATGAGTTTTAAGAAATTTCTTACTGAAAACTACGTTCGCATGTAAAAAAAAAAATATATTTTTTGGTGTTTCAGTGTAAGTCTCCACTTAAATTTAAAAAAGTGACAGTGTTGTTTTATTAAACTTTAATATCGCATGCGAAGTCTTTTACAGAAGATAATCTGAGCGCAATCAGTTCGGACATCCTTGAGTGCAAAATACTGTATGTGTCGTTAAAACTGCATGTGTGTGTGTAGTGAAGATAAAAATCGCATACATCCACATTCTTGTCTTATGTCATTAATAAACAATATCAGATCAATTTCCTTACAGCGAAAGTTTCTTTAGATCCAGATTTCTATACCATGAAAGCTTCCTTAAATGTTTTCGGCTACGATAGAAAAGAAAGCTGAAATAACGAAAAATATCTGAAACAATGTAAAAAAATATGGTGTTCTTTTAATTATCGGGGGGGGAGCGAATCTTCAAGCTTCTTCGGATTATTGACGCATGAATTTTATTTTAATGATTCACAAAATTATGAGCTATAGGTATATAGGATGTTCGCGCATTTGTAGAACGATTTTCCAGGAACATAATTAATGTTTAAAATAAAATTATTTTGTTCTTAAATGTTGTATCTCATAGCCCTTTCTCTGGACCATGAAAAGATAACAGGATATTTCTTAAAATTGTTAGTGGTATTTCATTCCACTTCCCTTCCACTGTTTTCCATAGTCCAGTCATTGTTTACAGTCTAGTTTAGAAAGCGCTGTTTTTACCAGTCAGAAGGCACAATGATACATAACTGACACATGAGAGGGCTTCGTTTTTCATCGTTACAGGAAATAGTTCAGTAGATTTGGATGTATGACGGGTAACCTTATCCTGATATAGGTCTTCTCTTTGAATGCTTTGTGGGTGTAGGAATGCTATTTCCTCTTTAAATACAGCAGTTAAAACATTATTTTGGTAAAATGTAGAATTGATTTTAACATTCTTTTCAACTTTCCAAACTTGAATATTCCATTGCACGAGAAACCAGCAACAATCAGGAATCATTTACTCAAGCTTTCTAGCAAACAGTGATCGCTGTCTCAGCATAATACATTGTGGATCCATAAGGCGCTGCAAAATACTCACGTACTTCCGTAAATAGAATTATTGGTTAAAGAATAATATAGTAAAATAAATAAATTAATAATTGTACATGTATTTAAACGGCGTTTGTCAAATTGATTACCTTAGACAGTCAGGGTATATATACTGTGTGAGAAATTGCATTCGGACACTTCCATTTATTCAACCCAAAGAATGATTCCCAGACTAGACGTTAACCCGAAAGATATTTTGTGGGACATATAAAAAAGGGTAGCGTTAGCCCAAATGTGAGGCCGTATTGAAAGTGAATACACAGTGCGGAACTGAAGTGTACGGAATTTAAAAGGGGAATGGTTGTCAGATACAATCCGAGTAAGCAATTACAACGTAGTATTGCCTCTCTTCTGGGATTCCGATTATCCATTGTCGCAGATGTTTAACATCAATGGAAAGCAGATGGTAAACGTGAAGCAATGTATTGCACTAGGATACAATAAAAACCTGTGATCGCAACAACCAAAATTTTCCTTGGAATGGGAAGGATGCACGTACTCTGCTACAAACTTATACTGTATTAGTTTTTTCCGGAATTTAGATATGAATGTAACTGAAAACACGTTGTAAATAGTACAAGGTGTTACATATTAAATTAACTATGAGTTTCACATCCGAAATAAGAGTACTAACAATGTGTGGCTCAGAATTTTGTTATTTCACATTTCGAAGTGCAAAAGTAATCACTATATTAATCTTCTCAGAATATTGTCCTTGCGCCAGTTACAAAAGCCAAACTCCTGGAAAATTCAGAATTACTGATACCTTAAATGTGGTTTATGCAAAAAAATTTCGTTTCAAATTGTCTGCAAAATTATGTTCTCTTTTTGTAATGCTACAGAAAACTTTCCATTGCTATTTTATTTAAATAAATATTAGAGTCATACCCATCTGTTTGCTGTTGGAGTATTTGTTTTTTAAATAAAGAAAATGAAATCAATTTAAGGTATAAACAGACTGACATTCAAAATCTGCGGAGAAAAACCTTCTAGTATTTTGATGTGGTGACCTTAAATAATTAGAACAGATATTTTGTTTATATTATTAAGTAGAGTAAATTACTCATAGGACATAATCACCAGATTTGTATCTACAACTCTCGGTGGAAAAATTATTTCTTGCCGTAGATCCTATCAATCTCATCATGGGATTTTTCTTGCTTTAAAAAGCCGAAAACTTTCACTATTTCACTTAATGGAAGCATTCTGTGACTTTTGTTTGACATATCTGTATTGCCAGCAAAATCACTATTGCCCTTGGGACCACCATTATCAAAGAAAATAAGGGCTATTTTAACGCAATCACTGCGATACCACGACAGTCGATCTGACAGCCGAAACGGCTACTAAGTGGCTAATAATTCATGTAGTGTATACAGAGTGAATACGCTGGACAAAGTGATGATTCACGGGACGTCTCGATATTTTGTTACGCTACTCAGAACTGCCCGCAATTTAAAACTTTTTCATTCTATATTTCTGTAATTTTCAATTATGCAGTTTCGGACCGTGTTTGAACGCGTGTAACTGAAACCGTGGAAAGCAAGTCAGCCTATAAGAGGGTACTGACTCGCTATTAAATAGATTCTTCGTTGGTGATTCATCATCGGTGTAACATTAAATAGATTCATCTTCGGATATCTGATTCTCTTAAATGCTCTGAATAAGCTCGTGCTTTCAATGCATTATTTACGAGCGAATGCAGAGAAAATCTCAAAACAAAGACCAAATGCCCTTAACGTGGTTAAAAAGGTAGAACTACAAAAAATGAGCACATCATTAGGAGTCTTAAATGATGGGTCAAGTAAAGCTAAAATAAAATAGATAAAGCGTAGTTCGTTTTGTTGCGCACAAATAGGTTTCTCTTAAGTTTCCATGCGAGCTGGGTTTAAGATTGGATGTAACAGCGGATGTATATGCCGGGAGTTCAGTTCATTTGTGCGCGAAAAGAATTCAGGAAATCCGAAGTTCAGCTCGTCTTTTCCGTCGAAGATTATTATTGGGTTGTCGGAAAGGTCATGACGTATTTTAGCTATGTTTTGCAAAGGTCATTTATTGATAGAAAGAACAAAGATCAATAAATGATATAATGCCCGTTTTGTTCGATAATCTTTTGCTATCTTTCAGTGAGCTGCAGAATGCCTCATTCATAGAAGAACCTGTCTTTCGTGGCGAAAAACTGTACAAGGTGCTGATTTACAGCCTCATCTAAATTGAACGTTATACCACGCAAGGACTGTTACAAAGAGCGAAACAAGTGGTAGTCTGACGACGAAAGGTCAGGCGAGATGCTGGGTGTGGCAACACATCCCACCCAAGCACCAATAACTTTTGGCGGGTGATCAAACTTGTGTGTGGTCTCGCGTTGTCGTGATGGAACACAACACCTTTACGATGAACGAGCTCTGGACATTTCTGGATGATGGATTTGTTCAAACTGTCAAATTGCCGACAGTACACATTCGAATTGACTGTTTGATTCCTTGCTAGGAACTCGAAAAACACGACACCTTTAAAATCCCACCGCACTGAAACCAGAACCTTCCGCTGATGAATGTCTGCTTTGGATGTCGTTTGAGGCGAAGCAGCACGTCTGGAACAAGACCGTTTGCACAGCCCTTTGTTGAACACAATCCACTTTTCGTTACCAGTTATCAGTTGCTTCAAAAAAGGATCGTTTCCCTCACGTTTAATGAGCATATCGGAGATGTTTATACGCGCCGTCATTTGAGCTTCTTTGAGTTCATGAGGAACCTACACATCGAGCTTGCTTACCAATCCCAGATTCTCCAGGTGGTCGTGAGAGCTTGAAAAATGGATGTGCAATATGTCTGCAATCTCTCGTGTCGTGTAACTTGGGTTTGACGCGATCAATGCCTTGATTTTGGTTTTCATCAACCTCGATTGATGAAGACCCGCACCGAGGAGCATCGTTGAGGTCAAAATCACCAGCACGGAAATTTGCGAACCACCGCTGGCGCTGACGTTCTTGTAGAGCATTGTCACCGTACACTTTCTGCACTTTTTCACAAGCTTGACGCGCGTTCTTCCCTTTACGGCGGTAAAACTGTAAAATATGGTGAAAATGCACAGTTTGGTCTTCCATCTTCAACTTGAGGTCAAATCTCCGCAAATCAACCAAATCGCTCACTATTCCTTTTAGACTGCAGCTAGAACTGGCACCTGTCGAATGTCATAGCAATAACAGAGCTGCGCATGCCTCTAGTACCTCCAAAACTACCCAACTGCCATCGGGTACCGTAATACGTCCTGACTTTTCCGACAACCCAAAATTTAGCACGTGAACAAGTCCAAATTGTATTAGCTACGGTAAATGAAGGAGGTTTCACAGATTGTCATTCAACCATATAAGGAAATCTGTGAAACCTAAACGGAAGTAATGAGTTGTGATTTAAGTTTAAGTTTGATTGTGTTTTAGTTTTTCAATTAGTGAAGACAGAGTACATAACATTACTGAAAACCGATTATTTGGACTTAAATTTGTAAATATAAAGTGTAGAACAGTGACAAATAATTTAACTTTTGATAGAAAAAAATACATGGTAAATTTTATTATTACAGACGAAAGATATGCACTTCTTAATTTGAATTCAAATTGACACAAGATACCAATTGAAATGAGAAGTAAGTTCTATCCTCATGATTGCCCGTGGTCATTCCAGTGTCTTCGATACAATAACAGAAAGATAACGAGGATTTTATATTTAATAAAAAAATGCTTTATTTAGATTGAAAGTTTTCCTTTCTTGTATGCGTTCGAATGCCTTCCGAAATCCAGTGCAAATCAAAATATCAACTGTGCGAAGGATTTAGCTTCGCAGTAGAAGTGCCGTCCCACAGCACAAAAACACAACGATTTTTCGATATCGAACAGAAGGCGAGAGAAAAAAAGGAATTCCGAAATGTTTTGTCGGTAATAAACTTGTCTCATTACTGCTCTTTCTGAAAAGAATATTGACGCTGAAGTTAACAATATATTCATTACTCTTTAAGTTTATATATAACCGTGCGATTAAGGGTTAGTTAAACTAGCACTTTAATGAGATTAAAGGGATCATTTACTTAAATGGGACAGGTAAAAAAAAAATTATGCGCTGATTTATGTGTACTTATGGACACCGTACTCTCTAACTATTAGCACAGGAGCATGTAGATCTCCGTTTAAGTGGCGTTAATATGTACAAAATAAAATAAACTTACATCGCTAGTTTTCAATACCGAAAACTGAAGGATTCGTTAGGCTAAGGTTTACAAAGCTGGGTACAGAATCACTGTTCTACACTCAATGCTTACAAAATTCTCTCTAATAATCTTTGCTAAATCTCAGAGTACAATGCAAATAATTATATTTGGTTCCAGATATTCCAAGCTGTTAATGACAAGGTTGATTTTGCTGCTAGTTACACTAAATTTGTTATTTAAAGATATGTAAAACGATTCTAGTTGTAGTATTAGGCGAATTACACATGTTCTATGACTTTAAATCAAGATACTGTATTTTATACATTCTCTTCCTTTAACATGAATTCATGGAGCATATTAATTTCCTTTTTTTTTATTTTTGTTAAGAATGAAATTAATGTCTACTTTCAGACAACTTTACAAGCGGTAATAAATAAAAATAATTTATTATATATAAAAAATTTCCAAATTCACATGCTTTTTGCAAATGGACCTCTATTGTCAACTTACCGTGAGCCAAAGCTCACCTACTAAATTGGCAAGCTTATCATGGGTCTTGCATGCATATGCTTGGCTCCAAGTAAGGTGAGGTGTTATCAATGCTGTGTTCAGAAACGGTTAACAAAACATTTATGGGATATACTCAGTGAGCTGGTAAAAAGTATAAAGATGAAATAAGCAACGGGATAATAATAAAGTTTTTAAATCAAAATTCGAATTCAATACGGGAACTGGATTAGTTCTGCGCAGTTGAAATCCACGTTTTGTTTGGGGGTTTTTTGCACATTACTTAACGTTGGAAGTTAGTGATGAACGCGTCATTCATTATTCTTGCATTCGCGAAGAAAAAATTCAAATGAAAGGCCATTCAATTTCCACCCGCCTCGAACGTCCCTCTACACTTACTAAGTGTATTATCTCCTGCAGGTAACCGTCGTTACGTCTTAATCGTAAATTGTCAACTGCTCAAAAATGCACGAGCTTAGTTGAAACCAATTCACCCTTCACGAATGGTACTTTCATCATCATGAACATTAAATACATCAACCACACTTAATGCCAAAGTAAAAATCTGTAAACTGTATAAAGAGGGGCACATCAGGACGTATTCATACATATTTGCGAATGAATCTGAGTTTTTTGAGATCTTGCTGTTAAAAGTGTAAATGCCATTCTTAAGTTTTAAACATATTTTATAGCTGTCAGTTATTAAAAAATGTTCTTATTGATTCGTATGACAAGGGTAACTATCGTAAAAAACAAACAAAATTTATTTGTGTATATTCAACAGAAATATCTACACGGTCGTATCGGAATAATTTGACGAATATTTCATGTCTGAAAACATGTAGCATGTTCGGAAGAATTGCTGTTGTAATTATAACAAGTCGACTTGATTGTACGTACGAGTGCTGGGTAGATCACACCAGGCTATGTACCCAATTTCCCAGTTGGAGATCTGATCGCTTATGGATGTGCTCTGACAATGCGCGTTTGGTTTATATGGGAAACCTGTTTGCCTTATGTATTTATCGAGACCACCGTCAATGCACAACACTTCGTTTTCTCACTCGTCTACCACTTTTCATAAGTATCCATTTCCCATAGCAGGTTGCCTTCCTACAAATGTACAGCACCAGTCTCATCTCTCCCGTTTAGGTAATGATTGTTTCGAAAAGCAATCCAGTGAATTTGCCGAATTCCAGAAATGATGAAAACTGATAATGTTGATAGTGTACATGATAATGTTTCCTGAAGCTCAGAAATGACGAAAACTGTTCTTTAAAGGAACCCCTGTTTCTTCGAGCAATTATTAATGTCCGGAGTGTGTTCCTACACCAAAGGTTTTACTATATTCTTCCAGAGCTAAAGGCTTTTCTCTTATATAATCCAGATTCATACACAACATGATGCACATCATATAGGTCTTTCTTACCTGGACCAAATTGTCAGAACAAATTTATAGGATTTCTATTTGCAATTGAACATGTTGAAATTCAGCAATAATAGTATTTTTACTTTTCAGATATGATAATTTTTTTGTCACGGGTTCTGTCGTTCACATAATTATTTGGTGTTAGGCATGCATATTAAATGTCATGTCAGAGCTTTTAATATTCTCTCTCTCCGATTTTAAAATAAAAGTTTCTCCCAAGAGATAAAATCTTATAGACGAAGAACCGCTTTTTACATTTGAAAGCTAGATTTGAAAAATACATTTAAAAAAGTTTGACAAATGGGCCATTCGGAAGTACGAAAAAAAAGGGAAATATGTATTATGATTCCAGATTGTACACTACCCGAAGGAGTTATTAACGAATTGAATTTTTCCCCAAATTCTTAAGAAAAATACTTAATTATTTTCGCTTTTTTTACCAAAACTAAGTATAAGATTCAAGGCTTATGTTTTTTTCAGAAATTGCAGGTACGAACTATGTTTAGAGGAAAATGTGAAACATTTCACTTAGTTAGCATGAAAAAGTCACCAGAACTGGTATTTTTAGGCACCGAGGTATATGCATTTTGTATTAAAAAGAAATGTGGAAATATTTCAGATTCCCCTTTCAAAGCCGAAAACTGAGTTGATTAAGCAAAGCATACATTATCAGGGCCCACACTATTGGAATCATTTACCTTCTGAAATAACTATAATTAAAAATTATAATTTATTTAAAAAGAAACTAAAAAAAGCTACTTACTTGCACAATCGGTATCGTATTATCATTTAAAAAAAAAGGGGGGGGGGGGGTAAACCACAAGCCTGAAAAGGGTGGGTAAATATTGAAAAACGATCATTTGCTGTTTTATTCTGATACTTTGATATTCTTTTCGTGATCTGTCAAGCTGTGGGCTCTATTTGCAATGATTTTGGAGTTTTAAGGCTAAGTCAGGGCAGTATGTAGACCTTTTCTTTGATTCTCCGCGCTGTTTCAGTATTCTCATATTGATACGTAAATAAATCTTTCAATTGTAGTAATATTTCATGTAACAGCTAAAAATAGTAAAAAAATAAATCTGTAAGAAGCGTACCCACATTCACCAAAAGTGTTGGAAAAATATTGCAACAGTTCCACACACTGCATGCAGTCTAGATTTAGCCCCTTGTGGCTTTTTCCCTTCTCCAATTCTCCGAAATTCCTTGAAAGGTCGTAGCTTTAAGTCAACAATAGAAGTAATCAAAGCTTCTGGAGCGGCTGCGAAAGGGATGCAGGAAGATAGCTTCCAGCACGTCTTTGAGGAGGGGCAATGACGTTTGGACAGGTGCATTGCCTCTGGAGGAGATTACTTTGAAAAGAAAAATATTGCAATGGTTCCACACCCTCTGTGCAGTCCAGATTTAGCACCGTATGATTTTTGTCTTTCCCCAACTCTCAAAAAGACCTTAAGAGGACGTAGGTTTACGTCATCAGAAGAAGTAATCAAAGCTTCAAAAGCGGCTCCGAAGGGGATACAGAAAGTTGGCTTCTAGCACGTCTTTGAAGAGGGGCAATGACGTTTGGGAACGTGTACTGCCTCTGGAGGAGATTACTCTGAAAAGAACTACAACCATGTGTAGTTCAGATTCGTACATACAGGTTTATAAATTTCCGCGCAAGTCTTTCCTGAACAGGCCTCCCATTATATTCATAAAATGTAATGCTCAATATTACTTAGAAGCTGGAATAAGAGACAATCTTGAGAACCTAGGCAATGATTCTCTGGTCTTAATAATTTAACATCAATGGATCCTGAAATCTTGTGTCCTTCAGAATACCATGATGTCCGAAACTGTCTGTTTATATTTTCAGAATTTCCGCCCTTCTCTTTACAAGTTAATAGAAGAACGATCAGTGCTCGGTCACCACGCGAAATTTCCTACCTGTAGTTTTGATGTGCGTTGACTTTCAGATGTTTCCCTGCTTGGGCGATCACTGCATTATTCGACGGAGAAAGCATGAGGTGTCAAAAGAGAGCTTGTTATCGGCACGATAGATGCCAGCGCCTGCATTACTTATTTTTTTAATGAAAAAAATGGTGGCGGATTGTGACTTCTGCTAATCTCGTAGGCCGCCCGGTGGCGCAGTGGTCTAAGCAATGGCCTCTGATCTTTCGTCCGAAAGGGGTCCGGGTTCGAATCCCAGTGAGGCATGGATGTTGTGTTTGTCTTACGGCACTGGTTCGTTCCCTTCCCTGGAACCAGTGACCCTAAATTAGGGACGGGCGACTGCTTATAGCCCATTGAGTTGCTCACGGTGGTTGTTAAACCTCCAAAAAAATCTCGTAGAGGTCGTGTAAATTTAAAACACAAATCATGAAATCGTACTCATTGTAGACGAGCGAATAGGAGCCTCCGTGGTAGTTAGGTTATAACAAATTGAAGCAATTTTAAACTGCCTCAAAGCGCGCAGAACGAATTCTCATAGGATTTCGACTTTTATCAGAAATTTCTACGGTTATTCATAAGAAAAATTAATTCCAAATTTACAGTTTCAGGAGTTTAATATTATTTCTATATAAACATCCGCAACATATTTCATGAATAATAGAGGCAACGTCCGCTTTTTGTACGTACCCCTTTTCTGAGTCTATCAATCACAAATGATGTATCTTCTTTATCAATTTTCAATGCTAAACGAAAACAGTTTATTGTGTATATTTCCTTCCTCGAGTAAAAATTATCTTTCAACCCAATATAACGGAAGAAGTTCCACCAACAGGATAAAACGTGCTTTGCTTAGCTGAAATTTTTGACACCCCAACAACAAGGCACAAAAGCACACTTTGGTAAGGAAATAAATACGTTGTGTAGAAAAGGGTAAAGTATTTACCTATGTGACGTCTGTGATGCACGTACCATTTACTAAATAGGAAAAAAAAACACACAGCATTTGAATTTCGGATTAAAAAAATACTGGTCGTATATCTTGGAACCAATAAAAAATAACTGGAATATTTTTTCATTTTTTGATTGGAGGTTTAACGACCACGGTGAGCAACTCAATGGGCTACAAGCAGTGGTCCGCCCCTGATTTAGGGTCACTGGTTCCATGGAACTGAGAGAGAGCCAGTGGCGTAAGACAAACACAACATCCATGCTTCACCGGGATTCGAACTCAGACCTCTTTCGAACGAATGATCAGAGGTCATCGCTTAGACCACTGCGTCACCTGTGCAGCCAACTGAAATTTTCATCTCCGACGTGTAACCAGTTTTGTTAGGAATTCTGGTCTTTAAAATTTCGAAGTGACCTGAAATTCCAATTTTTGAAAAAACTCGACGGTACTGAGTGAAAGCGCCTCATCCTAGTGAACTACGCCAGATGCACTGCGTAGGAAAGGTAAATTAGTTATTACAATGTCATAGAAATTGGACTCCTTACTTTAGAAGGGTCGTAGAATCACTGTTACAGACAAATATTTTATAAATTTACCTCGTGTAGCAATGCATGCTACTATATAACCTAACATGGATTGACACCAAAATTGTTTGCTGTGCTGAGACAGAAATTGAGTAGAGTCCTATAATTGGTGTACATGATCCCTTATAATGCGTGAGGGTCTCATCTGATGTACCATTTTGTCCCAGAGTTCCGGGAATCAGGCTGACGAACAGAATTTATAAGCGCCATGGAGACATCCCCGGAGAAGGCGAGCACTGTATGGCAAGATATTATTCTCCTGTTTAATGAACCCAAAAAAAAACATGGCATGAATAACAAGGTGACAGGTCGCAGGAGTTCTTGAACTTATCGTGGAGTTATTGATGTAATATAAAAGGGAACTACAGGATGCAATAGGAAATCGGTCCTTACCTAATAACACCACATGTGATTACCGTGGGACGCTCCACATCCGGTCTCTGATGTTCGCGTTATCCATTTTTTTCCATATGCTAATGAAATGGTCATCCGCACTAAGAGAGAAATTGGATTCCTCACTGAAAACAAAGCCACGCTGTTCGTACATTGAACATCATTCTTAAAAAGGACACCAGTCCAGATGTAACGAGCGATGTCTAGTATTTCCCGGTAAAGGTCAGAAAGAGGCAAGAATGCAGGCGTGCCTCCGAAACTCATGTCACAATAATGCGCGAAAAAGCTGCAAGTAAATAAATCCTTACTCATAAGATAAAGCAAAAATATGAAACTACCTTAACATGTCAAAAAATTAAATCTGGAAATAATTCGGATACCGTTCTCTCTATCTCTGAAGTGAAATTGCAAGTGCACAAGTTGCGCCGCGCTGGTAGTTTCGAATGCTAGAACCTTCCTCTTTTTCAAGAAGACCATATTTTCGTCCTGTGATAAACTACAGCCAACTGCGTTCTAAAAAAGTAAAAGAAAAACACATGCGGTAAAGTAAACCCTTTCTACAGGAATTTTGAAACACCTTCTTTTTCACAACAATACAGGTTTTAAGGAAAGAAAGGTACATGATTTAAATGTTATCCTGTTACTTTGCATTATACTGTTCAAATTCTTTTTTAAATCTACTTGGTTGCCAAATTATTATTATATCGGAGTACTTAATTCTCCCCAGTATTAAACAAATGCAGTACTTAAGTTTTAAATGTGTAGTCTCGAACTTTTTGTGCATAAGAAGCATCATGTAATTTTTTGAGGGGGGTGGATGGGATTTACAAGGGAAAAACAATTTTGGCCACAAAATCTTTCTAAGGAAATCGAAGTACATGAAAGATAAAAGTTCCCCGTTTTGAGCAGATTTTAGTATTTACTTAAAAGAAACAAAACTTTTGAATAAAATACGGGCGATAGTAAAGCAAAATTCACTTAAGAGAAGGATTTGCTGAGAATTTCTCCGGTCATATGATTCCAATCTGTGGGAGAACGTCATGCTTTCAATCTTGACATTATCTCGAACATCGTCGGAAGAGTGGAGATTATCCTTGTAGATAAATGTGAACCTGTTTCTAAAGAGGAAAATTTAAACTCAGGATATGTTCTTATTTAACAGCTCATTGTTATACAAAAACTGCAACGCTGGAACCAGAAAAAATATGCTGTAAATGAATTATTTTCATAAATTTTGCTCTACTTGACTTCTGAAGCTCAACATTTAGGGCGCTTAGTTCAGATTATTAGAAGCTTTAACTTAGTAGAAGCTTATAATTATAGTTTGTAGTGTTCTTTTTCTGTTCTCCCCACACATCCAGTTTCTGCAACCCTTTTAATGGTGCTGTAATACATGACGACAACGACCTGAAGCAAAGGTCTCAACCCAGAGATACCTGAAACATAAACTGGAATAAACTCCTGAGGTACTTGAATTCTGTGAATTGTAACCGGAAATTGTAGCCACCGAATGAAATGCAACGATATGATCCCAGTATGCTTGGGATTGTGATGATAAAAGAACATTCCCAAGGTACCAATTGTCAAAGTCGTAGCACGCGAACAGCTATACAATGGTTACCGTGGAAGTGTTGGGGACGTTATACTTTATATTACAACCTGGAAAATACAAAATAATAATAATAATAATAATAATAAATCAGCCAGCATCGAAAAACTCATGGGACCACAAGGCTTAGAAAGTCATAGAAAATAATGAAGTCAAGATCTTGTGGGATTTCAGAATTCAAATCGATCGACACATAGAAAATAATACACCAGACATAACAGTAATAGAAAATCGGAAAGTCTGGATAAATGATATAGCGATCCCTGGAGATGCCAGAGTCAATGATAAAGAATTGGAAAAAATGACTAAATATAAGGAATTGATCATAGAAGTTACCCGGTTATGGACTAAACACACAACGGTAGTCACCATTATCATCGGGGCACTTGGAACAATGTCAAAAAATTTATGAATCATTTTGAACAACTGCAGCTTTCTGATATGCCACCTACAGAACTGCAGAAGACAGCTTTACTTGGGACATCATATATTTTACGCCTATTCTTGACTGATACCTAGGTCTCCGGTGGAAACTCGTATCAGTTCAAGAATACCAGTCAATGATAAGTTGCTGTTTATTTGTTTGTCATAGGCTGTGATTCGTATATATAATAATAATAATAGAAGAAAGTGTGCGTTTATGAACCAAATCTCATAGTGTGTGCTTATGATACGAATTCGATAATAGTAATAATAATAATAATAATAATATTAATAATAAAGAAAGAAGAAGAAAGTTTATTTTATGACACAAATCCGGTAGAGAATCAGGGACATTGTTGAGGGTTTATACTATCATATTACATGGGAAAGCATGAAAAGAGGAGCACCTCAAAGTCTGGTACTTCATATCGCAGACAAGAGCAGCGGTCAGATATTAGAAGTGAAAGAAAAACCACATCTCCGTTAATCATCAGAAAATCTGGAACTCACTTCGAGGTAAAGTTGCAACCACATCCACGACCTTAAAGAAAAGTCCCGTATCGCGATATGTTTCAACCCATATTGCTAAATTCAAATCCATGAGTTCCTATTCATTTTAGGTCATAATGGTCAGACGGTGCGAATGTAAACAACAAACTTCTGCAACCGAAATTGAATTAATTTTTAAATGATACCAAACGGCAATAACGAAATCTTATTTATAAATTATTTTCCAACGGAAATACTGAATGATCTTGTAAAATAAGGTTAGCAGCAGTAAATGCGTCAACCTCCTAAGATAATTGACATAACATCTCTAAGGATTTTTCAGCCTTACAGCAGCCTGTAATATCGCGCAAAACTTTTCTTTGCTCAAAAAGGAACAGTAAGAGGTCAACATTTCAGAGGTTTTGTTTTCTTGCACTTCCGCGGAAATTGTGCGTTAAAAGAAAATAATCTATTCCTTGCATTTTCCATTAAGTTTGAAAAATTATTCCACAAATTTTTTTTCATGGCAATTATTCGATTCCCAGGCTACACAAACGGTTAATATGGACAACAATAAATGTATTACAGTTTAATTTGCTTTTTGAGCTGTCTGAGATTTTCTTTCCATCATGATTGTTCTATAAATATTCTTGAATGACGCAAGTGGATGAATGTTTTCATATCAACCTATATTGTTGGTGCTAAATCCTTTGCGAATAGCAAACTGAGATCCAATAATATAATAAAGGTTTAAAGTATATGAACTGTAAGTAAAATGTAATGCGCAATTTTAGGAAAATTGGGTTCGATTTGATTTTCCTTTGTTTTTATGTCATAGAGTCATAGTTAAATTCAGTGTGACATATTTTTCTTGCTAGCTCACTTTACGTTCAGATCATGCACCCTTTAAATAGTTAGACCGAATTAACGTAGTCATCAAATCAGACAGGACAAATATTTTTCAATCTCTGGGAAGTGGGTACAATACAGCTGGAACGAATGTATCTGCAAATTAGAAAAAGTTACCTTCACATTATCTTTGTAAATCAAAGTGGTAATTTAGTGAAATGATTAACACTATCTCTTTCTTACAGATTATCCACTGAAATAACATTTATAACAAAGGCAACTAACCTCAGAAAGAACAGAGATAATGTTTGAGTCACTTGGTACTACAAAGTATGATGATGTCAGGTTGAGGGCGACCTGCACTTCTCCAAAACGACCTGGATCAAGGGATCAGAAAATAAAGGACTAGAAGGGAGCACTTATTTGCCGAGTCAGGTGTATTCTTGGTACTACAACGATTAGAGAATGAAAAGAATACTTTTGCCGTAGCTTCCATAAAACAAAGCCGCCCTATTTGAATGTCCGTATTTCGGGAGAGCAGAAAATATAGGTACCGTCCGGTTCCGTTACATCGGCCAATTAAATGGTTAATGAGAGGAACAAATACCAGTGTAAGCGAAATTATGTTTTTGGGTATAGAAAATCTACTATTTCATTAAAGTAGCATTTCCGGCTTATTTTACGACTTTCAATTACTTTTCAAAACTGTTTCCCAGTGTTCTTAAAAGTCTTGATTTTGTCTTTTCAGAGGTCTCACGTATTTGAGAGTTTCATTTCCAAATAGGACAATTGGAAGAAGAGATATCAAGATTATTTTTATCTTTTTTCTTCCCAACTAGGAAGCTGTTAGTTTATCAAGAGAAACGTGGCTATATAGGAATCTTACACTGAAGGATAACCAACCGAAGCATTACTTTTGCATTATATTTTATGAAACGCAGACAATCTTTCAGAGATTATATTTCGTTAACTGTTTGAAGAATTGAGAATAATTAAACTGAAGGAGGTACGTACAAACTATCTTTGAATATAAAAAAGGTATCCCGTGGAGAAATGTCTTGTGATACTACTCTTGGGAGCAGAAATAGGAAATAAATTCCTTTAAATACATCCATCTCTCTTTCCAAGTTAAGCAGCGCACAATAACCGAAAAATTGTTATTTTGGTTAAAAAAAAATCGTTCGCTGTTTGTTGCTTAACGTGGAAAGAGCGATGGGTTTATTTATAGGAAAGAAATTGTTTTTGTTCTAGTTAAATTATTCTTTCACCAATTAAAGTGAAATCTATGTGTTGTTGCCAAATGATATTTTTTTCTTACTTTTATGGTAGCAAATGCCGTACAGTTCTGAACGATTTTTCACAGCAGTATTTACAGAAACAGTGATACATGTGTGTTGAGAAATATGTAATTACACCACCTAACGTCAAAGAATAACTTTTGCATAGGATTTTGAAGAAACGTGTGTATTTCTCGACTGTCGGAAAAATATTCGTCTAAGTTAAACATCGGATTTTAAGATAATTTTTCAAACGGAACATTTAGAAGCTGATATCTCTATAAAATTGACTTCTATATCTCCTGACACCGAGGAAAAGTAGCGCATTATTCTGAGCTGTAAATATGCGTCTAAGGGATGTACGCAATCAGCGGTTTCAGATGGAAAATAGAGACTATATGTTCGAGTTCTAGTAGCGGTGTTACGGCCAGAAACACATGGCAAACAGGCATTTTAACTTGCGCACAATATGGTGAAAAATATTTATTAGAGTAATGTCATATTTTTTTTACAAATGACACCGCCATTAGTTCTATTTTACTCAGAATGCTATTATAATTCTGACTGTAGGTGCATAAATATCGGGAAAAATGTAACACATACACTGGCGGTAAATGAAAAAAGAACACCAAGAAGACGACGTCTGATACTAACGAAATTTATATAGCAGAATAAAGGAATACAGAGGATAACGTGATCAAAACATTATGGCAAAATACAGCTGTATTTGCTGGTAAACTGAAAAATAACATTTCCATATAACATGGTTAGTACGAGGTTGAATCGCCATGAACTGCGTCACACTGTGCAATTCTGGCATGGAATCTGTCGTACAGATGTTGGATGTAAGTTTGGGGTATTGAGTTCCAAGCATCCTCAACCTAGACGCGTAAATCGGGGATGGTCGTGGCTGGCCGTGGAGACCGGATAAGTCGTTGCCCCATAAAATCCCACACGTGCTCAATAGGGGACAAATCCGGTGAACGTGCAGGACATGGAAGTTGTCTCACACCATGAAGTGCATGTTGCGTTGCACGTGTCGTGTGTGGGCGTGCGTTATGTTGCTGGAAAACACCACGATGGACAGACCTTACAAATGACACAACAACGGGCTGAATGATGTTGCTGATGTAGGAGGTGCTGTTTAATGTACCCGGTACAAACACTAGTTGTGTACGGGAGTGATAGCTGATCGCTCCCCACACCAGGAGACCGGTGTAGGCCCTGTGTGTCGCTGGCAGATACAAGAAGGGTGGAGACGCTCCCCTGTGCGTCTGCGAACACGCATACGGCTATCGGAGGCTCCCAAGCAGAATCTGCTTTCATTGCTGAACACGACAGATCGCCATTGCGTTCTCCAGTGCAGACGTTGGTGATACCACTGCAGCCGTTCCTGACGGTAGGCTGGAGTCAGAGGTACACATGCCAGAGGCACACGTGCGCCTTGTCCTGCATTCAGTAGACGGTTGCGGATTGTTCGCACAGTCCCCTCAGGTGCAGCGGCAGCTCAGATTTGCGTCGTAGTGGATGTTCTGTTTGACATCGCCGCTCTTCTTATGCGTTGATCGGTCCGCTCATCAGTCAGTCTGTGACTCCCGGTTCCACGTCTTCTCGTGTGGAAATGTTCCTCGGACCATCTACGCCACCATCGTACCACCACCTATACTTCCTGTCCAATTCGCTCCGCAATACGACCATAGGACCACCCGGGCTCGCGGAGTCCGACTAGATGATCTCGCTCGAAGTCCGATAACTACTAAAATCGTACACGTCTTCCATGCCCAGGCATTGCAGCATCTTCAGAGTCTTCGCACGTGTCCGGACGCCGACGACTGATTATATTCACTTCGCCGTACTCTTTAAATACCACCGACGATAATTTGCATATTATGCCGTGCTGTGGCGTAAGCGCTTGCCGGTTGGTCCTGAAATTAACATCGAACCTACTTAAACTCGACCCTATTAACATATGTAAATTTCATGATCGTCTGCCAATTCCTTCTTGGTGTTCTTTTTTCACTTTCCGCCAGTGTATTTTTATGTTAAAGCATGAAAGCGACGAAATTATTTGCGATATGAAATAAAAACTATACGCATAATCGTCCTTCTTGGAAATCGCATTGTAAAAAAACGGCGGCTGTGTCTGTCTTTTTTACGGTTTCCAACCGTAGCTTAAAGAAGCGTATATGCTCCAGCTTTGTCCGTCCATCGTTCCGTCCGCACGATAACTGGCGTAAAAATGGTTCGATTTCGATGAAATTTTAGTATGTGGTAGGGGACCACCTGTGGACGAACCCTATTCGAAATGGGACAAACGGGGTCAAAGGTCAAGACGTAGGAGCGGAATCATTCCATTGCCCTTATGCGTCATAACTTGCGTAAATATGGTTCGATTTCAATGAAAGTTTTCAGCTACTCAACTGATAGAACAGTTATACTTCAACCAAATTTATAAAAGAGTAATGCTTCTATGCTTCTATGAAGCGTTTACATACTGTATAGCACTGAACGCCTTATTTTTTAAAATTGGAGTAAATATAAAGTTTCATCAGTTAACGAAAACAAATGTAACTGAAACAAATTGGACAGTATTTTTCAAAGTATTTTGAATTAAAATTACCTAACGAATCGGAGTATTGAAGTATGTGAGCATTTATATAAAAATTATGAAACCTGAAATATAAATTGTTAGATAATGAATGTCGGTCTACTAGGTCTACAAGACTTTTAAACATCAGTGTGTATATGTTTCTAGTGCTTATTTTTTAGTTAATGTTCCAAATTGTGATTTTAAATTCTGTAGGTATACATTTAATTCAAAGTAATTTTTCATGTAGACTTTGAAAAAAAGTGTGTCTGCACAAGAAAAAGATCTAATAGAATTTTATTTAACATATGCGGTTTTCATTCAGCGAGAATGTCTCAATTTTGATTCGTTTGCAAATGTCATTCTTCCGATAACCATTTGATAAACGATAGTATATGAGTATTTTTGGAAAATATATTGTTCATCCAAGTGGTTTTTCGTCACCATTTTGGAAAAATACCCACACAATTTGCGAAGTCTCAAACACAGAATATGTTTTATTTGGTAACGTTAAATTGTATGAAATCGTTCCTTTCTTTTTTCTTTTCGTTTTCTCTAAAGCGGCTGTGCCAAGGAATATTCTAGGGTTTTCTCCTTCTCTTGAAAGTGGCTTAATACCAATTTTGCAGGTTCTAAATTTAAAAAGAAAGAATTGAGATGGTGTGTTGCATATATTCAAAATATATATGAATCCTGTAGTTTGATACATCGAAATTTGAAATGAATGAGAATAAAGTTTTAAGAGATAAGATAAATGCGTAATATCTAATACCTTATTTGGTATTGGAGAATGAAAAGCGAGTAGTTTTTTCAGCAATTATTATTTTAGTTTTGCTATTTGATAGAATTTTCATATTTTTTTTTTTAAATATCCAAGTCTACCAGTGTTATTCACTTACTCAGCAAAGTTTGGACGCCATCTTCAGTATTTAAATTTCTTATTATTTTCAACCCAGAACTAATTCTTTTATTTTGTATTTTACTGCGTAACAAACATAATGTAACTTCGTTTAAGTTTCCTTTCCTTATTTAAACAAAGTTAGTTGACGCTTTTGCATGCCTTTCTCTGTTCTTTTCTTGTAGGCAAAGTGAATTACCTCAGTGCGAAGTGCACTGTGTTTTACAACGTTTTTTCCTTCTGTAAATAGCAAAGTTAAGCAATTCTACGGAAACTTCGTAACACATGATACGAAATGTGACGGACATTATCATAACTCCAGTCGTCTTCATATGACGATCCGCATTCATTTGGAGACCGATACTTAATTTCCCTAAATTTGCATCTGTGATACATTCAGGTATGGAACATAAAACATCTCTTACCACTAATTCAAAACATAGGCTGTGGCATATGCTGCGGATCTTTATATTTCCGTCAATAAACGGTAAAGTGAAAGAAAGCATGTGGTCCTCTTACTACGATATCAAGAACGTACTTTGACACTTGGCGCTACCGGAGTGCTGTCGTTAGTATCTGACTCGGGGAGGAGCAGGCAGTGCAGTCAAAACATGCACCCAAAACGTATTACAATCCGTTAATAAAAGACACCTTCCAAGGCTAGGTCTGTACTAAATATCTTCTTATTGAAGAGATCATTCAGTCAGTTATTCGAAAAGAAGTAATGGTGAGGTAGACTAATACACCGTCCTAGGAATGTCGTAATGATGGAGAGGTAGACTGGACCACCCTCAAGGGAATGTGGTAATGATGAAGATGTAGACTGAAACACCCTCCTGGGAAAGTCGGAATATTGGAAACGTAGACTGAACCTACTTCCTGGGAATGTCGTAGTGATGGAGAGGTAGACTGATACACCCTCCTGAGAATGTCGTGAAATGTTGGTAGAGTGGATCTGATAGAACATGTGTTTGTGATTGTAGTAAGCGGAGATAACGTGGTAAGCACTGATTTTTAAGCAGTGTCTTTAAGGAAGAACCTTTGGTTTTACCCGCTCACCGATGAATATTGGGGCCTAATATTTAGAGTTTGTTCAGCATTCGGGCCCATTCTAAATGTGTGCGGTATCTTTCAAGCAATCATCCAGCCTCGTGTACTGATACCGTTGGCTCAATGTTTCAATTTCTATGATAGTTTTCTGTAAAACGATTTCTAACAGATATATCCTCAGCTTAAGTAGGGATAATAACAAGCATCCATGAAAAAAAACCCGATACATTTATTACGTGGGATGTTCACCGAAACTGGCATCGTTCGAGGATACTGTTGTCCTTCCGAGAAACGAGAAATCTTTAGGGAACGCTGTTTCTCGTATTAGTCAATGTGAGTACGTGTGCAGAAGTGCAGAAGTGCAGCGTGATGTCACACTACTGTATAAGCAATGGCTTCGTTTTGTGAAAGCAGTACACATTTTAGACTCATGATAGATGTTTTCCCGTGTATGGAAATTCTTGCCATTAGGAGTAATCAAAGTATTCGGTGTATAATCTTAAATTTTGAAGCACTGTGTATTCGTACATAAGGTACAAGCACTTGGTTCCAAACTCGTAACTATCAATCTAACGTTATGATGCTAATACTGCTAGGAAACCTATATCATTCTGTTTCGTAAGATCTACATATTGATTAAATTTTTCTAATGTTCGCTTGACTTCTACATATACACAAAAAAGCTGTAAAATAAATTGTTACCTAAGCTCTTAACGTATTTGTGTGTATGTGTGCGTAGTATGCCGTTTTGAATGCGTTTTCAAATAATTTTATCTAATATTATTCGATTATCCATACCATTCTTATTATATTATCCATACAATTCTACAATATAACGTTTTGTCTTCTTATGTTTGACCTTTCAGAATTTTCCACAAAATTAGAGCAGTCTTAGGACGATGTCAAATATTTCTTGAGACATGTAAACTTACCATTTCTTATTTATTATCACGCATCGTGAAGATTTCTATTTAGACATACCCAATTATTTGTCGTTGTTTTTTAAAGTTACACTGGCGGAAAGTTAAAAAAGAACATCAAGAAGGAGACGTCTGATACCAACGAAGTTCATACAGCATAATAACGGAATACAGAGAATAACGTGATCAAAACATTCCCAGCAAAAACACAAGTGCTGGGAAACTGGTGGCCACCAGCTGGCAGTAATGGGTCACTGCTGGCTGAAATCTGCCGCTCACGGCCCGGTAGTGGTCCGTTGGTGGCAGCGCTATCAGTTGGCGGGCCATTGATGGCCCTGCAGCATCGCCGTGAATTGTGGGCCTCCAAGCAAGTGCCACTAGTGGCCCGTTGCTGGCAACCAATGCAACCCCTAACAGCAGGTGGAAGCATCGGGACTACGCATGCGCAGAAGCAACACTTGCTGTGTCTCTCATGGTACCGTGTTATTTTAGTGGATGTTAAGAAAAAAATCCATATGTGGAGAGGCGAATTAATTTCCTAATGAAATTTTACGTCGACGAAGATATCAGATTAAGCCGTGAAATACTAGATTACAGCCATGAAATACACCCACTCCATTCCCATGAATAACAATTCATGGAATGGAGTGGATAAATAACAAGAAAAAATTTGAAACTGCTTGAAACACATATCCTGGAAAACCATGAAAATAGCGTTTGTTGGAAAAAAAAAAAAAAAAAGAATTATACGCGTACAAAATTTATTACTTATTTGAAAGAAAAAAAAAGCAACGCTATGTGGTGTACTCATTCATGGGTTGAATACACAAGACTGGGAGGAATTCGCTTCTAAAAATAACGAGAAGTAAAATAAAATATATTTTACTCTTTAAAACAAATGTAGCTTCCGACAACGGAAAGGAAAGACACAACGTTAAAAATGTAACAGAATGCGACATGAACCCGGGTAAATATATATTTATTCAACAATCTCTTTTCAAGACGGCAAGAACAGTACAAAACTTTGGAAAGCGACTCTAAGTATGTACACGCCTTGAAAATGAGTAAAGTTCCCTTAAGGTAAAAAAAAAACTATCGTTACGTTGAAAAAATTAATTTATCAATTATATGAAACTGACTTTTATGAAAAATACCTCGCAATATTATAAAATAAAAGAGGGAAGCATTCGATTACAAATTGCATACCAAACAGATAGCTTCCAGCATTTATCGGAGGTTTGTGAATTAGTCCGGTCGGTAGCGAGCGCGGCTTCCACGTAAACGGCCCAGGATCGAATCTAGTCAGATGTAAACGGTGTTTTTCCGGTCTGTCGAGAGAATTTTCAGAGCAAAGTGCGTTAATTCACAAGCTTCGTAAGGGTAGAAAAAAATTGTAGATTTAGGAAACTGCGGTTATCCTTGCTTTTGTTTTTTTTAATATTGCTTCTACTGGGAAATTGGCGGACAAGATTCGGCAAGCCACCAGTTACGTCACGTGGTTTCTGGCTGCCACTAACGGCCCACTAGCGGACCACATTTGGCTAGCCATCATTTCTGACAAGTACTTGCAGGGCCACTGAAGGGCCACTTGTGGCAGCTACTGCCTGTGATGGACCACTGATGGCCCTGTTGTGGCATATGACAACTGATGGGGTGCCAACTGTTGGCCAGCTGTTGGCCTGAACTGCTGGCCCTTCTTATGGCCGCCCGGACATTTTATTGACGGTTCGGCAGTGTCAACATAGTGCTGGGCCATCGCTGGCAGTGCTGGCTGCCAGCAATGGCCCACTGCTGGCCCAGCAATACTGTTTTTGCTGGGTTATGGCAAAATACAGCTGATATTGCTGGTAAACTGAAAAATAACATTTCCATGGAACATGGTTAGTACGAAGTTGAACCGCCATGGACTGCGTCACAATGTGCAATTCTGGCATGGAGTCTGTCGTACAGATGTTGGATGTAAGTTTGGGGTATTGAGTTCCAAGCATCCTCAACCTGGAAGGGTAAATCAGGGAGGGTCGTGGCTTGCCGTGGAGACCGGATAAGTCGTTGTCCCATAAAATCCCACACGTGCTCAATGGGTGACAAATCCGGTGAACGTGCAGGACATGGAAGTTGTCTCACACCCTGAAGTGCATGTTGCGTTGCACGTGCCGTGTGTGGGCGTGCGCTATCTTGCTGGAAAACACCACGATGGACCGAACTTACAAATGGCACAACAACGGGCTGAATGATGTTGTTGATGTAGTAGGTTTTGTTTAACGTACCCGGTACAAACACTAGTTGTGTACGGGAGTGATAGCTGATAGCTCCCCACACCAGGAGACCATGTGTAGGCCCTGTGTGTCGCTGGCGGATGGAAGAAGGGTGGCGACGCTCCACTGTGCGTCTGCGAACACGCATACGGCCATCGGAGGCTCCCAAGCAGAATCTGCTTTCATCGCTGAACACGAAGGATCGCCATTGCGTTCTCCAGTGCAGACGTTGGCGACACCACTGCAGCCGTTCCTGACGGTGGGCTGGAGCCAGAGGCACACGTGCGCGTAGTCCTGAATCCAGTAGACGGTTGCGGATTGTTCGCACAGTCCCCTCAGGTGCAACGGCAGCTCGGATTTGAGTCGCAGTGGATGTTCTACTTGACAACGCAGCTCTTCTTATGCGTCGATTAGTCCGCTCATCAGTCAGTCTGTGACTCCCTGTTCCACGTCTTCTCGTGTGGGAATGTTCCTCGGACCATCTACGCCACCATCGTACTACCACCGATACTTCCTGTCCAATTCGCTCCGCAATACGACGATACGACCACCCGGCCTCGCGGATTCCGACTAAACGACCTCGCCCAAAGTCCGATAACTGCTGAAATCGTACACGTCTTCCATGTCCAGGCATTGCAGCTTCTTCAGGGTCTTCGCACGTGTCCGTACGCCGATGACTGATTACATTCACTTCGCTGTACTCCTTAAATACCACCGACGATAATTTGCATATTAAGCCGTGCTGTGGCGTAAGCGCTCACCGGTTGGTCACGAAATTAACATCACACCTACGTAAACTCGACCCCATTAACATATGTAAATTTCATGATCGTCCGCCAATTCCTTCTTGGTGTTCTTTTTTCACTTTCCGCCAGTGTTTATCCCCATTGAAATAGGAATATCTCTATTTTCTTAATCTCTTATTCATATAGTCCATATCGAGAGTGTTGCTAGCTGCCTAAAGTTTGCCAGTACCTTAAGAGATGTAAATGATTATTCTATAAACGAAAAGACATACAAGTGATGCATTATATTTTCATTAAAAATCAGTTTACATCTCGAGAATTGGACAAACTCTTTGGGTTGAATATTCCGTTTCAGTAAAAGATTATATTAATGTTTATAACACATTCAAACCAAACAAATGGACTGATATACAATATAACGGGAACATTTGCAGTCACCTGATTTAATTATTTAGTACGAAATCCTAAACTATATGCAACAGCATAAGGTTAAGATAAATTGTGTTTAAAAACATATTAAAATAGCTTTATTATTGTTGAAAAAAGATTCAAAAATGCTGCTTTTGCATCATGTTTTCCCCTGTAAATTGATGCTGTGCAGCGATTTTTCATTACGTGTAGTTAAACAGGGCAACAATTGACGTCAGCAAATTTTCAGATTGCTGAACGTACATTTTTTCACTTTTTTATTTACTTCTTCAGCAAAATAAAAATTTGCTGGATTACTCCTACGAAGGTCATGGTAAAACTTAACGTTCAAACTTTCATTTAGTTTCCTCAACAAAAAAAATAAAAAAATAAAATACATATATTCTCTATTGCAATTCACTTCCCACTTGAATGTTAAAATACTGAGTGTTTAAACCTGTCTATTTTTTTAAATGCATTCAATCCTTTATGGGTAATCCCTACGCCCTTTGAAAACGCATATTTCTCTTAATGTGACCTTGACCTTCCGATGTTTAAGAGGATGAATGCGAAGCAGGCGTTTAATACAAGAATGTTTTAATTTATCATCTACCCAAAAAAATTTGATGTGTAGTCAGAATTTCTTATGTGACCCCCATGTTTTCCTCGGAAACTGAGATTGAATTTCTTATGTGACCCATGTTTTCCTCGGAAACTGAGATTGAATTAAATACATATCTGTTTGAAATAGAACATAATGAGGTTTCAAGCAGCAGATTATGAATATTCTAAAAATATATGACGCGCGTAATTTCAATGAAAGTTCATTTCCCAGAAAATGCCCGCATTGAAACAGAGAAAATGCAACGTACCGACAGGTATGACACATGATCAAATAGCTGGCATTTTCGGATAAATCGATCTTAAATTGAGCTGGTATGCACAATCGTTTTTCTGCGTTGAATGAGGATGAGAAGACCCTCATGACAATTATGAAATTAATACGTCGTCGAAGTCGTGACGTCACGTAATGGCGACTGTGCATAAACACACATTGTTTACATGTTAGCTAACGTTAGTTTTACTGTTGGCGGCTGTCGATAGTTCCGTAAAATTGATGTTTTAAGGTGAAACTGAATATATTAGATACGGTTTTATGTTTTGCAGCATCCTCAAATTACCAAACTGTCAAAAATCAGGGTTCATTTTATAGATTTCCGAAAAAAAAACCGGAAACATGCCCTGTAGACTAAAATGTCAAAGTAAGCATTTGTGGACTGACTGGTATTCTTGTGAACAAGCATATTTTTTGAACTCTGTGATATGAATGGACCACCCCCTTTTTTTTGTTTATCATTTTCAAAATATCAGGTTTTTGCCACGAAGCTGTTATACCAAATTCCGTACCGATTTACTGGTAAACTCATGCGAAGTTTTTATAACATGCGATGCCTTTGGGAGATTTTACGTACCCTGTACAAAAGTACAAATTCCACTAATAGGTGTTATAATATATTGACACAGTTGAAGAGCATTCAAAAATGTATACTTCGCAATGTATGCATGTAAACGGACAGGAATTAGCAGATGACTTGTCAAATTTCCTTTATGTGTAAATGGCTTGTTGCAAAGGTCACATTGATGAGGTTTCTCACCAACGTGAATCCATAGATGAGCTGATAGATTACTTTTTGCGTAAATGACTTGTTACATCAATGAATGAAATACGGGATTACACCATTGTGCAATACAAATATGGAAGATGTGAATCCATGTATTGGTGTAAATATGACATGGATGGTAAGTCAGATAAAATTCGAAAACTTGAAAATTCTGTCGTCCTGGAGCGGAAATCGAACCTGCGTCTCCCGGATAGCACCCAAGTTTGCTAACCACTACACAACCCAGAACGACCAAGTTTAAGTTTCCGATTAATTTGAATATATAAACATCACGGGATTTTCGGTTATATTCAAATTAATCGGAAACTTGAAACTTGGTCGTTCTGGGTGGGTTAGTGGTTAGCATACTCGGGTGGGTTAGTGGTTTGCATACTCGGGTGGGTTAGTGGTTAGCATACTCGGGCCCTATCCGAAAGACGTGGGTTCGATTCTGGCTCCAGGACTACAAAATGTTCAAGCTTTCGGATATTATCTGACTTACCATTCATGTCATATTTATACTAATAAACGGATTCACATCTTCCAGATTTGTATTGACTTGTTAGATATTGTATATTGGTGAAATATCTTACAGTGTGGAAAGCTATGTGACGTGTGTGTGAGATTATGAAGCAATGTGACTACAATTTTTGTAAGTTAAAAAGCTGTAAGATAAAACTAATTTACCAAAATGCGTTAAAATTAAATCATTGGGTATTTAAATAGTGTAAGGTTAAATCGTATCAGTGCATTGGTGAGGTTTCTCGCCAGTGTGAATCGGCAGATGCTGTGACAGACTACCTTTCGGTAAAAATGTCTTCCGGCATACTGTGCATTGGTGAGGTTTCTCACCAGTGTGAATCAGCAGATGCTTTTACGAAATTACAACCTGATCGGGCATTTCATCGATCTTTACAGCAAACATGAAATGGTCCAGCCTTAAAGTTGTGGGCTCTTTGGGTGGTCAGTTCAAATATGATATAAAACTGAAAGAAGTAAGATAAAATAATTTATGAAACATAAGCATAAAAAGCAGACAGTACCTCGTCTATGCTATATATCTTATCTTTCATAGAAGCATGAATTTGACTAGGTATTTCCTCGCTATGCGGTTCATAATAAAAGGAATAGGTGTGGAAAGACTTCACAGCATTTTCAACATTGAATTAGCTACAAATTGTCAGAAAAAATTGAAGAAATTGCAAAATCTGAGCACATTCCTCCATCATGTTGAAACGTTATAGGAATCATCGAAGAACAGAATTATTTATGCCCAGCGCCATCTTGTAAGGTCACACTTTGACGAACTATTAGATTTCGTGGCAGACATTTTTGTTTTATATATTTTATTTTTTTCTTGGAAGTAATTTTTCTCAACAGGAGTTTCATTGCACTTTACCATGACATCTTTCATCTTATCGAATGACCACAATATTTTTATGGTAACAATCGGTTAATAAGCGATATTTATTTAAATTTATAAACATACACGCTTCTTGAAGGATTTTTTTGTACAAACACCGGGCTGTTAATTAGAAGTATCTATTCAGATGTAATTGAACTTAACTTATTCAGCCTGTATGTAAAATACATGATTACGTACTTCCCCTCGTTATGTTGGCAAATATTTAAGATTGTGGCTCGGCAGTAGTGTTGAACACAATTCGGAATACGAAGGATTTTCGGAATACGATGTTTGGATTGTGACAGGCTCCTGTCTGGCTGGTTCGATTATTCTGAAAAAAGCTGAGCTAATTCTTTTTCAGAAAGGTGAGATATTTTAGTATTTAATATATGGAAGAATAACCAATATTGTTTGCCTAAAATGCGTAACTTTGTGGCTACAACAATTTGTCAGAAACGAGATCGAAGTCGTATGAAAAGTCGGGTACGGAAATAGGAGAATTTATGTTTGCAGTGGTTAACCGAGGCATTCATAGAAGGCTGTACCTGACCCATATCTTACAGAGCAATGCACAGGGCATTGAAGAGGATCCGTATTGGCAGTCGCACGCCACTACAAAAATCACTTTTCTCTGAGAAGATCCGGAACGTTATTCTATGAGGAAGTCAGGAACACACTCGCTGGACACTGAAGGTCTGAAAAAATTCATATGATTCTACGAGTTGTGGAACACTTTCTTCCCCAAAGAAATGGACCGAGGTCACCCTGCAAACATAACTCATGATTCTGGAAGTGGTGTCTCGGTGTGAGGCAACTTCTTTTGGTACGGAACGGGTCCCCTGATACTGCTGGAAGAATAGGTGTCATCCAAGAGTTATTTAAAAATTGTTACCGATGAAATCAATCCTACAAGGCTGACTATTTGTCCAGTAGGTGACTGATGCTGTATAGACGACAATAGGTGACTGACTATCCATCGAACAAAGTGCGTTCAAAAGTGGCTCAGAGGGTACGGCGGCGAATTCCTCGATCTTCCGTGGCTACCACAAAGACCAGATCTGAACCCCATTGATTATGTGCGAGACATTTTACCAAATCAGATACGGGAAAGAAGTCGTCTTCCACCCTATTTGAGACAATTAAAGAACTGACAGGTGAATGCTTTCCATGCCGAAGATATAAATGTTTTCCAGCATGTTGAAAAGCCTGTGCCAAGCTTCATGCGTGTGGTAATTTCGGCTAAAGGAGGTACTACCCGGTATTGAATAAATGTATTTAATTTAGTGGCCTGCATGTGTGTCCAACACCATATATTACAACTTTGAGAGAATCAGCACAACTTTTTTGTCTGCTCTTTTGGGGGGGGGGGGGCGGAGAGGTTTCCACCACGAGAAAATAATGTATTTAAGCCTGTACAACGCTTTCACTATTATTTTCCCTGTGAACTAAAGAAATCTGAAACAAGAAAATTTAATTAATATTTTGCCTGCACTAATACTAGAACAACTAGCAGACAAACTGATTTAAAAGAACGGATGTTTAAAAGTAAAACGTGTGCAAGGCAATGAATGGCGCTATCATACTCGAGCGCCATCATACTCGATCGGTATTCGCGAAACGCTGGTTCGATGCCCGCTCTAGGTCGACGAAATTTTCAAGTTTTCCGATATTATCTGAATTAACATCCACGTCATAATTACACCAATAAAAGGATTCACATTTTCCAAATTTGTGTGTAAGGGTGGTTTTGTATATAAACAAAAACAGTATTTGTACTTGCTGGCTGTATTTAGAAGAAGCTTCCCTTTTTTTATATATCGAAAGTAATATGTCGTGCAGAAAATCTGAACTTAGTACTTATAATTACATAAGGAAAAAAAGAATGCAGCGATAAGAATACACATAGGCTTAATTTGGCAAATGATGTGCATATTTATGTTCGTATGCCTTACATTATAAATCAAAGTTAACTATCATCATGCGTGCTTCTCAATATTTGTGCTTCTAAACTTCCGTTTAAAAAATGTCTTAAGACTTTACATATATCATTAAACACGTTGAAAACTTTTTATGTACTTGTGGGTTTATAAGTTCAATGATCTAGCGCTGGTTGATATTAGTGTGTATTTTTGTTTGGAACCGGATCTCATCTTCTATCCTCTATATATCCTACGGTAAAATTTATTTTTACTTCATGGCATCCACTTCAATGGAGATGGGAACGTCTTTAAATAAATGCATAGTTTTCATGCTAGGATTCAATAATACCAATATTTTTCTTGCTTTCTCTGCTTCTGGGAGACATATTTCAAAAAAACGCTTTACCTTATCATAGGTTTTGCTATGAATAAAAATTTGTGCATGCTTTTTACGTTTCCGTTAGGGAAAATTCTGCCACCAAGAAGCATCTGAGTAAATTTTTTTGTAGGATTTAATTCCATCCTAAAATATCATTTTGAAAGAAAATTTTTATAGGATACCCGGCTATACTACCAACTCTGTGCCGCTCTCTATGAAGTATTGCGATTAAAGACCCGCTGCTAAATAGCATTACACCCGCTTTTCGTAGGAGAGCGATTCTCGCTTCTTAACGGTTATCTCCGGTGTTTTTGTTGAATGTGATTTCTGCAGATGCAGCTTGTAAGCTCTTTTCTGTTTCGGACGCAATATTTTTAGATGTGAGCAATTATGACAGATCAGTGTGCCACTTACCGTAATATGTCAAACTTAATATCCTTGATCCAATTACAGGGGTCCTCACACTAAGTGTAAGAGTAATTAACGTTCTCTGAAAGGCAAACTAACAGAAAGAAATCAAAATATACATTTTACAGATCATATTATGGATTATTTATTCCTACAGAATATTTGTCTCTACTCAGAATATAATCAATACTTCGATTTTAAAATCACGTAATTTGTTGTTTTATTCTACGAGACAAACACATTCCCATTCATGAGGATACAAAACTTTTCATTCGTAATAAATGTTTAGATTTAGGGACTCAATTAACAATCATATGAATTGCTTTAAGGGACAGTTAAAATAGTTATGAAATGAGTTTGTTGCAAAACTCATGGTCTTTATCTTTCACAGTGGCCAAGAGATGGCAGCACGTAAGTGCTGACATTTTTTGCGTAGGATATATCGGGTTTGGAAGTATAATCGAATACCCTTTACTAGGTAGGACATTTTAAAATTGTTTTCTTTTTTTAAGTAATGCAACGATTTTCCGTAGGAAACGTGCTTTTTCTGGGTTATTTTCTTTTTAATAGTTGAATTTAAAAAAGTCCTTTATTATTATGTTTTTCTCGGTTCTCGTCTTCTAACAATTGAATTACAGGGTTATTTGAACACCACACCTTGAGTAAAATGAAAGAGCTTTTTCATACATGACGACATAAATCTGCAGTTACATTTGATACATTTTATATATGTATATAGCAATTTTTATCAATAATTTAGTGTCATATAATGTGTTATATATATACAATCATTTAGAAGTTTTCGTGGAAAACTTTCAAGGGAATCGGCATATTTGTCATTTTTACTAAATTGCAGAGATTTAAATGTCATTCCACGACATCTGCGTATCTTCAACTCTCCATTTACCAGACGAGACGCCAGGATTATAAGGACTGCCGAAAGGAAGAGACTACTTCAACAGATCAGAAGTAAGCGCAGTAGTATTGACTTCTTTAATAAGAAATGCTATACCTGTTACTCATTCCTAGCTGATTCCTCACACCCAATTATTTTGGACCGTACATTATTCATAATTACAGCAATTATCGAAAATGAAATGAAGGTTTTATTTAACACCCATGTGAAAAAACTAAGATTGTTGATAGATTCTGAAGTTCGTAGTAGAACGCATAAGCTGTTCGGATTTCAAACAAGACATCCTATCGGCCTTTCTGAACAAGGATCATTACATGGATCACCTAATGTGGGTAATGGATTGGATTTGCATGAACTGGACCATGACAGCTATAACTCTGATTCACATAATGGAGTCAGAAACCTAAGTGATAAAGTTCTGAATCCCATTCAACTAAGAGCCTTGCAACGAGGTTACAAGTTCGCTTACCCTAACCAACGTAAAGTGGACTTATTCAAAACAGTTCCACACATTGAAAAAATTCTATATTCACTTCCAATAGAAGATAGGAACTTCGCAAGAATAAAAATCGCAAGGTCTCTTCACAAACACAATCCACGACGGTGTAAAACCACCGAAGAATGCCAGCTTCATGAGGAAATGCAGCAGCTGATTGAATTGAAAAAGGACCCAGATATTGCCATTCTTTTAGCTGATAAAACTAGTCAAGTTGTGCTTTTAAATCAAAGTGATTATATTAAAAAAATGCTCAATGCCATTTCTAGTGTCCCTCATGTAATAGTAAAACGAGACCCCACCAGGGCTACTGTATGTGATTTAAGCCGCCTTAAGAACTCTTCAGCTCCTCCGGACTCCTTTTCAAAAGCCTTCAATCCACCCTCCGGCTGCCATGTGCCTGATTTATTTGGTAGATTAAAACTACACAAGGAAGGGTACCCTATTCGCCCTCTTGTATCAGGTTACATTGCCCCCACCCGACCTTTGGAAAAAGCTTTGGCAAGTTATCTCACCAAATTTACAGTGAGTTCTTCCTACTCAATAAAGAGCACCACACAAGCTATTGATAGGTTAAAGTTAATTCAGCCACTACCAAATTCCTATTTTTTGGCGTCTCTAGATGTAGTTTCGTTATACACGAATGTACCTATGGAAGCTACATTTCAGTTGATTCAGGCTTTGCTCATTGATTCTGACATTCCTGCAAATGATATTGCTTTCGTAATGAATGCTCTTTATCTATTTAAAAAGCGTTCATTTTTCAAATTTCAGAACATATTTTACCAACAAACCGACGGGACAGCCATGGGCTCACCTTTATCCGCAGTCTTAGCAGAAATTCTTCTACAGCATATTGAAAATAAAGTCATACAATAATTCCTACAAAAACCTAGTCTCTATATCCGTTACGTTGATGACATCTTGGTAATTTGGCCACATACTATAAATCAGTTACATCAGTTTGTCAACGCTATGTCTGCTCAATACCCCTCCATCAAACTCACGATAGAACTTGAAAATAATTTCGTCTTACCTTATCTTGACTTTCAAATTACTCGTACCCCTTCTGACAATTCCCTGTCTTTTGCCGTTTATCGAAAACCTACTTCCACACCCACTCTAATTCCGTACAATTCTGCTCACTTTTTTCAGCATAAAATTTCTGCTCTGCACTTCCTATTTAGAAGAGCATATTCACATTCTTCTAGCCATTTCGCCAGAGCTCAAGAACTACAATGGATATCATCCCTCGCTAAAAACCATCTTTACCCGGACAACGTTGTTAAGGGAGTGCACAATAAAGTACGGTTTTCTATGTCAACTGTTTTAATTAGTGAGCAAGTGCCTAAAAAGTATGTTGGATCTGTTGATTTTAATCCACATGTTGTAAACCCCCTTACCAACTTATGTTCTCGTCATAAAATACAATTTTGAATACGATCATGCAATCTATATACCATTATCCGCAATGATCGTGACAAAATTGACAAAGGGAAAAAATGGGGTGTGTATGTCATTCCTATGCTCGACACTATCTCTGGTGAACTAAACAATCATTATGTGGGTTCTACCAAAAGAAATTTGGATTTGATATTAAATGAACACAGATATGATCTAAAAATGAATCACCAAAGCACCTCTTTTGCAAGAACCATAAGTGCTGGAAATTCCAACCCAGACTGGGACAACGCTAAAATCATAAACACACCTAACTCTGTTTATTCCTTGTTATTTGCAGAAAGCCTCTATATTTCGGCTTATAATACACGTTGCTGTAATGACTATTATCCTTATGTTTTACCTGAACCTTGGAGCAATCTTGTTCAGAAGGACGGCACAATAGCAATTGCTTCTGTTAAGTGATCATTGGCTAACTATGCCTTTTTTGATTGTCTTGTTGTCTGGTATATCATGTGACATTGACATTGCCTTTCCCATGATGCATCTACTCCACCTACTTAAGACCAGCATGTAGCCACATGGTGAAATTACATCTGATGAAGGTGTCAATGTGACACCGAAAGTGCTCATGTGTTTTAAACTGTATATAGACTTCATTTTTTAGCTGAATAAATATCATCGTGCAACAAGACGGATTTCTTTTAATACTAGTATTCATGCACGAATTATAGCGTCTACCGTTATATAATGAATCAACTTCGTTTTGGTCCTTGTCTTACTTATTGTGAAAGTGGAACTACATGAAAAACGTATACCTTGTGCAATGCTATTTCTGTATTAAACACTTAAAATCATTTAAACTGAAAATGTATGTCAAATAGGAAGCAGGACACAACATTTGGCATTGGAATTCTGTAATACTGTTAATCATCATGTATTTAAAAAATGTTGTCTCTTCATTCTGAACGCGGGTTTTCAATTCTAAGGCATTATTTTTACGCTTTTTTTCTTACTTTTGTTATAGCTTTACAATCGAGAAATTTGTGAGATAAAAATATAGTATCCTCATCATCAAAAACACTTTTTAATCCATTGTTAAATTTAGATCCCCCTAATTTCTTTCACATCTTTCTATTTTTAGACAGTTTATTTCATGTCACTCCGAAACACTTTCGAATATCATCCATCCATACCCCACACGATTTCCTCTTAGGTATTTTCCTGTTCCTTGGATACTTGTCTAGAATCTCAGGTCCAGAAAAAACTCCTGTTCATTTTCATTTCAGGGATTTTTTCCATGATCATGATGACACATATCCCTGTCCTTTTCGTAATCCATGAGTTCTTCTTCCTATGCTTTATTGCGCTTTCCAACCGTAGGCTTAAGATTCGTATATGCTCCAACTTTGTCCGTTTCTCTGTCTGTATGTCTTTCTATCCGCACGATATCTCGCGTAAAAATGGTTCGATTTCGAATAAATTGTAGTACGTCGTAGGAGACAAACTAAGGACGAACTCTTTTGAAAACGGACGAAATGGGGTCAAAGGTCACGACATAGGAGCGGGATCCATTTCATCGCTGTTATCTGTCATAACGTAAGTTAAAATGCTTTGATTGAGACATAACGTTATCATGTTGTTCTGGAGGTATACTGAACCACTTCTGTTGAATATCGTCGACATGGGGTCAAAGGGCAGGACACAGGAGCGATATGTACTCCACAACCATTATCCTTTTAACGTATATAAAAATGCTTCTATTGCGACAAAATTTTAGTATGTTGTTCCCGAGGTATACTTAATCAATTTTGTTTAATTTCATCGTAATGGTATCAAAGGTCGAGGCACAACAGCGAGATTTATTCCACAGCCGTTATCCTCAAAACTTGAGTAATAAATTCAGTATTGATTTCCCAATTTATTACTCAAATCTTTTTACACATATTCACAGAAACTTGTTGTCTCTAACAGTATTGGTACATAGTAAGCCTTTTTACAATGCATAGCGGCCTAATATTATGGTCTGACGTTGTCTCAACCAATAAAATTTTGGATTTTGTTCATAATGACTAGCCTAAGGCATTTCTAAATGGCGGAGCATTTAACATTTTTATTTGTTTTAAGTCAGGTGTTTAAATGTTTAAAAAAATTGTATTTTGAATCATTTCACCCTTTTTTGTGATCGGTAAACTATTCATACTGTATAAAACATGTGCTGTTGCTCGTGCAACATTCTTGGAAAACTAAATAATATTAAGCATGATCATAATTTTCAATTATACCTCTAATTTTAAGTGTTTTTCATTAACGCTTTCATGTGGAAGCCTCTGGTCATATCTCATTTCAAGACGGTTGGGCCTATGACGTCACGTCTTTTCCGACTTCCACGATCCGTAGGGGCTCCTGTGTTCGCGCCTAAACCCTTTGAGCGAACCAATAACCAGAAGAGTTTTTTTTTAATTGTAGAAGGGAGTGCTTCGAAATTTTGAACCTTAGGTTCTTGATTTGACTTGACTCTAATGGAAAGTGTTCCACACTCCATGAAAGCTATCTTAGAGAAATTGAATTTCTTCAAATAAATGACGTAAGTAGAAAACCAAACACGATTTTTTTGAGAAGTTTTGATATGAAAAAATATCTTGTCTGCAGCCACCACACCTAATCAATCTTCCCAAGTTTAGCAGGTTAGCATCAGATAATTTAAAAAACAAATCGAAGAATTTTCACTACTAATCAGCATTGATAAAGAAAACGCAGAAATATACAGAACAGATTTTATACGAAAGAACATATGTAAATTTGCTTTTTGTGGTATAAAGAAACCGAATTTCTCTTTTCGTTTCGTTCACAGTACAATAACGTTTTACCAGTCTTTATCTTCTTGAACTGCTACATAGTTTTCAATTTCCTGTATTTCGAAACACTTGGACTCAGTCTCTGTGCAATTAATATCTGTTAATGGAATCGTTGGCATTCAACAGCAAATAATCCCTGGCCTCTAAAGTGAAAGGAAGAAGAATGAGAGAGCGATAAAGTGCTTTTCTTCGTAGAGGGATAGGGGAAGAACATCCCGTACTTTGGAGGGCGTCCAACGTACATCAGCCACAGATCATATCTGTATTTTACCTTCGCAGATAGCATAAATCTAAAATATTTCTGCAATAGAATGTAAAAGTATGAATTTATTTTTGTGATTGACTTATCTGAATCCGTAAAATTTTTCGAAAATAAATTAGAAATATATATTAATGCTCCATTATTTCAGTTTTCTACGTAGAGATCTTTCACATTTAAAAGCAGATTTCTATCTGCAGTAAACTGAAGTATACTTACAGTATTGGCAAAAGAATGTGGAATCATTTTGGGAAAAATGTATTTTTGAGGTTTGATGGTTTATAACACCACTGTTTTAAGAGTAATGCCATAAAATTACATATCAAAGGAAGGATAATTTCATCAAGAATGTAAAGCACGAAAGTTTGTTCAATAATCTGTATTCTATGAAACGTTATAGCCAAATAACCAGAAAAAGGAAGCACAACTTTCTTAGGTTGATGTAAAGTAGGTTTCCTTCATTTGAATGCAGCGGATGAGCATGATTGTTTATAGAGCCAACCAGGTGTCATCTTGTTTTGGCAATGACCAAGACACAGAAGGATTCAGATATTGATGTCTTGTATTGGAGCTGAGAGAAGGACATTTGTCAGTGTGTTATGTGATTGCTATCAAGTTGGCTGGTTGTTTTTTGTGTTCTTTCATTTAGTGAACTTGTAAAACGTAATAAAATTAAAGACATGGCGCAAAGAGTTGACTGGTCACCGAGAAAGCGATGTAAAATAGTACTATTAAGTGAACAAGGCTTCCGTTATGAAGAAATTAGAAGGAAAATTGGTGGAAACTTAACCAAAGGTGGCATTTCTAAATTTTTAAAGAGGTATAAGGAAACTCAGTCCCTAAAAAACCAGACCGGTAAAGGCAGAAAAATGTGCACAACAGCAAGTGATTATATACGAATTAAGAGACTGTGCCTAGGTGACAGAAGGAAATCATCTGGGTGTATACAAGATGAAATGGCGCAATGCAATGTGAAGTTGAGTGCAAGGACTGTTCGGCGCAGACTGCAGGAATTTTGTCCAAAATCTAGAATCCCACGAAAAAAACATTTTTACCTCTCAAAAAAAAAGTTGAAAACATTAAACTGGGCTACAACCCATGTTAACTGGACAGCGGAACAATGGGGCAGTGTTCTTTGGAGTAATGAGACCAAAAACTCCCTGTTCGGTGGTGATTGCATAAAATACGTAAGGAAAAGAATCGGAGAAGATTTGCATCCTGATTGCATTAGATGTACCGTTAAACACCCAGTTAGTGTTATGATCGGGGGTTGTATGACATCAAAAGGTGTGGGAAGAATTATCGTGATTAATGGGAATATAAATGGCCCAAAATATAGAAGAATATAAATGGCCCAAAATTATAGAAAAAAATATAGAAAAATGGGAATATAAATGGCCCAAAATTATTGAAGATGCTGCGAGTACTACTACAAACGAGGCGAGTGAGGAAGAATCAGATCTTCTGCCATCTCCGACGCTAGCCCTCATCATTAAATTCACTCGCTGAAGTAAGGTGTTCTGTGTCCAGGGTGATTGGAGTTTCTGACGACACCATCAGTAAAATTAAATAGCTATAAACCATAATTCTGAATTCCGCTTTTAAAATAATGAAGCAAAATAAGATTGAGAATTATTTTAAGAAAATATAAAAAAAGGGAATTACAGTTGATAATACTGTACAAGAACAAAATATTTTTTTATAACCCACGTGATGCTTTTATGCATTTTTTAAAATTCATATTGTGTGGTAATACAATTTGTGACTACAGTAAATTGTGTTTTATCTTGTGTCTTTGTTTTAATACCATTAGTTTTGGTGTTCTGCAGCAGTTTCGTGAATATGCAACAGACATATTCAAGGTACGTAGCGTCGGTTTTTATTTAGTTTCAGTTTCCGGCGAAGACGCTTTCCCATTTAAGACGCTACTTTAAATCGCTTCCTTGAAAATCGTGTTAAGCGAATTTCACTGTAGTAGATTTTAACACATACTGGACAAGAAAGTCAAATCGATCGTTAAAATTGATTACTGAAAATTGTACGCTTTAACTGTGACTTCAGTGTTAGAGTGATTTTTCTGTAGGTAATATTAATCCTTTGTTAATAATTGTGTTTGTAGTATAATTGCGTTGTTTTCTATTCATACTTTGAAATTTACGTTTTAAAACCGCCGCTGCCACCTTAAAATGCGTTGTTTGTAGTAAATTTGTGCCGCAATCAGTATAATATGAAATCAAACTTTGCCGAAAGGTTGCTATGGACTTTGATGAAATTGCTCCCTTGGCAAGTGAACTCAGAACTATGCGTTGTGACTCTCAAGCTGTTAAAATAGTCATATGCGTCAAGCAATCACAAATTTGATAGGTGAAGTGTAGTCCACGAACACAAACTTTGGCCATAATTAAACCACCACAAAATTTAGAAAGTTTTAATACATACCGTTTTCTCTCAATTTATTAGTGCATATTGAACAGAATTCCTTCTTATTCCCAAGAAGAAAGAGGAAAGACAATATATTTGTGCAGTAATTTGTATTTCCTTAATGTATATTTGCGTCCTTCTTTGCTTTGTAGTTAGTGATTATACATTGGATTGGTTTGGAGTAGAGACAGGAAAGCATGACTTAACATTTAACCATCGTTTAGTTTGAATTAGGTATGTATATCATGAATGCGACTTTTATATATTTCTTTTAACACACTAACGCATACAACTAGTAAAAGCAAGGTCTTCATGATGCCAACATAAACATTTTTCTCTTCAAATGAATGTTAGGGTATTTTAAAATAAATGTACAAGTAGTACTTTGAGATATAATCCGTATTGACACATAAATTTTTCCACTTTCTAGCGACATACTGTATAAGGGTGGACTTCTAAATGGTAAATAAAAGAAGAAATTACATTTTTTGGGATACATAACACCAAAAAGTGTTTTTAATAACAGCAGAGAGTTATTTAGCACCGAACAATTTAAGATACAAAAGTGTTTAAGATCAAATATTGGACAGACGTCTGTCACAATTCCGACAAAAAAAGGTCAAGCCAAAGATTTATTAGCTTTAATTTCAATAATAATGTGTTTTATGATTTTATGAATTTCTAAAGTTTTCCCGTTTTTATGGAAGACGTGAGTCGAAAAAAAAATAACAGCAAAGAGAGTATTCCACTTGCAATGAGTTATACAATTATGTTTTTCATATGAAACCGGAAAAAAACCCTCTATGACCTTTTAAATATTGCACAGAGCATGTACACCTCTTTTCGTTTGATTGACGGAATCCTATGTTCGCAAGAACTGCTTCTGTTGAACTTGTTTGAATTACAAGAGAGTAATTAAACCTTAGATTCGAAATTCTTCTGATGTTGTGACAAAAAATAAAGCTATTTGTTCTCCGGATTTTGATTTTTGCCATAATGCATATTTATTACCAAGAAAAACCCTGTTCCTTTTTTAAGATTTAAAGAAGTTATGTGTTATTTCTCCTTGAAGATTTCAAGTTTAATCTGTATTTCTTATATAAAAAATAAAAATTCAAACTTACAGTTGTACCGACAATAAGGATTTAACCAAAGCATTACATGTAGACATATTTCTTAATGCAAGGCAGTCGTTTCCTCCGCTATGGTAAATTAAATTTATGCGGATGAAGCAAATTGTAAGTTTAATTCTTAAATACCTACATAAAAAAGAACCCGGCAGAATATGAGAATTGTTTTAGTTTAAGGCTATCAGCTGCACATAGACACAAAACGTTTTTAAACATTTATTGACGAGTGATTATAATTTATCATTACTGAGTTCAAAATTCCGCACGAATGTCTAAATACCAGGAATTATCTCTTTCTTGACGTACTAGTCAGACAAACTGACCGATTCACACGTATTTTGATCAGAAGCTCATATTTATATTTTATACATATTATTTCTGAATTCGAAGTGAAGAATAACAAAAAAAAGTTTTCTTAAAGTAGGAAAGCAGATTTGCGGTGTTTGGGTTTATACGCTAAAATCAGAACTTTTACAGTCTTGTAATATTTTGATCTTGGCACATACTTTTATGCAATAAAATACGAATAAGCATTAATAATAATTGCACTTCTGGAAAAAAAGATAAGGACAAATGTCAAAGATACACTGTTCGACATAGAACTCGCCCCACCCAGAAGGAGGTGGCTACAAACATGCCTATCGTAGGGCGGTTGTACCTACTAGAGGTACGCAAATATGTTAATCCGTAGCCGATGACGTCACACGTTCGTGAGATAAAGGCCACAGCAGCGCCATGGATTGTTTTGTGTGGTCGCTGGTGGAAGTGTCCATGACGTTTCAGATTTGTTGTTTGTGATGTTCAGTGAAGGCCGAAGATGCCGGGTACACACCGTCGGCAGGTTTATCGCCATTTGAATGCATTTCCGAGAGGAAGAATTGTAGGCTTGTGCGAAGCGGGCTGTTCTTCACCTCGTATCGCTGTGCATATGCAACGAAATACACAAACTGTTGGACGCTGTTGGTACTAGTCCCTACAGGAAGGTTCGTACGTACGTCGGAGCGGCAGAGGGCAGGCCGATAGGCGTCAGAAATCCTGGACGTGTGGATTGGTCGACACGCTCGTTCGTCCCTAGGAAGTACCGCAGCCGATATTCCAAAAGGCTATGCCAGTTGCCATAACGACAAGAATTGTAAACCGAAGGTTACATGTGGCACACCTGCGCAGTAGGCTACGTTACGTCGACTGTCATTGATGGCCAGACATCGCAGATCTTGTTTTGCTTGGTGCCGAAGTCATACGAACTGCAGTCACCAATGCACACTGTAGTCTTCAATGACGAATCACGTTTCTTTCTAGGTTAGACGAATCCGTGTCCGGCGATACCCTTGTCAGCGGACGGATCCCGGTTCTTTTCGCGACCGCCACACCGCCCGTCAAGAAGGCAACATGTTATTAGGAGCTATTGCGCATTACAGCAGGTCACCTCTTTTTCAGCATCACAGGCACACTGACAGAAACACGATACATGAGCGAGGTTCGGCAGCTCCTTTTGATACCGTTTCTGAATGGTCTACATCATATTTTTCCAGCAACATATCGTCCGTGTACACATCGTTCAAAACATTGTCTGGGTCTCAGACAATGTTTGCAACATGTTCAACCACTATGACAGTGTACAGGCTTGTCATGGCCAGCAAGATCGCTTGATTTATCCCCAATCGGAAACCAGAGGAACCACGTTGGACGACGTGTTCAGTCGAATCGATCTGCTGAAGGCATCGATTAATTATGGGAACAAAGCAACCTTGCTTGTTGTTCCATTCCTCAGGACGATATCCATCGAATGTAAAACTCATTGCCACGCCTAATTACTACCTGTACAGCCGTTCCCGGCGGCAAAACCATTTACTTAGACGTACACACTGTGCTGCATTATCTCATCATATAAACACTGTACGTGGCTGAAAATTACATCAAGGTAAACTCCTATTTTCATGCTAATTTCAGCCCTCTGTCCTCGCTCCTTCCGGGCGTGGCAACTTGAGGATCGAGAAGTGTAATTCTTAGATATAGATATACAACGGAACTTCGGTAACACGAACACGTTGAAAGCGAATTATTTTACCGTGGACTATTTCTTAGTTCCTTGACCATTTTTATGCGTAGTGAGTGACTTTCTTATAATTTCAATGTGAACAGGCTTAAAATACAATACCGCTTTACGCAAACTGCTATATCATCAGCATAAAAAGTGCATTCGCACAGCATTGACCTTCCACCTTTTACATAATTGTTAATGCTACTTCTTGGAAAATTTCATTTAAAATCCAATGAGTCAGCTGACTCGTCTTTGGTTCCAAATGGCCAATTAATAGAAAGGGGACAATGGAGCGCGGAAGATTACTTTCACTGGAAAATGGACTTGGTAAACTAACGTACTTCATCAAGTGATAAACAATTGCAGTAAATTTCATGACATGCAAATTGTGAATGTTGTTTGCGCTCAAAACATTCAATCCATCTACTAGGATCACATTTCTGAAATTTAAAAGAGATACGTCTGAGTTACACTGGCATTTTTGCTATTGTTCTGCAAATGTTTTAATTCCTCTTCATTTTATGAAATGCTGATCATATTAACATCAGATGTAAAGTTTGGCAATAGTTGAGTTTTAAAGAAAATAACAAAGTTTAAACTACGCAGACAACGATATTTCAAACACAACAGCAGTTCCAACTAAATACAGCATTAAAGAAACTAACTCGTCAGCAATTCGAAAATGTCGTAAGAATATTGAAGTTTTACACATACAGGTGTTTAAAACCAAACTGGATTGTTTTGTTGCATATTCTTTTTTCCCAGCTTTCATATTATCTCTGTCTATTTCTTCATTTATACATATGCCATTCTTTTCTGCGATGTACATCTAAAGTTGTGTCATAAACCGGATATGGATAACACTCGCAGCATGACAAAAGAGCACATCCAGATTTGGGAATTAGACACCTAGACTTTTTTATTCACATGTGATTGAATATTAGTATGGCAAAACATTAAATGTATTGATGAAAATGTGGGTATCCATTAAATATTCATCAAAATTGCAACTGTATGTAATACAGTGCCGTTAGAATTAAACCAGCTGATATAGTATGAGTTTTTTTATGGCAATGCCATACCAAATAATTGTCCAATCTGCCAGGTTCGTTCCATTATTTGCTTTTATAAATCCAGTTTTTACTCCGTTAATGAAACCTCTAAGAATGTTGTCAGGAACAAAAATTTAATTATTTTTTTATATATATATTCAATATTTCAGGTCGATTACTGAAAAGTAAATAACAAATGAAATATATTTCTGGAAACTATAGAAATTAATACTTCCAAGTTTAGGATTAAAAGATGAAAATTAACTACAGAAAAGTTCGTGATTCTTTTGTAAAACTGGTGAAATAATCGGCGCAAATAGAATATTTGAATGCTCTCTGATCCGTGGAATATCAGAAATTCTACTTTCAAGGTAAATATGTTCATTGCACTTGAAACTATTATACAATTTTTAGAGTTTTTGTGTTTCAAATACAGATACAGATTAAAGAAAAAAACCTAAGCAAGCGTTTTTATTTGCTTTCTTCTTATCACTTCAGAATTAACCGAAATACAAATTCTATAGAAATGTTATTCCACCTAATGCAAAGTATTCAAAATACTACGACTTCAGTAATTTTTGTTATTTTATATTTAAACTACCAGAAAGGCATTCACTGTTACATCACTCAAACTTCCAAGTTTAGAATTAAAAGATGAAAAACACTAATTTTGGGAAACCATATATTTCAGCAGCTGACTTCTTTATGAAAACCACATCGAAAAAAGAAGTTTCATACACAAGAAAATATGAACGAATAAGACCAACAAATTTCAAATTATTGTAGAGATTGTATAATGCAATTGCCAACGAAAGAAACATATATAGTTAGTGATTTAGCTTCAGCTTGGAAATTACGTTGAGAGTGATACCGTCATTAAAGAACACAAATGTCACTGTAACATCTGACAGAACGATTGCTCTAACTGCTAGACCATCAATAAGCTACAACCAACCTGTAGTGCTCCAACTTGACATAAAGGATCCATGGATGTGTGAGCATGACGTAAAATAAGCACTCCCCCATCAACTAGATGCAGTTAAAATTATGATTATTCAGGCCAGGCTATCCGTTTCCAGTAATCAATGCTCTAATGTCGGTGTGCTTTATTCTAAACTACGCGTTAAGCACGGTGATGGGCCGTTAAATGTGGGAATTTTGAAGACTAGCTTTTTCGACCATGAACCCTAGAAACTTAAAAATTCGTTTTAGTCTGCTTGCTCTGATATGGCGACTTGATGCACTATTTAAATCGGTAGTGATTTGTGCTAATTACTTAGAACTACCAGTTCGAACTGTGTGGGTGGAAATGTGGTGCATCGGGAGCTGTCAAGGCTGGTACATGTCTGCAATTCATTTGGGAGCTTGAAGTTTTGCCACAATTTCCGTATTGCCGAAACATTTTGGATATGGTAGCATGGGAATACTCCAGTGTGTTGACGTGTTCCGAGATTAAATGTCCCATCCTACGGGTACCGACGATCTGTCCCCTCTGTTACAGCATTCAAATCTTGTGTTTTATAATTATCTCTGTAAGTGTACACTATTGCGGCAGCTCTGGGCGACGACTGTATTTTACCACCTTTTTAATGTGGCATGATGGATAATGCGGGAGTAGCACCCAAGCATTTACGTAATTTCTGCTATCTTTTTCATGAGAGCCTAGAAGTAGCTTCATTTGCTTACGGCAGAGTTCCTAAACTGTGCTCCGCGAAGCGTTTCCAAGTGGTCCTGGAAGAGATTGTAAAGAAAAATTGATAGAATAAAAATGTCAAGATATCTAAATTGTGAATTTGTGCTGCCATGAACTATGTATAAGTAAGTATTGGGTAGAAATTATTTAGCTCCTGAAGCGTGCTGTGAAGCAGTGTAGATAGCAAGTATTATAGAACAAATTGCATCTCATATGTCTCGTCAGTCATCTTTGCCTGCGCACACCTTCTCGGAACAACGGGAAACATTGAGAACAATGGTGGAGCACGCAGACTGCATGGTGCAGACGGCAGCACGCTACCCCGTCCCCCTGTGAGAACATCGGCGCCGTTTCAGATCGGACTGTTAGCTTCGACACGTTTCCAGAATTATCTGGAAAGTCTATTGCATATTAAAGCCTCGTGCTTCTTCGCACATGCAGTCAGTTGCAGTTCAATCAGCATCAAGTCCAGAATCGAAAAGATTCAAGTAGCAGTGTAGTGTTACTTATTTATGAATGCTTTTAATACGTGCTTTTCAATATACGAGTATTTTTTTTATTGTGAACACATTAGGTTAATATAACTTTTTCGGATATTCCATCTTGAAGACGAAACACCTGTCTGTTGCAGGGTTTTGGAGAACCAACGGATCGCAGGCTGAAGTCTGGATATTTAAAAAAACTGTCAAACCCTCAGTCACAGTAGCTGTGAAAGAATCCATAGCTGAAAGGCATGTCTAAAATTTAAGTTATCCGTCCCCCGATTATTCTTCGTATTTACCAAGCTGATACGCATATTATTTTTCAATTGCACTGTGTAAGATGATGAAGTAGTTGCTAATGCTAGAAAGGATGAAGAGTTATTGGACGAATCAGCGACAGAGGGTGCGCCAGAACATCCTGAAGTGTTGAACCAGCTGCCTAGTTCTTCGGAGACCAGTGCCACAGTAAAAAAAGTAGTAGAAAGGAAATAACACAAATTCTACTTAGATAGTGTGTTCGTTGAGACCAGTAAAAACGAACCACAGTGCGCAATTTACAGCAACGTATTGTCAAACAGAGCGATGTTCCTAGCAAAAAAACTCCGTCAATTTCAGTGGTCCACCCAGATTGCAAAGAAAAACCGACTGATTTCTTCAGAAGGAAGTACGTTGAATTTACACAGTCCCAGAAAATTATATAGTATCACTTGAAAACAGATAACGGAAACGCTTTAATGGCGTCCTACATAGTCAGTTACCGAATTGCTCCACCTAGCGAAGCCCATAGTTGAATGTATGCTGGATGGAAAAGACACGAAACTAGTAGGCACCTTTCCTTTGCAAATAGCACAATCTCGTGACCAATCAGGGACTTAGCAAATGATGTGACAGCTGCTGTCCTTCCTCTAATAAAATGCATTAAGGTTACATTTTCGCTCCAAATGGATGAACCAACGGATGTGGACGTGTTGGCAATTTTAATAGTAGTGCGCTGCCATTACTTGGAGCCTTTTAAAGAAGACTGCTTCTCTTGAAGCCGTTTTCACCTAACACGAGTGTCGGTGAAATATTTAAATTAATAGACTAATTTTTCACAGTGAGTGTCACCTCATTGGATAAATGCGTTGATGTGTGCACAGACGGCGCGAAGTGCATGACAGGAAAGACGTCCAGTATTATTTCAAGAATAAAACAAAAAGTCAAGGAGTGCCGCAGTAGCCATTCTGTCCTCCACCGCCATAGCCTTGCGCTGTAAAAAAATGCCGATATTTTTAGAAGAAGTCTTGGGCGAAAGCGTGAAAATAATTAAATTTATCAAATCACATCCGTAAATTACAAGGCTCTTCAAAATGTTGTGTTATGAAATGGGGAGTCTATACACGTCATTACTTTTTCTCACAGAAGTTAGATGGCTTTCTTGCGGAAAAACTTTGACTCGGCTCTCAGAAATGAGGGCTGAAGTCAGGACCACCCTAATAGAGAAGGGCTTTGCTTTGGGAGACAAGTTCGGTGATGAAGTTTGGCTCATGAAATTGGCGTATTTAGCGAAAATGTTTTAAAAAGTAAATGACTTAAGTCTCTCATTTCAAGGAAAGGTAGTAACTATTTTTGACACCAGCGACAAAGTTCGAAAAATCAAAAATTTAGTCAGCTTCCCAATGGTGAAATAATTTTACAGAAGAGCTAGATTCCGACATACCTGGAGATATCTTAAATAAGTTGTATGTTCAACTGCAAAGTTTGCATGTTAGTTTCAACTGATAATTTCCGGAAGAAATTTCCGAAAAAATTAAAGGAAACTTTTGGGTTGTAAATCCATACTCTGCTCTGTCGGAAAAGCCAGCCTATCTGCCATCGCAGCAGTATGGGTCCTTGATTGATTTGATATGAGATTCTGCGATAAAAGTAAATTTTGCAACCAAGAATTTACTATCAAACGTTTTGGTGTCATCCAAAAGACCAAGTTAAGTTTTGTCAAATACAGTGAAAGTCATCCTTTTGCCCCTATGCAACAACTTACTTATGTGAAGTAGGATTCACTACCTATGTAGCTGCTAAAATAAAATCCTGACCCCGCCTCAATGCAGATCAATATATTCAGTTGCATCTGTCCCAATTCAACCGAAAATAGCCACATTGTGCAAATTAAAATAATCACATCCCCCTCAATAGAATTAAAGTTCTCTGGTTATGCGCCGTATTGCTTTTTTTCGTTCCCAAGTTATATTTTTGGTTTTCCAACTGTAAAAATGGTTTTAAATATACTGCTGTCCAAGTTTAAAGTCAAAAACACATTTTTAATAATAATTCGAAATAGCAATCTGTACAATGTTTAAAATTGCTGTCATATATGCTTTGGGGAACGGTGAATCTAATATAAGCATCCACTGTTTGTTAAACGGTTAACAGGAGGAGTTTCGTAAGAGAACTTGAAAGTGACCGTTTTCTGCATCTGAGAATTTCGTCTTCAGGGTTGGGTTTCTTGCAAGAAAAATCACAAAATTGGCTGACTTCAGTTGGAATGAGTGTTTGGAATCGTTTAGACGATGGACTGAGGTGAATATCCATCAGCATGCTTGAAGCTGGCCAGTCTGAAGCGGAGGGCCCTCCAAGGTAAAAGTGTCACGAAAGGTGGTATTCAAGTTATGCCATCAATTCCGAACAACTGGTACTATCACCAAGGGAAGGCCCGGTCAAGGCCGTCGGAGAGCCACGACAACTCCGGAGGATCGTTATGTGGCTTTAACTTCCAACCGCCATAGAAAGAATACGGCTAAAGACATTTTCAGGACCTTGCTCCTGCGACTGAAACAACAATTTCGAGGCAAACTGTTAAAGACGCCTAGCAGAAAAGGCCCTTTACGCCCGGTGACCAGTAGTGTGTTTCTCCCTCACCAAATCGCAGAGGATAGCCCGTCTTTCGTGGAGCCAAACACATCTTTCTTGGACACATCAAGTTTTGGGCCGTGTACTTTTCTGTGATGAGTCGAGATTCAGTACACAAAGTGATTCTCGACGAGCTATTCCATTTTATTGTTCCCTGAGTTGCACTGCCCTTGTACGTAGAGAAATGTTCTCAAATAGAAAATGCTATTTGAGCCAAGCAATCTGACATCTAATCTGCTGTGATTTTCTCTACTGTGAAGCGGTGATTTGCTCCGTCTAACGAAAGGATGCAGTTTCATAGCTACAACTCGCCACTTTATAATATGAAATGTGGTATATGCCACAAAAATGCGATTTTGTTCTCTTGAATCCAAACTAATTTCTTTCCAAAACTAGACACCACCCACATGGAAATCTTTAAAAGAGAAAGATTGAAAGGAACACAAAGGTCAAATTGTTCGATCGGGGCAAGACATTTTTTATCTTTAAACTCAAATATTCAATTAATTTTGAAAGGCAGAGATACAGACTTCACAACTCCTAAAAAGTGATTGCTTGATTAACATCACTGGTGTAAATTCTCCGTCTCAGTAAGATTTCCTTTCACCTTTCACTCAATGTTGCAAAACGTCCGATCGAACACTCTAAAAAAAAATATAATACAGTACAGTTTTTCCTCAATAAAGAACAAAATTTTTAGATGTGGTACTTAACACGTGCTGCGTTTCTGTGAATGTCTGTCTGCTAAGCTCGCTATTTACCTAATTCTTCATTTCAAGGAAACATGAGGAAAGTGATACCTTTAACATATCCATTTGTTTAGATTGTGGGCATGCATGAAACATGTACAAAAACGGTGCGTGTGGAGATGTTCCCAGAAAACTCACATCCGTATATTACTATCATTCAGAAGCACGTAGCGTTTAAATCTATGATTATTAATTAATTGGCTATATAATGACTCTGCGGCAAAAGGATACACGAACTTTTCGCAGAACAACTCTGTCAATTCCCGTGAAAAAAAAACCGACCTTAGGTTCATGTTATCGCGTGCTCAAGAAGTCCCTTGAACGCAGTTTCTTCAGGAGTAGAGTCATTTGTTTAGGTTAAAATGGTAAGATTGCCCTACCAGCGGTGCACATTTACTCTCTATGAAGTTATGATGACATTCATTCTTTATTTGGAATGTGAAGTTTTCGACTAAAGAAAGACATCTCAAATCATTAGAGGTTAGAAGAACTAAAGAAAGACATCTCAAATCATTAGAGGTTAGAAGAATATCTTAAACACTGTTTATTCAGCAAAAGAGCAAAAGATTTAGGTTTAAAATATAACACTGTTCCACCATCGGTACTACTCACTCCATGAAATTATGCTAACCTTCTTTCCTTAGTTCGTAAGAAACGTTCCCTTCATTCCCTACCAGAGATGCTATTATGCTGCATTCTTAAGAAATCTAATGTCGCTTTTCATGAGAAATACATTTTTCGCTGCCTTTAAACACTAACATAATATTTTACCGCCCGTTTCAAAGAAAAAGAAGACCCTGAAAGAAACAAAACAACCGTGTGATTTTATTTGTGCTGACGAATGAAGCTAGAGAGGAGACGTGAAGATATTTAGCGTCATGTGCAGCAGATTCAAGTACAAGCGTCTTTCGTAGGAGAGGGAAAATTTGTCGGCAACAGGTGAGTGAGGGGTGGTTTTCAATAGCATAAAATATGCATTTATGCCATTTAGAATCGTTCAAAATTATTTTTCTACTGCATCAGCCAAAATTCCTTCAAATTTATATCATACCTAAATAACAACATAATTAGATTAATGATTAAAGGGCAAAAAATAGCAGAATTACCTTAATTTTATGTTAATTAAGTAGTAATAGTAACCATTACGACTTCTGTAAGAGTACGGATTTCGGCAACACACCTTTATTCGCGAAAGACTTTGTTTTCCTTAATATGTGATATCTAGGCAATGCTGATGAGATGTTTCCTTATTTGCTGTTGAACATATTTATCAGTTTTTGTCGTTTTTGTTCAATATAATTTTTCAAATATTCATATAACTCATGGCTTCCGAAAAAAATCGTTTATTTTTTGGTTTCGATCAGTAAATAAATAAAAACTTGAATTACATAAACACAAAATGTGTTGGAAAAACTTGATGTTAGTAATCGGAAAACAGTTTTCATGAAGGAGAGGAAAACATGCTTTTCATGTATCAAAAAAAAAAAAAAAAGAGAAAGTACAAAGCGATGGGTCTTCCTTTGACACATATTGATGATCAGAATGTTACGCATAATGCGATTTCTGAGGCACATGGTTTTTTTCAAACATTATACATAAAACAGAAGGTAGAACTTAACAATCTCACAAATTTCCAGAAGTAGATGAAACAGAACATGAAATGTTAAGAAATGAAATTACTCTAACAGAAGTGCAAACATCTATGAGAGGAAGCAAAAAAACCGAAGTCCCCTGCACCTGATGGTATAATGGTAGAATTTTTTGAGTTGTTTGCGAATCAAATTGCAATGTTTCTTATGTTTACTGAAATGATGCAAAAACCTATAAGAAAAAAAAACTACAAAATTTTGGGTACAATTCTTAATAATTGTAGCCATTTTTTTTTTCAACATTGTATTCCAAACCGAAACATCTCGCAGTCTTTTTATTACAAGGGACATTGTTTTCTTAATAAATGAAAGTAAAATCAAGTTTGGTCTATTCTTTTTAGACCAAGAGAAAGCGTTTGTCTCGGTTGACCATGAAGCGTTGCTGCGAATTTTAGGAGAATATGGTTTCAGAACTATTTGTGAAGACGATTGAGGGAATGCATAAGGACTCTTATGCACAAGTATTAGTCAGTGGATACAAAACAAAAAGACTAAAAATAGAGAGAGATATCAAACAGGGTTTACCTCTTTCTCCTTCCTTGTTTGTTTTGACTGTTGAGTTGTTTATAATGAATAAAACGTCTGCTACTAAGCTAATTATAGTGAAAATAGCTTTCACTAATATTATAATGAATTCAATGCTTGTACTAAGCTTCTAATAGTGAATTCAAATGGTTGTTGTTACTAGTTTCTTCTAGTAATGGTTGTTGTTTGTTAATTAAAATCATGAATAAATTTTCCTGTTAGTAGTGTAGTAATAACAATGAACAAACTTATAACTGGTAGTAATGTTGTAGTAGTAATTAAGATGAATAAAGTCTTATGCTGGTTGTTACTAATAACACTAAATGAAATAAACCTAACAGCCAGACAGAGGTCTGACAGTACTATGAACTGAGAAAGACGTACTTACTTAAAACTCTTTATTATGAACTTCTACTGGTATCATCACACACACTTTACACACAGCTACTCAAATAACATGTAGCTCCTTGCACATGAACGAAGCTCTACTCACATAAACAAACGCTCTTCCTATACAACAACAAACGCTCTCCTCCACATAAACAAACTCTCTCTCTATACAACAACAAACGCTCTCCTTAGGTATCGTTGAACGCGCCTATTTATACTGGCTACCACCACGTCATGACTTACACTCATTGCCAGATCTCACTCAGCGGGAGAAATAACATCTCGTTCAGTAAGAAGATAATTTACATAGTAAAATAAAATAACCAGAGATAGTAAAAATCAAAAGGAAAGTGAATCTAGAGTATACGTTACATGTTTTTGAGGAAGATAATGTTTAACAACAAAATAAAACGATTTCCTGTGCCAGCACAGAATGATAAAGAAATTAAATTTACCCTTTTGCTGATGAGCTTTTTCAATATTTGAAGGACGAAACTCTATAACTGAATTCTTAGGAGACTTTGAAAAATATAGAACAATCACTGGCGCGAAGCTATAAAAATCAAAGGCACTCCTTTGGGAAAGGTGGGCAACACAGGGAGGAATTCAAAGTAGTGCAGAGATTAAGATCTTGGGTATACATTTCGCTCATTCAGGTCCAAGAGAAACAACGTGGAATGAGATCATCGATCAACTCTCACAGTATATACAACGATGGCAAATTCAACGAATTTCGCTTTGTAACAGAGCCAAGTTGATCAAAGGTGCATATGCGTGGGGCTTCTCTTCGATCCGCCCAAGTCTTTGTTGTTGACGATGAAAAGACTCATGTTTCGACTCCTGTGAAGTGGTAAAACGAAAGAAGATATTGGTCGTTATGCTTTGTACCGGAAAGTAAATAAAGGTGGATTGAAGAACAAGAACTTACAGATTTGGTTTAAATCAATACGTTTCTGTTTGATTCGAGAATCGCTGAATAACTGTAGTTTCCCAAATTACAATTTCATGAGATATTTAATTGACGTGGACACTAAAAATTATGTGTTAAATGCAACTCAGTGGAAAGGACCAATGAAAGACTCTAATCCTATATTTTACAGAAAAAAGCTAAAGTTTATGCAGTGTAATATTTTAGACAATGTGAAAAGTGCAAAGGAATTGTATTCCTTAAAGATGCCATCTTGTGCAACAAAAATACATGAATGTAATGTTCCATCCACATTTTGTAATGAGAAAGCCAGGAAAAACGTGGCAGGTCGCTTTTTGTATTCTACAAGAAGCGACTTTGTCTTTAAGCTGGCACATGATGTGTTTCGCACTAGACAGACAACCTGCCGCTGGGCAGGGGGGGATCCAATTTTCATTGCTGGTATTGTATTCTAGTGGAAGACAGACTCCATCTCTTTTTGAACTGTGTTCAGCCAATGGTGTTTCTTTGGGATTATCGTCGTGGGCCGGCTTCGCTTCCTCAGCTGCCTTTCAGATAATTAAAATGTTTCCAGTCCCTAAAGGTAAAAATATTATGTATTTGATGATTGTAGGCGAAATAAATTACCAGACGTGGTTAAAGCGAAATAGAGTCATACATAAGGAAAAGGCAACAGGTAATACCCAGCAAGTTATATGGAGTATTAAAAGAATGATTAGAAACAGAATGATGAGATATCATGCTAAATTTAGAGTGTCACAATTCACCAAGAGAAGGATGCATTGGAGGAAAATTGTTAATGGATCCCCACAATCTCCTATTTTTAAGAAAAAAATTAATAAAAATTGAGGCTTTTCCAATGTGTAAAGTACATAATGCTAGACCTAGAAAGAATCAGCCCGATTGCAAAAAGTAGTATGTTCTGAGCCTAAGTTAGGAATTAAAAACATGCTTCATAAAATTTAGATACTGGATTTAGAAATTTTATCATTGTGTTATACAGTAATTTGGAATTTCCATTTTTTGAAAAAGTGGAAAATTCCATATTATTTCTATATGACAAATATAGTATAACAAATTATATTTTTTCTAGTAGGTAAATTTTTCAAAGTACTAAACAGAGTTTTGGATTTTTACAGTGTGGAATTAAGTTGCTTAAATAGTATAGTATCTGTTTCAACTCTGATCTAGATAGAGGTAAAATACTTTGTTGTTGTTAAATGTTCATAGTGTAGTATTTAGGTGCATAAATAGTGTGTACTTGGAAATATGGTGAATTTAAAAAGTACTAAGTTCTAAACAAAACAACGAAAGTGTTCTTAAATGAGTTTTTGGGTAGCTCCAAGAGATAAATATAATTTTGGGAATGTAGAACAGATGCTAAGAGTTTTTAGAAATAACAAACGGTCTTGGACCAATTGGTTTCTTTGGAGGGGGGCGTTCTCTTTCCTGAGGTGTTTTTGATTGTTTTCTCAATTTGGTTCTCCATCCACTTTGGAGCTGGTTTACTTTCACGTGTTCAACTGAGAGATGCCAGCCAGCTTTTGAACTGCCGAGGTGAAAGGTGAATATTGGAATAAAAGGTGTGAGAAAGGAGTTTAAATGGTTAAAAGTGTCAAATTAAACATAATGTAAGACAGTGTGAAAGTTGATGAATAATTGTGGTATTCTGTGAGCTTTGACTCTGGAGGCCGTTCTATGTGTTAAATGGCTGACAGAGTTCTACTGTGTTTTCTAAGTATTAATCTCTGTGACCCCCTCGCCTTTGGGGGAAAGGGTTACAGGGGGTTTCTCCGCTAGAGGGCGCAAATGTATATCGTATTTTTGTCAATATCTCTGCTTCTAATGGTCTGATTTTAAAAAAATATTTATTAGATAGAGCTTACGGTGTGGCATGTTTTTCATATAACTTCAAAATTTTCAAGTAATTCATAGACTTTTCACTAGGGCGCGTAAAGGTAAATTACGTTTCCCCCTGTATCTGTGCTCCTAAATTTTGGATTTGAAACATTCTTTCTGGATCGGATACATCTCCTGATGGGAAATCCTATAATTTAATTTTATGGTTTTGCCACCTGGTGGTGTAAAACTTAATTTCCGCTTCTAATGATGTATTTGCAGGAAAATATGAGCTTCTAAAATCTCGATTGAAAAAAAAGTTGTTTGTGGACCGATACTACTCATGTCGACAAAACTTTTAAATAACATTATTTTCTTATAATAATGCATGGTTTGTACGCCAGGGAGCGTAGATGTATGTCTTATTTTTGTCAATATCTCTACTTATAGGAGTCCGATTTCAAAAATTCCTTCTTTAATGGATAGTGTTTCCGATACGAAATGTTTTTCATATAAATTCAAAATTTTCAAGTAAGTCATAGAATTTCCGTTAAGGGGCGCAAATGTAAAGTGCGTTTTCTGCTTTATTTCTGCTTCTAAAATTCCGTTTTAAAAAAAAATTCTTCCTGTATCCCTTATAACACCTGATCGAAAATATTTTTCATATAATTCCTAATGTTTGGTAAAGAGTGGTTTGGCCACCAGGGGGCATAAACGTTAAATTCTGCTTCTGATGTACACTGACGGAAAAAAATCCCAGCACCAAGAAGGGATTGTGTTAGGTAAAAGACAGTTGGCAGGCGGTTAGAGTACATCTGTAAGATGACGTCTATGAAAATTTCGCGCTCGGCGCATACGTGTGGCGCTAGTAGCACCCCTAGGAACATGCAAAATATTTTTGCTGTAAGTAGGCGCTGTAACGTTCGTGAGTGTTAGTTATCGTTGAGATTCGACGTAGGGTGTTAATGTTAGTCAAGAATGCCTTTAAGAAGACGAAGAAGCCATTATCAACAGCTCACGGAGTTTGAACGAGGGCGTGTAATAGAGCTACGAGATGGTGGATCTTCTTTCCGCAATATTGCAGAACGACTTGGCAGGAATGTAGCCACTGTGCATGATTGTTGGCAGCGGTGGTCAAGCGAAGGTACTGCGTCAAGAATACCGGTTTCCGGCCGGCCACGTGGCACTACTGAGAGGAAAGACCGCCGTGTACAGCATATGGCCGTGGCGCATCGTATCGCATCTGCAGCAGCAATTCGAGCTGCAGTTGCCACCACAGTGACACAACGAACTGTTACAAATCGGTTACTTGAAGGACAGCTCCGAGCAAGCCGCCCTGTAGCGTGCATTCCACTTACTCCAAACCACTGCCGTTTGCGACGTCAGTGGTGTCAAGCTAGAGCTCATTGGAGGACGGAGTGGAGATCTGTTGTGTTTTCTTATGAAAGCCGGTTCTGCCTGGGTGTCAGTGATGGCCGTGTGTTGGTGAGAAGGAGGCCAGGTGAGCGCCTGCAACCAACCTGTCTGCGGCCGAGACACACTGGACCTACACCTTGAGTTATGGTCTGGGGAGCAATTTCCTATGACAGCAGGAGCACACTCTTGGTTATCCCACGCACCCAGACGGCACAGTTGTACGTCGGTCTGGGGATTCAACCTGTTGTGCTGCCATTCATGAACAGCATTCAGGGGGTGTTTTCCAACAGGATAACGCTCGTCTGCATGCCGGTGTTGTAACCCAACATGCTCTACAGAGTGTCGACATGTTGCCGTGGCCTGCTAGATCACCAGATCTTTCACCAATTGAGCACGTAGGGGACATCATTGGACGACAACTCCAGCGTCACCTCCAACCAGCATTAAACGTCCCTGTATTGACCGACCAAGTGCAACATGTATCGAACTCCATCCCACAAACTGACATCCAGCACCTGTACGACACAATGCAAGAACGTTTGCGTGCTTGCATTCAACATTCTGGCGGTTACACTGGTTATTAGTGTACCAGCATTTCACATTTAAAATGGCTCTTCTCGCGCTTGCAATAAGCTGTGATCTTGAAACCTTAATCGATTACATATGTTACCTATACAAATGTATTGCCGCCATTTCATTCCTGTATAACTATTTTTTAGTGGTGTTGGGATTTTTTTTCCGTCAGTGTATTTGCATTAAAACCTGGACTCCTGAAAAACTCGACATTTTTTTCTTGGACCGATACCGCGCATATCGAAAATACCTTTTGAGAATACTTTCTTCCTAAAATAATGCATGGTTTTTCCAGCAGGTGGCGTAAAGTCACATCCTATTTTTGTCGATATCTCTGTTTCTAAGAGTCCGATTTCAAAAATTCTTTCTGTGTGGGAGAGCGTTTCCGATGCGAAACGTTTCTCCTAAAAATTCATATTTTTCTTAACGCACAAGTCTGCAAACAGAGGGTGTAAGTTCACGATTTCGTTTACGGCAATATCTGAGGGATAAAATACCTGATTGACAAACTTCTTTCTTCGGCCAGATACTATTGTTTTCCACACCGGTTCAATTGACTTTGAATAGCTTGGATAAATAAATTTAATTTGCGTCAGAACGGATTCAAATGACGTGCTTATTACACCCGAAAATTCGGTGTCATCTTTTTTTTTTATTGTAAGTTTAACGGCCACCATGAGCAACTCAGCTATTTATGAATATTTCTTGCACTATACTTTATCCCTTTTGTGTTAATTTTAAATATATTAACGTAATTTATACAATTATATCCTGAACATTTTTGCATACCAAAAATAGAAAAAGGCAATGTCACTCATGTGTCAATTAAGTTTGCAAGATTACAGTGGATAGGGCTTTAAAACTTTAACCTTTGTTCTGGAGTTGATACCAGTAGAGGGAAATGACGGATTCTGGGTTAAACCGCAGCCCATAGACTTAACATTAGGCTGCGGCCGGGCGAACGCAGCCAGCCGCAACCAGCCGCAGCCGGGTGGATGGAGGGGGGCGTGGTCAGAGGCAGCCTCCAATTCCCCGTTGCAATTTTTGCCCCCCGACCTAAGTGTGTGCTTATCTCCGAAGATAGTAGTATTTATTGGACTTTGTCGAATTTTGGGGGGAATCAATGAAGGCTTATTCCTTATTTTTTAAAATTTAATGAAGGTTTATTCATTATTTATTTTCCCCTCTCTCGACCCACCTCCTTAGGTTATTGTTATATAAAACGTTTTTTTTCCTCGTAATTTGTTGATGTATTTTTTTTTTCAATTAATTTTCATGAATTCCTCATGTGTCTTCCCTAATGAAAATTATGTGGGGTAAGTATTAATTATTCATTTCTCTTTCTTTTTTCTCGAATAATACGGTCATGTCCTCATCTCAAGAAATGTTATTATGATATCTTATTTTGTTCATAAATGGATCTTTTCTGTCATTTCGAATTTATTTTTCGCTGTTATGCATGCTCGTTATCTTTTCCTTTGTTTCTAGTGTAGAAAGGCACGGAGGCTATTGACATAAGATTAGCCCCCTTCCCCAGTGTTCTTGAAGCGTCCTTCTGAGAAAGGTGAAGTAAAATGTACGGGAGTAATTTGTATCCTGTGTGTTCTTGTATTGACTTTAGATAAATCGACCTTCCGTTGCGGTGTTTGATTTCTCCCAGAATATTCATTCTTGATATCAATGAAGGAAAGCATGGGTTAGTCCCGCGTGTTCCCTCATTAACCTAATCTCAGTCAGATGCTGAAGGATTTCCTTTTGCTTGTCAGCATATTGACATAAGATTAGTCACCCTTTCCCTTTGTTCGTTGTTGTGAATAGTTAGAAAGATTACAAAGTTTAAAGTAGTCTATGACTAAAAGGATGCTATTTACGTCCTAACGTGCTGCGGTATTGACTTTAGATAATTGTCCTTCCTGTTTCTTCAATGATACAAATATCTACGAAGAACCATTTTTGTTTTTCGTCGTGAGATAAACTTTTCCTGCTGACTCAGAGGGTCTGTTAAGATAAATTCTCCTTCCGCTGTCTTCTTTTTGTTTCAAGGTACTATTCTAAGCTTGTAGTTTGAAGTGGTGATAAACACATCGGTCGGATATTCCATCATGAGTGTCACGTGAGAAAACTAGATTTTTCCGGTTCCATGTCCCCTCTATAAATGTTATGTTCTCTTGTGGTGATTCGCGGAAGTTAGGGGTCAAAGGGTATTCGCGTTTACTATAAAATTCAGCTTCACCATTCCTCTCTCTCAGTTTTCTTATTCAGATAAGGACGATTGTACAAGCCTCAGAATAGTTAAACTTCTATAATATTTCAAATAGAATGGATATTTCTAATGAAGGTAGATCTCCAGCAGTCTCAGCAATGGAAGAGGTAAGAGCTCGTTTCTTTGTATGCTATTTTTCAGTCATTGTTAGGTCCCCCAAGGTGATTTCTAGAATTTAGATGTGTGTTATTCTCAGACAAAAATGATTTTATATTTTTCCCTTAAGGAAAAACAAGTTAGTAGAATCGTTTATTCTCTTGAGGAAAAACGTGTTAGTTATTTTTTTTAAAGAAATTTAGGAATTCATTCTTTTGCGTTAACTCCCCTTAGCTTTAAAAACAATTAAAAAGTTTATTCCCTATGTCAGAATTCAGTAATTTCCCAACTTAATTTTATTTTCGGAAAATGAATTGTTAGGGGAGAGGGCTAATTTTTTTTGTTCTTTCTCAGGGTGCTTGGTGGCTTGCTGATGAACAACTCTTTCTTCAAAATTCCGACATCGTGCAGGCCTTGGAGGAATTTCCCTTGAGTCAAGACCTGCTTTCCTCCTTCGTTCCCGATGAAGTTCCTCCTCGACATTTTTCTTGTGAGATTTGTCAGAAATTCTTCACTTTAAAAAAAAATTTAGTTCAACATAGGAAAATTCATTGGGGGATAAAACCTTTTTCTTGTATTATTTGCAACAAGGGTTTCTCTAGGAAATCGGACATGAAGAAACACATTTCTAAATTTCATTCGGGAATTCAGGAGGGTGGGAACTCGACGAATGCGTCTTCGGCTGGCCCCTCCAATGCTGCAGACCCCAACCTTCAAGCGGGCCCCTCAAATTTCGTGGGGCCCAGTATCCAGGATCTTGCTGCCGCGGGCCCTTCTAATGCTGTAGGCCCCGTTGTTGTCGGCCGAAGTCGGGAGGTCGTAGACCCCAGCCCCGAAGCTCCCATTCTTCCCCCTTTAAATTTGGGAAGATTCATACAAGTGCAGTCGGTGGCTCAGAACCGCCTGCAAACCTTTAAAATCGTTCCCGAAAGGGAAACAGCGGACTGTCTCTCCACATTTTTTGAATGACCTCAATCATTCTTCAATTAGCATTGTAGAACATGCACTGGCAGCCCACCCATCCATTAAAGTGAATGCATTTATGCAGGCAGCCTTTAAAAAGCCTAAATCCGATGACCCGGAGGAATTTGATCATTGTTCTCGGAATTTAAAAACAACTAATAAGCCAGTGTATCGGTCGACAAATCTCGGGGAATTTTTTGATATCATGTCCAGGAAACTACTCACTGAATGTTCCGAATGTGAATTGAAAGGTTCAGGCTGGATGTTTTCGCACGTGGAGTGGTTCGAACTCCGGGTTAATCGGTTTAAACCATTGAGAGGAGGTTCATTTATTGTGCTTCCCAGCCATATTCAGAAGAAAAAAGCTGTCGTGAACGTTCAAAATTTAGATACCTTCTGCTTTAAATATGCCGTGTGGACCCCACGCCTTCAAGATCAAAGAAATCGAGAAAAGGTAGCCTCCTATCTCAGCGATTCTCTTTTCGAAGGTGGATACAAGTGGAATTGTGTAGAATATCCCGTGAAGATTTCTGATGTTCCAAAAATTTGAAAAGGTTAATAACATCAGCATTAACATTTATGGCATCGATGAAGCTGGAAAAAATTTCCCAATCAAAGTATGTGAAGAAGAGCTGGCGGACCATAGAGATTTAATATATTTAGAAAACGGAGGTTGCAACCACTTTGCTTGCATTACAAATTTTGAGCGACTTATTTCCAGTCAATTGTCAAAAATAGGAAACAAAGTACACATCTGCAAAAAGTGTTTTAAAACTTATGACACTCGTCGCTATGGAGAGGAAAAATTAAATGAGCACAAAAAATTGTGTAATAAAAACAAATCTGTCCTAATCAAGATGCCTGAAGATAAAGAATTGCAGTTTAAAGACTTCAAGTTCAGTCAGCGGGTTCCTTTTGTTGTTTATGCTGATTTTGAAAGCGTGTTAAAACCAGTTCAAGGTCCGATCCCAAATCCAAGCGAGTCCTTCACCACTCCCACTCAGTCACATGAGGTTATGTCATATGCTTATTACATAAAAGATGTGGAAGGTCGTTATGATGTTTTCCGATCGCATAGAGCAGAGCAGGGAGTTGTGAATCATTTCCTTCACACTCTCAAAGAAGATGTTGAAGTCATGGAAAAAAATTATAAAATGATTATTCCCATGAATCCTTTGACGGAGGCAGAAAAAGAATCTTTTCGGAAAGCAAGCATATGTCATATTTGTGGTGAAGGTGGATTTAATTCCTGCAGCAAATCAAAAAAGAAAGTGGCGGACTACGATCATCGTACTGGCAATTTCAGAGGACCCGCTCATTCTTCATGCAACATCAACTTTAAAAATCCTTCCTTTGTTCCTGTGTTGATGCATAACCTTTCAGGATACGACTCGCATTTCATCATTAAAGAACTAGATTGCCTTCCTGTAGAAATCACTGTCATCCCCGAGTCGACTGAAAAATTTATTTCATTTTCAAAAAAGATGGGTGATCTTGAAGTTCGTTTCCTGGACAGTTTTAGATTCATGCCAAGCAGTTTATCAAAATTAGCAAATAATCTTCCGAGAACGCATTTTAAAATTACATGGCAGCTTATTCCTAATGATGAAGAATTTTTCCTCCTAACGCAGAAAGGTATCTTCCCCTATGATTACCTTTCCTCATACAGCAAGTTGGAAGAAACGTCTCTCCCTCCAGCTTCAGCCTTCTTCAATAAGTTAACCGATTCACACATTTCAGAAGAAGACTATGAGCATGCCAAAAAAGTATGGGCGGTCTTGAAGATTGAGAATTTAGGCCAGTATGCAGATGTGTACTTAAAAACAGATGTGCTCATTTTGGCCGATGTTTTTGAAAATTTTAGAAATATTTGTCAGGACACTTATACGTTAGATCCTGCCTGGTTTCTTAGTTGTCCTGGTTTAAGTTGGTCCGCCATGCTCAAATGCACAAAAGTCTCTCTCCAGCTTTTAAGTGACTATGATATGCTACTTTTTCTGGAGAGTGGAAAGCGGGGTGACTTGTGTATGTGTGTGAAACGGTATGCTGAGGCAAATAATAAGTATTTAAAAAAATTTGATGTCTCCAAAGATGCCAGTTTCATCATTTATCTTGACGTGTGTAATCTTTATGGATTTGCAATGGATAATTTTCGTCTTCCTCACAAAAATTTCCGGTGGATTTCCGATGAAGAATTGAAGTATTTGGATGTTATGAACATAGCGGATGATGCCAGCACGGGATACTTTCTCGATGTTGACATCAGCTATCCGGACTCCCTTCACAATCTTCATTCGGATTTACCGTTTTGTGCGGAAACGGAAGTTGTACCTGGAACCAGGCAGGTCAAATTATTGACTACGTTAAATAAAAAATCCAGGTACGTGGCTCATTATCAACTTCTGAAGCAGGCAGTCAAAGCGGGTCTCATCATAACAAAAGCGCATCGGGGGTTAAGCTTTGATCAGAGCAAGTGGTTGCAGCCCTATATTCAATTGAATACCGAGATGAGAAAGTGGGCTAAAAATGAGTTTGAGAAAGATTTTTCAAACTCATGAACAATTCTGTCTTTGGCAAAACGATGGAAAATATTCGCAACCGTACCCAAGTTGAGTTGGTATGCGAAGACAATAGACTGGAAAAGTTGCTCAATAAGCCCAATTTTAAAGACCGCACCATACTAAAAAATGAAGCAGAAGGAAAATTTCTGGTGTCTATGCATTTTAATGTCACCCACCTCACCTTCAACAAACCCATTTATTTGGGAGTCTTCATTCTAGACATCTCTAAAACTAGGATGTACGACTTCCATTATGAGGTGATGAAACCTTTATTTCAAGAAAACATTTCCATTCTTTATATGGATACTGATAGTTTCTTCTATCACATAAAAACAGAAGATCTATATAAAGATATGGAAAACATTAAAGATGAATTAGACACCAGTTCCTACCCCCATCGCACCCTCTATTTTGTCTTAAAAACAAAAAAGTGATTGGGAAATTTAAAGATGAGACCCATGGAACTGCCATAAAAGAATTTGTTGGTCTTAGACCAAAAATGTATGCGTTTGCTACAGATGAAGAAGAAGTTAAGAAAGCCAAAGGCGTGAGCAAAACCGTCGTTTCACAGCAACTTCGCCTCAACGACTTCAAGTCTTCACTCTTTCACAAGCAAGAAAAAAAGAACATGAGTTATAGCATTCGAAGTTTGAAACATTCTGTTTTTACTGTTGTCATAAACAAAACATCTCTTTCCCCATATGACAACAAGCGAGTCGTATCCTATGACAATATACATACCCTCCCCTACGGTCATTTTTCATTAAATTCTGGAGAACCTCCAAGAAAAAAAATAAAAACAAAATAGCTGCCTGTATTCGAACCACTCCATGCTAATAAACTGCTTGGCATGAAGGGGTCCACACGGCATAGATTGTTCAGGAAGAATTACAGAATGTTTCAAGACTTTAACTCATTGTTCGAGAAGATTTCACTCAAGAAAAAAAAATTCTCTGCTCTATGCTATGTCTCCGTCATTTTGTTGCTGCTCGCTTGGATTTCTAGAAAAACTTTTCGAAGAAAATTTAATCAAAATTATTGTTTTGCTCACGTGAAGAATGCACCGTCTCAAATTTTTTAATTTTCTCTCATGAAGAATTTCAGGATGCTTCCCAAGATTTTTATTCATGAAATCTTTTCCTGTTGGAATTCGTGAATACGCATGTTCAAGATTTTACTCTCATGAACAAGTTGTGATTTTTTATTCACTTGGAATTCGTGAATACGTATGTTCAAGATTTTACTCTCATCAAGATTTTCAAGTTGCTTCCCAAGTTATTGCACTCCTGAAATCATTTAATGCAGGAAAAAGATTTTTTTACATGAAAATCCTCTTCTCAAATATACCTCATCTTAAAAATGTGTGGAGACAGTCCATTGTTTTAGATTCAGTGTTGAATTAGATGCTACCTACGTCTTGAGCTGTCTGAATTTCTAGTGAATTCAGGTGATCACGTTGCTATGAAAATCTACATTTGCCCTCAATATTTCCTCTGTTTTTTAAAGTACTTTTCGAGGACCTGTCGGAGATGCATTCAGCGAAATTTTTTTTTTAAAGTCAAGTGTTGCCAACTCTATTTCTGTGGGGAATTATTTAATTCTACCTAGTAAATGTTTTGTCTTCTAACTTTATAGATTGACTATTAGGAACATAAGCTTTCTAAATTTCTTCATGTACGAATTTCTAGATAAAACCTTGTTTTTTTTTTTGTTTTTTTTTTCATGCTAGTTAGGGGGGAGGGGGATTTCTTAGTTTTCCCAAAGAGAAGATTCTTCTGACGGATCTCTTAGCTCATGGGGAAAAAATGTTCTTATCAGAACTATAATGAATTTCGCCTTGAGAGTCATGAGGTCACTCGTCAGCCTATCTCAAGCTCTCCTTCTTCATTCTCAATTCAGTTAATTTAGTGGACGGACTTCAGTTGTTTCCCTTCCTGAGAAAAAAAATGCTGCCTCTTCGACATAACAAGGAAAGACTTCATTTCCATTACTCTCAGCTGTTCTCCTCAACTCAAGCTATTCATTACTTTTCCCGCTTGGAAGAAGAAGTGGAATATTTAAGTGGAGAATTCTCAAAGACCAAAATTTATGGAAAATCATATTCCATTCCCAGACAACATGCTGCCTTCGGGGACCCCAATCTGAAATACACTTTTAGCGGTTTGTGCTTAGAACCTAACCCTTGGACGCCGTTACTTCAGGAAATCAAGCTTTATGTTGAGAAAGAATGTGGTGAATCCTTCAACTTTGTTTTAATTAATAAATATCGAAATGGAGATGATAGAATCAATGATCACCGTGATGACGAAGCTGAATTAGATCCTTTGTCTTGTATTGCATCAGTATCTCTCGGACAAGAAAGAGACTTTGTTTTCAAGCGAAACGGGTTTAAACCAGTTTCCTTATCTTTGAGATCTGGAACTTTACTACAGATCCTGCCACCAACTAATTCGTATTGGAGTCATGGTCTGCCTCGACAAAGAATGCTCCAAACATTAGATTGAATTTGACCTTTAGAAAGATGATAACCGAGTGTTCTTTACCCCATGACTCTGCTCTTTCCCTCTCAAGCAGTAAACAAGTGACGAACTCCAACCTCTTATCAGTTTTGCTTGAACAATTCAAAGCTAACTCATTCTGTTCTCTGTCTTCGAACCGTCAGCACCCTTCGCTCCCGACCTCAACGCTTCCAGCAATTTCCTTCGATTCTCTTCCTCCAGCTTTCAACATGAAGCGATCATCTTCCTCTACTAAAGTTTCCGATTCTGTAGCAAAGAAGGTATGTTCTGAAGCTTCCAAGTCATGTGTTGAATTGGGAATTTCTTTGAATGATATCCCCACTCATCATTTCCATTTAGGGGGTAACGCATTCGTGAAAGTGTCTGATTTCCATAATACAATCAGAGTTCATGTAAGAAGATACAGGAATGAACAGGAATCTTTTTTCCCCACCAAGAATGGAATCACCATGACAGCTCTGACCTTCCTTCAGTTTACGAGAAAAGTCCGTTGGTTGCATGGAGAAAATGAAGATATGCTAATCAACAGAGAACTAATTATTTCTGCCTCTCCTTCTTTGGACGGACCTCACACTTATATATTTGAGGTGCTTTCCCCTCGGATCAATGGATTTCGTCGACTGAACCCTAATTCCATCAAACTGAATGGGGAACAATTTGAAGCTCTCGCTGATCAATGTGAGAAGATATGGACCAGCATTACTATTCTACTATTTGGTCCAGTTTTTGCAAAGGGCGTTTTGCTTCATCAGAGGATTCCACCCCCGTTCCTTCCTCTCCACTAACGAACGAAGAGTATTACTTCATGCTTATTGAAGTGGTGTCGGATCTCGTTCAGGGGCATGCTGAAAAATTATTCTATTGTATTCAGTGCCACCTTAATCCGGATCGCATGCTTGAAAGACTCATGGGCCACAGATGTACTGATGCCACCCCCAATCGAAGTTTAAAGAACACTTCAAGGAGGCCGTAGCAATGCTAGACCCCAAGACTTTAGCGGATTCCTTCGCTGAAACCGTTGGGGAGAATATCCCATCCAAAGCCTTCTTGGAAGGAATATATGGAAAGGACTTGTTGCGTTCTGTGAAAAACATGTATTGAGGAGACAGCAGAGAAAAAAAGTTATTTTTAGAACTAAAAAAGTTCTTTTTAGAACTAAAAAAAGTTCTTTTTAGAACTATCTTAAATTGTTGGTTTAAGGAATGGGGAAGGAGGTAGGGAAAAATGTATAGTGGGAGAATGCATCTATTTTTCTATAATTTTAAAAGTAAAAGTGTGAATGTGTTTCATTTTTGTAAGGAGTTAAATAATAATGAATTTCAAGTTTTAAAAGTAAAAGAGTGAATGTGTTTCATTTTTGTAAGAAGTTAAATAATAATGAACTTCAAGTTTTAAAAGTAAAAGGATGAATGAATAACTCTTAAAGAAATTTATTGGGGGCTTGTATTGAAGAAGAGATTGCTTATTTTTAAGGGAAAGGCTTAATGTATTTCATTAAGGGCCAGGAATTCAACTGGTCTGAGAGCAATGCTTTACAGTATTGAGTCGAAACCAGGACAAAATACTAAATTTAGGGAGTTTGAAATTTTTTTTCAAACTGACTACACTTCATTCTCTTAGTTTATAAAGAGAATAAGTGCTCTCACTGACGACCCCTCTAGTTATAAAAAAATAAACAGTCTAGGATTCATAAAAAATTCTTTCCAATTTTCTAGCTAAACTATTTTTACTTCTTTCAGAAACGTACGTTAGGAAAAAACGAAGTGACTCGTTTTGATTTTAGGAAATAATGATCTGTTCAGAAACACACCCTGTCTGTTTTCAACTGATTCGAAAAAAGACTTTTAAAATATTTTACTCGAACGAAAACGTGCTTCTTAAATTTCGCAGTTTCCCATGTTATTCAATGGGAAATTCACTGTATTTTCTATCATAAGAAATCCGAAATCTGTCATCTTATTAAAATCATCAAAATCGTTTTTGACCCTATGCACTTTTATAAGATTCCAAAGTGTATCTTAGAAAAAACGAAGTGATTCGTTTTGACACTAGGAAGGAATGTACTTTTCTGAAATGAACTTTGTAACATTCTTTCAATTTACTCGACCAAAACAGTCTTTTATGCATACTAGTTTTCCCATGTTATTCTATGAGATTTTTACAATTACCAGAAAACGAAAATTTCTAAAATCATCCTCTTAGGAAATCAACAAAACCATTTTTCGTCTTACTTAGAATTTTTCAATAAATAATTCTATTCAGTTGTAAAAATATGGAAACAGCTTATTGAAAATAAAAAAAAATAAAAAAAAAACCAGAAATGATTCAACTCAAAAGAAAGAGACTTTATTTTCATTCAATCTAATTTTAATAATTAATCCAACGAAATGATACAGAGTTTGGTTTTTTATAAATAATTTTGGCATTCGTCTTTTTTCGTTTAGAAGTTGAAACAGAATTTCCTTGTTGTACAGGAACTTTTAACATTTGTTTATTTTTAATATACTTTGAAGGCAAATTAATGTCATTTAATGCTTTTACAAATTCGTGGGGAATTAGTAATTTGGATCCTTTACTTTTAAACATTGAATCTACTAAATCAATAATATTCGTATTTTTCACAATGTGACCCTTATATTTAAATTCTGCTTTGGGGCCCCATCCTATAATATCTGAGTTTGTTTTAAAGACGTCTAAAACATTTCTTGCATAGCGTTTCATATTAGCTGGAACAGACTGTATGACAAGGTCTTCTACAACATCTTTTTCTTTCTTGACAAGTTCTTCTTTTGCTGGTTCTTCAGTTCGTGGTGGGGATTCATGGGAAGAAACTGGGGGATTAAAGCTTGAAACATGAATGCGTTTATTCAAGACTTGGTTGTATAATTTAACTTTCACTTCGTCAGACTCTTTACTTAGTAGAATTTTTTTCATTTCTTTGTCCAAGTCAGTTAACGTTTCTTCGGTTGGCATATGACGGGAAATCCGTTCTTCGGGAATCAGAATCATTTTCTTTGCAAATTCCATTATTTCGTAAGAAGAGTCGTTAGCACACTGAGAGCAGCAGGAACCAACACACCTAAAAATCCCCGTTTTCGAATTAGGAGTTTCCTCTTTTTATATAGAGGTGTCTTTTTCTGAGAGAGGGCTCGCAAGGTGTGTGAATGACGTTGTAATGAATGTTTCTGGGCTGGAGTAAGCGGAACATTTCCTTTTAAGGTATTCTTACAAACTTCACAAATAGCTTTAATTCCATTTTTCCTACATTTCGTTAAAAGCTCTTTTAGTACTGTTTTTGGACAATGCTGAATTATGCGTAAAAGTTGGAGTTGTGACTTAGACAACGTCATGTTGAAAACTGAGAATTATTTCATTTCACCTAGGTTGATATATGACTTGAACGTCTCCCGGAAGTATCTGAGTGCGTAATCTTAATTCTTCCTTCGTCTCAGGTTTTAAATCGATCAATAAATAGCTGTAAGGAGACTTTGTGGCATCCGTATACACTTCTTGAAAAAATTTCAGTTTGCTAGGGTACAACTGCCTCCCTAAATGAGTGATTTGATTCACGTCTCTTCGTGATTTGAACAGAAACAGGTAATGAGCATTCAGGGAAATTTCTCGCATTTCTTCACCTTTATGAAAAAAATTTTGTGTAATGAATATCACAGACACATTGAAATGATGGCTCCCTCGAGTGAACAAGTGAGTGATTTTCTTCTCGCTTCCACATTCAGTCATGAGATCGTCAATAACAAAAAGCGTTCTACCTTTCACATAGTCGCGGAAATTAGAAGGGAGGCCTTCCACAAATGTCACGTTTTCTATTTCATCATACAACGTTTGATGAACACCATAGAACCACACCACATGTTCGAGAGGGGGGAAACGACTTCCCCTTGATGCAGAAGTAAGCGTTTTATAAACTGTGTTTTCCCACAGCCCGTAGGACCTGCTATCAGAGCCGTGAAAGGGTGTTGTAGTCTCGGCACTTCCATGAGGTCAACTGAGACTCATAAAAAGCTTACATAACAATTTAAAGACAAGACACAAGAAATAAAATTCAATCCATTTTTATTTTACATTCTAAATTTTGATACAATTTGAAATTTCTTTCGAACAAAATGAAAGACACGCAGGTCGTTTGTTTCAGAATTCGATCGAAAATTTCTTACAATAGAGAACAAACTTTTTCCACGACACCTAGAATAAAGGAAACAAATACAAAATTGACCGCAAACAGCCGTAAACGAACGTTGAAGAGGTACATCATTAAAATTCACAGAGTCAAACTTGGAAGCAAATCGGGCAATAGGTCCTTGAAAATATTCTGGAGAATGTCCAAAAGAATCAAAAAATTCCATGGAATTTGGGTTTGACATATACACAGCTATCCAGTGTTTCCCAGGATTTCCATATCGATCCGTATTCACAATAAGGCATGATGGGAACTTGAAAATTCTCTTGGGAAGTCGGTCGCAAGCGAACACTCCGAGGAATGAACGTCGGGTCACAAGATCTTTCCTTAAAGCCTTCGTTAATTGAATACTGTTCATTTTTCTTTAATGGGAGAAATCACAAAGAATGTTTCTGGACTTGGAAATTTCAATAATGTTCTGGAACTCGGCGTAGATTAGTACAGAAATGGTTTTTAACAAAGCTTTTCCAAATTTGATTTCCACTCTTAAATTTCCTTGTTGTATCAAGTTCATATGTCCCCCATCACACAGGTCCGGGCTGAGATCGAATGCATAAAGAGTGTATCCCTTGGAAAATTCTTCTCGATCGATATATATTCCACGGTCCTGACCCAGTTTCTCGGTTCCTTGAAATAGACTATGGAAGGAACGAATTGTGCTTCCCTTTTCGAAATTGGGTTCTAGAGGTTTGTGAGGAACTGGCTGTCCGTCAACATACACCGCGATAAAGTTAACATCATAATGCTTGAATTCAAAGGGGTTTGATTTATATGAACCATTAAAAGCATCGTTATCTACACATCCAATAACCAGTCTTTTAATCATTTGTCCTAGGAATACATTGTCTTGCACGAAGGACATACTTCCTTGAGAGATGGAATACACTTTACATAAAACTCGATCAATGGGATACTTGGCAGGAGATTTTTCTAGAGCTTTTGCATGACCGATGGCAACTCCAGGGTTGACTTTCACTTTTCTCACAAAAATGGATGCATGTTCGATGAGAACTCTGTAATTGGGGGCCTCGGAAGAGGAAACGAGGCAGAAATCAGGTTTACTCCGAACAAGTTTAATTTTCACATCCACTAAATTGAGAAGCAGCCTGTTTTGAAAAAATAAATCACAGTGCAAGGTTCCAATCATATCAAACGTTTTGCTGTCTTTCATGAGCTCATAACGCTGATGTAATCCCTTGTTCGTTGCAGCATTCGTGGGATTAATTTCGTGTAGATGTCCGGCTGTATCCTTGAAAAACCCTTCACATGCTAAATAGGTTTTCTTTGCTTCTTCTCCATAATTCAGAAGAGTTTCAATATAAGCTCTGTAGGGATATGTGTTGCTTGAGGACGAAATTACTCTTTCGTTTAAACTGATGTCGACTTGAGAAAACAGAGAATGAAGAAAACAGTTAATGAGGCCCACGGGCTCTTTGTCAGCTAGTGTAGAACTGTCGGCTTTCACAATTTTAATTTTCACGTACAGTTGGCTGGAAGACAAGTCCATGTATTCTTCTCCACTCCCAGAAATATTAAATTCTAGAGGTCCTCCATCTCGAATGTTGGCTAAAGGGTGATATTCGATCCATTGTCCTTTTTCTATGCTCGTTTGGGTAGGTGGTAAAGCAAATAAATCAAGTTCGGATTTTAAACATACGGAAGAATGACTATGTATCAGGGCCATGGTTTACGGATCAAAAATATCGTGGGCGGTTCCCTTGGCTTTTGTTGAATGAATGATTCGTTTCTTCATTTTTCTCTTCCTTTTAACGCTTCCTCCCAACATTTTCTTCACATTATTAGCTGCTTTGTCAGTGAGGATTTGTCCCGCTTCTTTAGCTCGTTGTTTGGCTGCTGTTTTCACATCCTTGCCTAGAATAACGTCATTGGACAGGTCCACACCCGTTCGAAAGACTTGTTTTCCAAGCGTTTTTGCTCCTTGTTTAAATAAGGGTACCGCCGCTCTAAATAACAAACGAAAAAGTCCTCCAAGTCCATACCCTTTTTGAAGGGGCACTCCTTGATAGTAGTCTAAACCTTTTCCAGTTTGTTTGACGTAATAATCCTCGAAGGATTTTGTACAACATCGGTATGGTTCATACATGACTACAGTTGTTTGAGACGAAAATGAAGTTTCACGATCGCTCTCCCACGTTCAAATGGCACTAATTGACCTGAGTGATTCCTTATAACGATTTCGACGGATTGAAAATGTTTTCTTGCGAGAGGCAAATAATGGGGACGGTCGTACAAGGCGCTCACCACATCTCCGTCTTCTCCGCTCACTTTCACGATGCGAAGGAGAGGAGCAACCATGTCTCCTACAGGCTGAGGTTCCACAATATCGCTGTACACGTATAACAGGGAAAGCGATGTGTTCAGATCGGCTACGAAATTTCCATGAATGGTAGCATCGCTTCCTCCCGAGGCCGAATACACTCCAGGTTGAAAACCTAGAATTTCTGCAATTCCTGGAAATAACTCCAGCTGAGAACCAAGAGTTAAAGCTGCTTTGACACGTCTCGTGGTTTTATTAAAAAACATCATAATTTTTTTCGACCAATGCTGGGACATGGCTTTTACCACTTCTCCCACAGAATCATAATATCCAGCAGGGATTTTCGCCGCTTTCAGTTGAGTTGGACCGAGACCGTAAGCAAAGGAATTTGAATTTACATTCACATTAAACCAGGAATGAGGGTAGATGAGTTCGACGAGTCCCACTTCCCAGTCACCATTGAGTTCGATCGGGGAAGGAAGATGCGTGATGAAATGAGAAATTTTATTGTCTGAAAAGTAACGGAGAGAGCTGTCGCTAGGTAACGTTAGACAGAAAGTCATGTTGACGAATGATGTTTCATCTAAAGAAAGATCAGTTTTATAGAGAGGTCAAGTCTTCCGCGGGGATCCAAGCATTAAATTTATCAAGATACCCTTTACATTTGACAAAGAATTCCATTTTTCCTTTTCTTTTACGTTTCTTTAGAACACGTTCGACAGTAAAGGACTCGGAGAGAGACACTTTTTGAAGCTCTTCGGCGTAAAAAGGTCCTTCCAGCTCTTCTTTCAATAAATCTTTAACTTTATAAACGGGTGGGGATCTGGGAACAAGACCGCTCACAACAAAAACTTCTTCCGTCCAATTTGATTCGTATCCTTTCTCAAATGTCAATTTCGCTTTACTAATTATCACGTGTTCACCCACCTGAAATTTATAGGAGGGTTTTTCCCTCTTGAGGTCACCATACAGATTGTCAAACACTTGTTTTCATTATCTTCGTTTACATCTACAGGCTTCATTTTTATACTTCGATGGGGGAATGATTGTAACTGTGAACTAAATCGTTAAGTACGTCCATAAATCTGAACGAATTTTGACTTGTAAAGTATCGCCACATTCGAGTTTTGAGCGTACGATTGAATCTCTCCACTACACTTGCTTTCGTCTCGTTGTTTGTCGTAATGAAATGCACCTCATGCTGTTTTAAAAACTTTTGAAACTCTTTGTTCTTAAATTCAGTTCCTTTATCTGTTTGAAGTTTTACTGGCTTTCTTTCTTTGAATATCTGGGAAAAGGCTTGGACGATATGAGAACCCGAATTTTGCTTTAAAGGAATCACCCATGCATATTTGGAAAAAATGTCAATACATGTCAACAAGTAACGAAATCCATCGTTATGTTGACTCAAACTGGAGACATCGGCTAGGTCTGCTTGAAACTGTTGATTTAATTTATTAACCATAACTCTATTTCTCCGAAAATGTCGTCTCACCGGTTTGTGAAGAGTGTATGTTTTCTCTCCCTTCAACCATTTCTTCACATCTTTTTTCTTGATGCCCTCTTTCTCCACAGCACGGAATAAAGCATTGATACCACCGAAACTTCCTATTTTCTGAGCTGTGTGATAAGTCTGTTTCATCATTTCCTCCATTACAACAGTTCAACGAGATACGATCCACCGTAACAGAAAAACTCATGTTCACAACATCACTTGCAGAAAACAAATGACATCAAGTAGGACCCCACCCCTTTTTTAAAAAGACTACGCAAACCTTCGTCTAACAAGCATCTTTTTTCAATGGTCGGGTGGTCTAGTGGGAAAAGGCGTGAAGCTAGCAAACTAGCTGACACAGGTACGAATCTCGCTGGGACCATCAGAGCATTTTTTATGTACTCCGGAGTAAAACATTTCAAGAGAAACAACGTCTATACAAATTCCTAACACCTCAGGGAATTTCTAAAAAGGAAAGTTTTACAAAAATAAATTCGAGGGAAAAGGAACTTTGAAGGACGAAAGACTTCGCTTCCTTTTTCTCAAAAAAATTTGACAAAGTCCAATAAATCTCCCGAGAAAATAATAAAGTTCCAAGAAGCACCGCTAGGGAGCAGCACATCGAGTTGACATCCCCCTATGTCGACCCCCTTTCCACACTCTGTCGTTGCCATCCCACAAAATCAAAGATCGATCGAAAGTTCCAAGAAGCACCGCAAGGGGCAGCACATCAGCATCGTCCCAACACACTAGCGCCACCTACATCCTCACCCATGCCACACCCCCGCATCCTCCTGATGCATGCTACTAACCACGCCCCCCACCATCCACCCGGCTGCGGCTGGTTACGGCTGGCTGCGTCCGCCCGGCCGCAGCCTAATGTTAAGTCTATGGGCTGCGGTTTAAGCCAGAATCCGTCATTTCCCTCTACTGACACCTGACTGGTTTTTCCCTTCCATGAAACCAGTGTACGTAAGTTAGGGATGATCGATTGGTGATAGCCCATTGATTACTTCACGGTTTTCGTTAAATCATGAGACAAAAAAAATCGAAGAGGTAATGTTGTAAGACAAAAAGTAATGATAGAAAATATGATTAAATCGTAAAGAACAAGAAAATGTCTTTTCAGATCAAGGTGAATCGCAAATTGAAATCATGTTTTTAAAAATAAGCATCAAATTAACTCAGAAGTGTTTTAAATACCTCCTTATCATGCATTATTTACATATGTTTTTTCAATTTACAATCAAAGAAACTTGGAATGCGCAAATCAAATATTATTTTGAACAATGCAAAACAAGGAAAAACAAGTTTGAACACACACACACTGGGGCAACGGCTAAGTAATAATGAATCTCGCTTTGCAGTTTATTGCTTTACAATGTGAACTAAGAAGATCTGGTTGTATGATCAGAAAACAGTATTCCGTTTAAAATTATCTGGGTAAATTTTAATAACTGTTGACCTTTGTACAATTTAATATCAAAATAATATAGTTGATGACGTGGTGAAATTTCGTCGTGATGAGGAGACCCAAACGCTCACCGAAGATACAGTAGATCTTTAAAAAATATGAAATTGTGAATTAAAGTCGCTTATTTGGTCTAACTCTCACGCTAATTTAAAACAGATAAAGATTTTTATATTTCGTTTAACAAAGTAGATAGCACAATGGAATACAGTAGAAACGCATAAAAGGGTATACAGTTAGTAGACAAAACATTAGAGATAGGCGATGACGGGCAGTTGACAAGGGTATCCATCTTGCTGAGTGGAACTGACCCAAACCAAATTCAAGCGAAAAATAGGTGGAAAGCAGGGCTTTCGAACCGTGTACCGCAATCAAGGAACATGGGTAAAGATGATGAGCTGAACGACTTTGATCCTGGACGCATTGTATTTTAAAGACAGGCATGTCATTGCTTCACTCAAGTGGTAAGGTTCCCAGAAAGTATCCATGTCAAAGGTATACCGCAGGTATTCCATCGATGGGAGTACCAGCGCCAAAGAGAAAGAGGTGGTCACACACACGCCAATGATGATCGTGGTCGAGATATAATATCGTGTATCTTATAGATCGACTACTTGGCAACGGCAACGCAAATTGCATCCAGGATAAACACGGGAGGAACAACTAGCGTTAGGGAGACAACAGTACGGCGTACGTCGGATGCCGTGGGCTACGAGACCCGATGCCCTAAATTTTTGTCATTGTTTACTGCTCGTTATTGGACATTTTTCCAGCACCTGTTGTCAAGAACTTTAAAACTGCTTCCCTAAACACTGGCGCAGCCTCGTGTGGTCAGACGAATTCCGTTTTGACCTGCACTTAGAAGACATTGTGGTGCGGGTTTGGCGTCGACGGCACGAGGCTATGACCCGTCGTACCATTTATGATATATTCAAAGCGATGGAGGATCAGTGATGGTTTTGGGAGCTTCCTTATGGAACACATTAGGTTCTTATTGTGTCTGCAGAGATCCTTAACAGCTGTGCGCTACCAAAATGTGCTGACTATGCTCTTAAAATATCTGTAGTTCATGACCGTTTTCTAACTATTTCAGTTCTGTCTTCAGCAGTGTCCCCTAATGTTAGTAAGTGCCACGATGTGTAACAGTTGCTACCTGAATACAGTAAGGTGAACGTTTTTCTTATGAGGACATTTTTCTATGAATTGCGGAATCAGCAATGTGTGAAATCGCAAAGGAAAGTAATTTCTGTTTTATTAGGCACTATTAGTTAAGGTGCGATTACACATGAGAATTTGGAAATTTTCATGCACTTGGTACAATAACCTACAATGAATGGTTGAAGTTAGGAAATCTCTGCTCCGGATAGATTGTATCTCATTTGCTGATGTTCATCATAATATAACTCTATTTAAGAAAAAGTGTCTGATACAAAAATAAATTTACAACTGGTTTTTTTTTGTATTTTGTTCAAAACAATTTGTATCAGACAATTAATCATATATTATTTTGGATGTACTTTGCTACATTGCGCATTCCTTCCGGAAATTTTTCAGTAGAATCTAACTGAAGAGCTTTGGTCACAATTGTCACAGCCATCGTTCTTCCTGTGTGACAAACGCATCGTTGGAGTGTGAGAAGGACGCGTGCAAGGTGAGATGGAAAAATGGTTAATCGGTGGGCCACTAAATATATTTTTAAAAGTGTGAACATGACTACTGCCTCCCGAGGTCATTTGTACTGTGATTAACGAAACCCACGAACTAAACGCCATACGGAATGCCATACTTTAGGGTGTGAGAGAAAATCTTTGGCTACACATTTTGCAAAAAAGGGAGGATTATGAAGGACAAATTACCGGAGGGTTTAGAATTAAAAACATGAGATGCTCACAAGTGTCATCCAGAAAATATATTTACCATGCGTAAGCATTACACACAGTATCTTACACAGAATTTCCTCAAAGGAATAGTCCAAAAAGAGAACCACTGCACAAACAAAGCGCGTCATTTTTTTATGATTTTTTTTATGAGTTTAGTTTTTTTTATGAGTTTTTACAACTGTTAAAAAGCAGGCGCACACAATATCAATCACAAATAAAAAATCAAATAATGTAAAATATTTAACTTTTTTGAACGGTTTTTAGTGACCTTTGAAAACTTTTTTCCCGATTTTCCATTAGGAATTGAATCAAATACTGTATAACCCAACTCTTTCCAAAAAGAAGACATACCATTCTTCTGAAAGTAAATCCACTGTTTCCTTTTTAGTAAATAAGAAAACTGAAGTGTATTTCTTTTCACTTTTTCATCTACCATATTTTTAATGATTTTTTTATTAACTTGAAAGGGGCGTTCATTATATGGTGTTCAAACTGAAAACGTATGCAACAAGAAATGCAATCCTCATTGTTTCTCCATAAGCGTCTGAACAGTTCGTGAAGCCACTGCAGATAAAGAATGCACTTCGAGCTTTGTTAAATGCCAAGCTCTCAGACTTTTTTTTTTTTTTTTTTTAGAAAGCGGCAATGGAACAAATTGGTGATCGGAACTCACGGCATGACGGACATTTCTGAATCACCCTACAGACACCTCCATCCCCAAAGCCTTTCCATTGCCTTTCACTTACACATTGCGGTAGTTAGAATGCAAAACATCATTCTTTAACCAACTTTAGCTACACTGTATTTCACCAAATCTTTTCCTCAATTTGCAAAAATACAAAGGATGGCTATTCACCAGTTCAAATAATATAAAAATTACAAAAAAAAATAAGTTGATAACAATGAAATTTACTTAACAAGAATGAAACATATCATTCAAAGCTTCTAGAGTTCGAAAATTAATTTTTGTACGTTAAACCTCAATAGAGAAATGCGTGTGTTTTAGATGCCATACTGTTTTTAGTATTTTCTATTCACTCACATTTGATAATTTTCAACCAACCGCAAACGCTCAATGCATGGCTCAATAGAATCACTCAACTTTCCTGTCTTTTATGATGAATCAGTACTTACCATGTAGTGGAATTTGATGTTTGCCCGACTTTGTAGATAATCGTTGACTTGCGACATTAATGATTTCTGACTCGGGAGAATTGTTTGGCAAAACGAGAAACACATTTCATGGTCCGCCGGCCTATTAACAATTCTTAACTTTGAGCTCATCTTTTATCATTAATAATTCATATTTTGTAGAATGATTTTCGAATTCCTGGTTATTTAAATTCTGGATGTTGCTTTGAGCTTCATTTGAATTTCCCAAACTAAACAGGAGTTGTGGCATTTTTTGCTTCATATTTGGGTTTCTTCACTTTGTGCTAATTTTATACTTTTTTGTTGCACCGATTAAAATGACTTTAAAAGAATGAGATTTACGTAAATATCTGAATCTCTGATTTTTGCATTCCTAATATTCACCGCATAACACTGTTATGAAAGGGAAATACCAAATTAAATAGCCCCGTTGAAAGAACAAATTGTTAAATGCTTTTAATTAGAATTTTATTTCGGGCAAATTACTGTGGTACTATTTTTCATAGTTCCTTTTTTTAAAATGCATTAATGCAGAAGAATTTTTTCTTTGTCCTACTGAAAGTTAATAAATATATATATTCTGATATCCGTCCACACATTTTTAAGAACAACTTAATTGTTACATTTTGCAAATATGTGTTTTCCTGAATTCAAAATTCTAGCCATCTGTGAGAAATATTTTTTCCGATATAAAAAAAATTAAAATATCGTCTCTAACTTAATTTACATTTAAAAAAAAACAAAACAAAAGGTAAGTTCTAATAGTGCTTTGCTTTTATTACAAGTTCTTACTTCCCTTCACCTAGATCTAATATTTTTATATACTTCAGGTATATATAAAATTGGGTAACAAATGTCGCATAGAAACATATTTTCTTTCATTTTGGATCAGTGTCCACGTAACCTAAAATTTTCTTCCAAAACTTCAGCCACTGTTGTATATATTTTTCCTTAGACGTATTTTTCATTAACAATGCAGACTAATGGATAACGGTGTAGCCCATGTTTTTCCAAGCCATATCTACTTGATACGAATTGGACAAAGCAATTGCTCTGGTTAAAGGATAAAACATCCGTTATTCATTACGTATTTAATACGTACGTGAGGCTTTCTTCCACATAAATCTTCAATACTTCATTTGTGTTTAGAATGCATTCATGATTTTTCAAATATATAAAATGTAGTCTGTAAATGTAAAAGAAAATCACAAAAATAGAATAAAAACATAGCTAGTACAATGAAAAGTGCCAAAGGCAGCTATACTCATGTAGTAGCATATATAAAGTGAATTGTAGAAAATAAGAATTGCAAAAATTAAGATTCCAAAAGAATACTGAATGAAATTCAAAATGGAAATATAAAATTGAAAACCAAAAAAGGTGAACAAACAGGTTGCCATCATCAGGAGAGCATCAACCTGCGGGAGTAGCCTTTCTAGTACCAACAAACGACGAGGAGAACCAAAAATGTCAGTCGGTCATGCTCCCTAGGCCACCAGACCAAATGTCAAAACAGACACAGGAATTCAAACCACAAGAATATAAACCCTGAAAAATGATAAAAAAGGCTTACCGGCAGACCAACCTCGTCAACGCCATGAATGAAGATCAAACCAAAAGGAACAAACGACCCACAAGAACCTAAATATATATGCTAACGTTAAAGTGGTTGCGGTTAGATAACTTTCTAGCAAGCCAAAAGAATATGTAAAATGACGAGATGCAAAACTGTGCATGTAAATAGAAATCTTCAACCACTAGGGACCCACCAAGCTGTACTTTATATTGCCTGATTTATTTAATATTGTAAGATCCTGGATTAGTAAAGCATGTCAATGTGTAATTTGAAACTCTTTGAAACCGAATTAAAATTCGAAATTAAGTGTTTTAAATAATGATTTAAACAATTATTAGGAAAGTTGTTGGAATGCAGTTTAGAAAGAAGTGTTTTAAGCTTTCGTACAAGCAAGAACTGTGTTGAACATATTTTTGCTGTTCTGTGCAATTGAGAAAGAAGTAGATTAAGATACACTTCTTTAGAAATGTTTTAGTACAGATGAGTGTAGTAAATGATAATGAAATCAAAAGCATTTCTTATATTATAAAGATTTACCACACCCCTTCCACCTTCGTCCACCTGTACCTCTAAATCGAGGTAACAAACATAAGTAGACGAGCTGTTTTTTCTAAGTTTTTTCTAAGGTGAGATCTTCAGGATACTTGTCCTCAGTGCATCGCAATACGTCCGGAACGTTAATGACAATAATGTCATCAACGAACCTCAGAACGATACCAGGCAAAACTAACAGCTTGTCTACTTACGTTTGTTACCTCGATTTAGAGGTACAGGTGGACGAAGGGGGAAGGGGTAGGGTAAATCTTTATAATGAAAGAAATGTTTTTGATTTCCATATCATTTACTACACTCATTTGTCCTCCAACATTTCTAAAGAAGTACATCATAATCTACTTCTTCCCTCAAATTCACAAAACAGCAAAAATATGTTCCACACAGTTTTTGCTTGTAAAAAATCTTAAAAAACTTATTTCTAAACTGCATTCTAACAACTTTCCTAATAATTCTTAAAGCATTATTTAAAACACTTAATTTTGAATTTTAATTTGGTTTCAAAGAGTTTCAAATTACACACTGACATGCTTTACTAATCCAGGACCCAACAATATTAAGTAAATAAGGCAATATAAAGTACCACCCTGTGGTCTCTAGTGGTTAAAAATTTCTATTTGTATACACAGTTTTGCATCTCGTCATTTCACACACTTTTTTTGGCTTGCTAGGATGTTAAAAAACCGCGACCACCTTAACGTTTTCATACCTATTTTGGCTCTTGTGTGTCGTTGGTCCACTTTGGTTTGATCTTCATTCATGGCGTTGACCAGTTTGGTCTACCGGTAAGCATTTTTTATCATTTTTCAGTGTTTATATTCTTGTGGTTTGAAATTCTGTGTCTGTTTTGACATTTGGTATGGCGGCCTAGGGCACATGACCAACCGACATTTTTGGTTCTCCTTGTCGTTTGTTCGTAGTAGAAATGTCACTGCCGCAGGTTGATGCTCTCCTGATGACGGCAACCAGTTTTCTGTTCATTTTTTGGTTTTCAATTTTGAACTTCCATTTTGAATTTAACTCTATTCTTTTTGGAATCCTAATTTTTTGAAATTCTTATATTTTACATTTCACTCTATATTTGCTACTACATCATTATAGTTGCCTTTGGTGCTTCTCATGGTACTAGCTTTTTTTTTTGCGTTTTGTTTTACTTTTCTTAATTTTGCAAATTAATTTATATACATATATATATTATTGGCTCCAGTTGGTTATAATATAAAACATAACCAAAACAAGGACAGTTTTATTGTAGTATTTCTTAAACAAAGGTTTATTCTGCAAATTTGAAATCCTTGTAACATTGTGAATTCAATACTCCTTATATATTTTCAAATATTAGAGATTACCTTGATAAAATGCCAAGTTTCTGTAAAAGAAAAGGGACATTTTAATAGAGACCTGTTTTTAAACAGCCTTGAAAATATACCTGGAATGCATTTTGTGTTGTATGTGAACTACAGGTGATAATCATATCTTCATGAAATTGTATTTATCCTCTTGAGCGTATAAAATTTTATTAAAACTTTATGGTACATCTAATATTTTATTAAAAAAATTAATACTCCTCAGATATATATATTTCGAACAAAGTCAGGGCAATCGAAATGATATCAAAGTTTTTTTCCGTAAAATTGTACTGTGATAATTCTACGAAATTCCATTTTCCGTAGAATTTTGTGAAACATTTCTCACGATGATTTATGTTTTCTAAAAACATACAATAGCATAATGCAGTTCACAACACAGCAGAAAGCAAATTATTGCGTACCGTTCGCGTCAGTTAGTCAAATTTTCTTTCCTTCAACATCAGATTTAGAAATCACATATCTGCAAAACGTTTTCTGTAAAACGAGAATAATCTTCACCTGACTCTTGCATAGAAATGAATGTTGATGCATTTCAATTTTCTTTAGTTTGAGAGTTTAACGTCCTCCGTGAGCAACTGGATGGCCTACAAACCTCGCTGGTCCAACATTTGTGGAAACTGGTCCAGTGAAAGAGGGAGCTAGTGACGCAGGACAATTACATCATACATGCAGGACTAGGAATTTTAAGTTCGTCACATCTCGAGTAAGAGTGCAGGAGCGCAGAACAAATTCTGATGTAAGAAACGACCACATTCTAACTGATTGAAATTAGACCTAATTTTTCGTTCGAGTGCTAATCACACATGAAAAAATATATGGGCTTCCTAGAGGTGGGTGCAGTACTGGATTAAAAAGAGTTTGAAGATGTGTTGGAGAGAATTAATAACAAAGAGCTGGATATGTGTTCCTAATTTCTTGCACCTTTATTTGAACCAAATCGGAGACCAAAAACATTTTTCCATCCGAAACATTTTACAGAATTCTGAAAAAATCAGAGAATAGGAAAGGTATTGCGAAAATTAAAGAAAAGGGAATTATGAAACGAAAATTTTCATTATCTAGTAGAAACATAAGAATATAAATTAGAGAGAGTGAAATTAATTTACAGTACTTTGTAAAGAAGATAATATTGGTATTTATTTATGTAAACATTGAGTTTTGCGAAAATGTACGTACTCCCATTATTAAACGTCTGCCAACACTTCATGTGTGACCACTGACCTTGCGTATAAGCAAAAAATGCAAATGATAGAGTATCAGAAGGATTTTGTCTGGGTGCTTCGAAAATAAAGCAGCCATTGGAACTTGAACTGAGACATAAATAAATTTTTAATGCTGTACAGGTACACGGTGACACTGAAAATCACAAATAAAAAAGTGAAATCTGTTTGAAACCTTATAAGATGATCATAATTATTCTTTTTCAGAATATGTTTCAGTGTTTCTACAAGTGAATTCGTGAAAAACTAGGTAACATCAACGAGAATAACATTCTTCTTTAAAAAAAATCTTTGCAAATACATAAGTTTTCACACATAACTTTGGACTCTTTTTGTTGAAAAATAGTATGCTAGATTAAACTATTGTCGTTACGTATTTCCTGTCCCCTGTAGTACAGCTTTAATAAATAATTTTCTCAGTGAAGGACGAACAATCAGTGTCAGTTCCCGAAACAACTCTATAACCACTAAAAAGTAACATGATACGATCTAAGCCAGACTGTGGTGGACATTGGCAGTACGGAGTTTCAAGTCAGGCTGTCCGACGTTGGACACAACTGGTAAACTTTCGAGACCTAATACTAGATGTCTTCAGAGCGAATGAAAATTTCCATGGAATAAAGAATACAGGGCTATCTAACGTTGGATTAAAGAGGGAATAATGATATCTAGGCTATAAAAATTAAAGCATTTATTGTTTAACTTATATTTTAATAATAACTTAATTATCTCTATTAAATAAGTTTATCGCACTGATCAAGTGTCTGAATGCATGACGTATCCGTAGTTTATTAATAATCCAGTGCTACTAATGAAAATAAAAAATAAAATACAAATGTCACCGGGGACAATATTTTTACACGGCAATTTCATAAAATGTAGTAGTAATAGTAACGATTAAAGATTACCTTTTCCGACATCAATATCGTTATCATCGTGAACAACTCAATGGGTTATAAGCAGTTGCCGGTCTCTAATTTAGGGCAACTGGTTCCATGGAAGGAAGAGAGCCAGCGCCGTGAGACAAACAAAACATCCATGCTTTATCGGGATTCCAACCCTGCCATATCGCGGTGTATTGATCAGAATCCATTGCTTAGACTACTTAGCTTGAAATCTTTCCCTCGTGCATTGAAAGAGTTCCACTTTTTGTATTTTTCAAAATGACATCTTTCAATGGAATTAAACGAGAAAGTAAGAATTCTAAGACATTTTCTTGACTTCAAGGCTCCGTAGATTTTTGACATTTTTACATCAGGTGACGTATCATACATGAATGTGCCTTTCGAAGTTTTATACTTCGTAAGCACAGTACTCAGCTGTAAAAAATTCAAAAATACCAAAGCCCGATATTTAGAGTTAGATCTAAGTAACGCAGCGGATGACCTTGTGGTCGACGTTTGTGACTGCCACGGAAAAGGCTCAGATCGATCCTAGGCAGGTACAAACGCATGAACCGCTAAGTATTGTCAGTACTTTGGATGGGCATGTTAAGCCGTCGTACCCCGGGTAATGGCCCCGATTATGAATTAGGGCGTCTTCCTCTTTTTCTACGTCGCTTACGTGTGTCTTTCCTGTAGTGTAAATTAATCGAAATCTCCTAGCTTTTTCAACTTCTAAGAGTTGTTAAAGACCCGGGGTAAGAGACGTGCTCCCTAAATTCCTATACATAAATATCAGGTATTCTAATAAATGCCATATTGCTCTAAGAAAATTTCAGCTATTTTCTGTTAAAGAAACTATCACATTATCATGCTAACTTGCCGTCTTACATGTTATATTTAATAAAGAAGTATGTGATCAGTAAAAGTTTTAAATTATTCGAATTGCCAATTCAAGAAGTCACACAGTGTTTGAACAGAAAGAACGCAGTGTGAATTTCGCTGACATCTGAAAAACAGCATATTTGAAATTGGAGTACAAAACACGTCTTCATATTATCAAAGAAGACACATATTTTTCGGGATATGTGATTTCACATGTGGACGTCGGTAATCCTCAGTGATTTTCAAATATCAATATGTAGCAGGTATCCTGTAATTTGCAATTGCCGCCCAGGTGGCGTAGTGGCCTACGGGATGGCTTCTGACCATTCGTCAGAGATGCGTCTCGGTTCGAATCCAGCTAAGGCTCGGATGTTGTTTTTGTCTTACGACACTGGCTCTCTCCCTTCCCTGGAACCAGTGGCCTAAATTAAGGACAAGTTACCCACGGTGGTCGTACATACCCACTGAGTTACCCACGGTGGTCGTTAAACCCTAATCAAAAAACATTTCAGTTCTTGTCTCCAGTCATTACTCAGAATGTAGGAACTAATATATTTAAAACAGCAGGGTGGAAAATAAAGTAAATATTACCTCGTTTATACTCTACCTTTTTCCTCTTATGGATCTTCCTATAAAAATAGTTTATGAAATGGAGTAACACAATTATTGTATTAAAAAACAGACATTAAATTACTTGGCAGAATTATATGCCTCACCACTGTGTGCTGCAACTGCTCATGTACTTTCTTGAATATGCATTGAACTCAGTAATCTTATCTTTCCTTGCACAATTATAAAACGGAAATAAATGAGATACTCATCTTTAAAAATCAAGTCACTTAGAGGGATTTCGGAGAAAATCTTTATCAGTTTAATTCAAAGAAATAATTCCATTTAATTCTCAGAAATCCAGAAATCGCTTTCATATTTTTGAAGAAGGACATTCATTATCCCCTCGAGGATAATATGCTGCTTGATGTTACCTAGGCTTTTAAAAAAGTTTTACAAAAATATTAAACTTTGACTCATTGATATTCTAAAGTCACTGTGTCAAAGGATATTCTTTTATATAATGCGGTAAAGCGAATTAAACAAAATCACATACACAGCATAGCAAACAATCGTTAGTTGTATATGAAACAAATATGTGAACTGATTTAGACTTTCTTTCCAATTCTTGAATCAAAAAGCTTTACAGTTTGTAAAGGCTTCTATTTAAAACTATAAATTGAATTTCAAAACGACACTTTCTACCAGTATGTGTGTTTGATAAAAAAAAAAGTACATGTAATTTTGATACAGTAAAATTTCTGTAAAATTTATTTTATATATTCTTAAACCCAATCAGAATGAAACAACAACGAGCCGCCGGTGCAGTGCTGCCAGGTCAGATGTTAAAAAAATAGCAGTTTGCCATGAAAAAATATCGAAAACGTGACATCACATTTTTCAAAAACGCTGAAAAACTAGCATTTCAAGAAAAAAAAATTGAACTTCAAAAAACTTTATTCGTTTCTCATACTTTAATACTGCATTTGTACAAACCACGTTGTATAAAATTCATTCAATTGTAAAAACCCCATACCTCATCAGAGTACCGCATTTTCTTATATAAATTAATCACATGTGAGCACATAATTTAAGGGTGCAATGACTCAAAAACACAGAATTAGAGTAAATGAAGCAAATCTTGTTTATGAAAGTAAGAAATCTTGTCTTTGTAATATTAAACTCCAATAAAGTCAATAATCCATCATCATCATTATCACTGTCCTTGTAGTACATGCATGCATTCATCGTGCATTGAGTTTTCAAAAATTTTCAGCATTTTGCTAGTTCTCGGAAATTTTTTGGAACATTTTGCTTCAAAATTCAAATGGCACCTATTTCTCAGAGTCTGGAGTATTTCAGCTTTCATGCGATTTCGATTTACATTATCCAGCATATTAATTTTAGAAAATATTCTTTCAACAACTGTTTTGCTGATGGATACAGGAAGTGCAACTAAAACAGTGAAATAATTATAAATATACAATCTAATACAATGACAATATACAATTCTAATATACAATACTTAAATATACAATCTTCTTATGCAAACTTGGTACAGAGTAACACTCCCTTCCCAAAATTTAGTTGGATATGTCGATATGCTACCCTTAAAGTGCTCAGCTTCCAATTTTGACAATTGGGCATTTTCGTCTTTAAAACTAGGAAGAAGATCAGTCATTGAACCTCTTGTTTGCGATAGGCATATTCCTGGGCAACAGTTTGCCAGAAGTTTCAAATAATAAAAATGATTTATAATCTTGTTGTGTAATTGAACCCAGTGATCATTCGAAGTATATAGCAAACGGAAACAAACCTATCAACTGTGTAGGATGGATGAAGGAATGTGGACGCATATGTAGAAAGGAATCTGGCAATACTAAAAATCCAACGACGTAAATAAAAATATGCTGAATTACTCAAGATGGTTCTGGAAACTAAATTCCATCATGTTACGTTTAAAGAACAAGCTCTGCATTTGAATTTTGTGAAACCAAGTTGTCAACAAAGTGCCAAAAATTGTTAGCATACCAGTTGAATTTAAAGGAAAATACCAAATTTTCAGCAAAAAAATAGCCAAAATTTTTCCCGAAAATAGCAAATAGCATTCAGAAAATATTATAGTACCAGAGCACAAAAAATAGCATTTTTGATATAAAATAGCACCAACACTGCGCGGGTGGCCTACTGGTGAACATTCGTGACTGCCACGGAGAAGACCTCGGGAACGCTCGAACCACTAAATATCCACTGTGCGTCTGATAAGCACGTTAAGTAGTCGGGCCTCGGATACTAGCCCTCCGATAATAAATAAGGGCGTCTTCCTCCTCCCTTTCTACTTCGCTTCCGTTTCACTTTCTTGTCGGGCACTCTAGCCCAAACCTCCTAGCTTCCTATTTCTAAGGGTTGTTTAAGACCTGGGGTCAGACACTCCCTTACTAAAATTCTCTACATATGATCTGATCAGAATGCAACAACAATCCACTTTGATATTTTAGTTACATTATAGAGGTTTTCCCGTTTAGAAATAGTTCGCATTGAATTTAAAATTTTGCGTTCGTTCCCGAAGTAAAATAAAACGTACCAGCTTTCGGATTTACAATGACTTTTCTCAGCTTCGTGTTGCAACTTTTGTAGGTTCTCTGAAAACTTGCAACATGAAGCTGAGAATAATTACGTAAAATTAAAGCTAAATATATTCCAGTTATAGTGAAGTGCTATGTGTTCTGAAAACCGTGGGAAGAAACGGTGCAAAAAGTGTCAATTACTATTATTTCCTTAATAGCAGCGGAAACACACTCCAGAAAAGCACAGTTTCCTTTTAAAACTCCAGACAGAAATATTCCTAGAATACTTAGCTCTTCATTTTACCTCACGAACCACCAGATACAGGTATGAGAGTATATAAAACCAGCCTTGCGTACGCAGTATATTTTAATAATCTTTGTCAATTTGTCTATATTATTAAGTACCAATTGATATAGGGTGTCCAAAACATATCAACCAATCGTAAGGCGATGTGACTAAATAATAAAGAAGACCGGAAGAAAGAAACTGAGCGTGCAGGTATTTTAAGGCCAGGAATTTATATAAGATGTTCAATGTTTCTGCCTTCCGTTGCAACGATATTACATAAACGTAGTACAAAATTGGATAGGGTGGCCAATCCACTACAGTGCCATAGTGTTTGCAATAATAAAAAAGCAATGACTCGTTCTCCGAAATATTCGTGGAGCAGTGTAAACATCAGTGCCGTATTATGTGGACGTGCATCTTTTTGCACGAAAAAGTTACCTTGCATATCACCACCAATGAAACCCTGCAGGCATGCGAAGAAAGCCGTTTTCATCATTGTCAGACATCTCATGGAACTTTTATTGATGAAGATGGGCCCGAAGATTCCGCATCGTGACAAGGCACACCACACAGTCACACGCTGTTGGTCAAGTGTTACAGCAGTAGGAAGATATGGAAATAAAAAGATGGAATAAATTATTTCCCATACCGGTATGTGAAACTTTCTGTCTATCTGCACAACATTCCACACTTAAGCACTTTAATAGAGCATAGACTTTGATCTGCCTTTTTCTTTCTTCACAGACATTAGAAAGTTCTCCTGCAAAATTTACAACTCCTTTTAATAAACTTCCAGTTCTTTGAAGAGAAATGAATTCATACACCTATCGAAAACTTTTCTGAGCTGCTCAAAATGAAGCACATATTTCCTACCTTGTTCCCAATTAATTTGATACACATTTTGGGCGTTTTTTACACGTGACAAAATCACCTTTAAAAGTTGTTGTTTTTCTTTTTTTTTTCTGAATAGCAAATTGCTTTCAACTTCGGGTTTTGTGCGTATGATTTGTAACGATGAAGATATTTGAGTTCTTAAATGCCAGAAAAATGTCTGAAAAATACAATACAATAATAAATTTCCGTCAAATTTTCTGCAGTCCTTTAATTAATGTGTTTATTTGTAAAGGGGTATTCCCCCATTATTTAGGTGATTTGCTATACGTTTCATTGGAATCCTCTCTCGAGACCTTGCAATTTCGTTCGGAACCTCATTAACGCAGAAACTATTCGTAGTCCGCTAATGTCAGTGGATGTGTAGTTGGTTCACACAGCGGATTTAACTTTAAACCGTCTTTTCCTTTTAAAATATACTTTAAGAAACGTAGTGGCCCCAAACTTGTAGGGGCAATTGTCAGGTTCCATGCAGAATCGAATTGTAAACGTTGAAGTTTTCAAACATATTCGTGTACTAAAGTAATGTACAGTATTAAAAATTGCACGAACAGTGGTTCCCGCAATTTGGCGATCGGATTGTTGGGCAGTCGTTTATTTGGAACAAGTTTAAAAGGACTTCATAAATTAGCACTGTGGGATAAAGCATCGCATATTTGGAGCAGCCGCTATTCTGGTCGAAGTGTTCTCGTTCGAATGTGTCCCAATTACACGGAATATACTGTACCACTAATCTTCCCAAAGAACATCATGTTAGCTGCTTCCGTTCGTTGCATCACTATTTTTTTAGTTTGATGACCACGTGTCTTCCCTTCCCTACGAATTACTTTGTCAAATATACCGAAATTTATTTCTTTAGCTTTTATGATCATACGGAAAGCTCCTTCATTAAAAAACGGTTCTGCTGAATAGATGGCCGTTGTCTTCACTCCCGTGAAATTAAAGAATAAGAAATTTCAGTATTAGAGTAGAACATAACTTCCATTCTCAGCGGTTTTGAAATTTAAGATATCTTGATAGATCATTCTACTAATATGTAAAACCAGTGCTCTTTTTCACGAGGTTCGTGTACCCCTAAACATTTTGTGCATCTAACGGGTAAAACTGAAAGTTTTAAAATTATTCGAATTTCCGCTAAACCAACTCCAAACGTATTAAGGATCTTTATGTGATTTCCTAAGTTTTATGTTGTGTATGTTTATTATAATAACGTAACAAAGATGTTTCGTTATATTTAAACTCTCTTGTACTCTAGCACGGTGATTCGTTAATTCCGTTGCTACCCCCAATAGCAGCCTCATATCCTTTCACGGTGTTTCCTGTGTCTGAGACAGAAGCAAGCGTTTAATGTGTGAAGTAGGAGTTGGACTTATGCACGGGGATTTGTCAGTTCCTTTGCTACCCCCCAATGGCAGCCTCATTTCCTTTCAAGGAGTTTCTAGATTCTCAGACGGAAGCGAGTGTTTAATGTGTGGAATAGTGTGGATGTGTGGTGTTTTACTGATAAAAGCTTGGCCTCATTGAGCGGCAGTATTTCAATATGAGTAGGAAAATTAGCAACTATTTTACATCGTCCCATCCAACAAAGAAGTGTAATAAAGTGAATTATGACTGTGTAAAAACAAAAGGTGGGACAACGGGGTTGTGTTACACAATGTCGTCTGTTGACAACGCGGAGAGTGAGCATGCGACCATGTCCTCTGAGGATCTTCCTGCATTTTAGGATTGTAACAAGCAAAATGAATTCTGCAATAAATACGACTGGTTAGTGGGTAAAAGTAAAAACACTTGGCTACGGAGCTCGCAAAAAAAAATTGGTGCTTTGGGACCAGAGCATAAAATGCAAGGCATAACCATTTCTCAACAATGACCTTCAGAATCAATTAGTGTAACAGGTGAGGGTAAATCAGATCAGATGCTTCCTCTCCGAAAGAAAATTTTAAAACATAAAGAAAGTTCAGCTCATCAGGCAACTCTTTCAATACAGGAAAGAGTAAACACTAAATCCTTGGAAAGTGTATGCACCAAAGCTGTCGAGAATGAACAGAAAGTAACCGCCAATACATTCCGAACAGCATACAAAATAGTTAAAAAGTATCAAGTGTTTCCAGATTTTGGGTCAGAAATTGATATGCAAGAGCTGTATGGAATCAATGTGGACCGTAGTTTACACTCGACTAATGCTTGTTTTAATATTGTGAACCATATTGCAGTGGAAATGAAAAACACTGTCATTAAGAACGTAATATATTCGAATAATAAAATCGCCTTCCTTTTAGGCGAAAGCACTACAATGAGTCAGTTGTCCTCGCTCATTATTTACGTAAGAACCACATTTTAAGACATGAATGAGCTTACCAACCTGTTTCTTGATATCATTGAACTTCAAGATGTCACTGCTGAAGGAATATTCAGGTCGCTGATGACCCGCTAAGGGAACTTGGTTTTCATGATGATTTTCTGAAAGAAAATCTCTTGGCAATTGCAACTGATGGGACTACAGTAATACTTGGCAGAAAAAAGATGTAGTGACACTACTTAAAAGTCAGTTTCCCAAAATTTTGTTTTGGCATTGTGTTAATCACATATTAGAACTTTCTGCGTCAGATGTAATAAACAGAGACTTCCCATCACAAGTAAACCACTTCAAGTCGTTTATTGATAAATGGTACACACTGTATCATCAGCCCCCTGGGGGAATTTTAGATAGTAGATGGGTTTCTTCCAGTTTCAGAAGTGTTTCTGCTGTATGACAAAATATTGAGGCTTTGGTTGCCCGTATCTAAAGTACTAAAGTAGATTAGAATAGAGACAGAACTGAGCAAAGCGTGTATGAAGGACTGCTACGAAAAATCACCAATATCGATTTAATTTTAGATTTTGCTTTGATGTGTGATGTTCTTCAAGAATTAGCAGAACTTAGTACAGAATTGCAAGTACGTGATATCACACTGCACTCTGCTCACCGAAAAATAACCAACTTAAATTGTTTGATGAAAGGAAGACAAATATAAGACCTCAATATCTGGAAGCCTTAAAAGCAGAAAATAATTCGGACTTAAAAGGAGTTTCACTGGAAATTGGGGCAAGAGACACAAGACATAAACAGGGAAATTGTGTTGATCCAGGAAAATTTTATGATACTCTGAAAACGCATACGGAGAGCCGACTTTTAGCAAGAGAAGATGCTGAAATTCCACGATCGGCTAAGGTGCTGGATTGTAAAATTTGGCCAGATAATCGTCCTTTAACCTTTAATGAAACGGAAATAATGAACTTTTATGACAGATTTGGATTTCCTGATAGACAAATCCTAAGAGGTTTTCGAGAGTATCTTTCAGAAAAGAAGATTCCATCATTTCTTACGCCGCTATTAAACGCAATCCAGAATTCATCCCAATTTCATCAAGTGAGTGTGAAGGCGGCTTCTCTTAGATGAATTTAATACTGACTCCAACAAGAGCTTCATTGCATTTAAACATTGTAGCCAACTTAATGTTTATAAAATTGGTAGGCCCTCATTTGAGTTTGCTTAATCCTTCAGTGTATGTAAATTCATGGTTTTTGAAAGGACGACATCTGGCGACGGACAACAAAAACATTCAGAGGAACCGGGAAGATGTTAGTGAACACAACACATGCCAAAATGGAAGTTACTGTCAGCTGTGTAATATGAGGTAATGCATGTTCTTGGTAAATTTGTCCATTTACTACATTTATTTTCCCTCGATTTGAACTATAAAATGGTGATTTCCTTGAGTCTAACTGGGAGTACCCCTGAACATTTAAAAAAAAAAAGTACTGACTATCTCTATTTACCTTTTATCTCATTCCGACTGTACATGTAGTACAACTGAAGGTAATCTTTTTCACCAAGAAAGCCCCAAAGCATTAACATGATTTACGTAGTAGAGCATCCCATAGGCGTCCACGTCATGTGCCTCTTCCATAGGCCCAGCCTACTCGCAATCTCCAAAACAGCACTAAACCTATCGCATGTCCAAATGGCTTCAATGGCATTTCCGAATGTGCACTTATGACATAAGCAGCTGGGATTTCAACCATACACATAAAAAATATGGATAGAAAACTACGATGCTTTAAGTGTGGTGAGCTTAGATACAGCAAATTAGGCCACGATTAATATGTAAGTTTGTGCCTGACAAACGTGAAATAATCTCGGTTAATGACTGACACTCGACGAGCTCCTTATTTTAGTCATGTCGGCGAGTGATGAAACTTCTTTAAAGGAAAGTCAACAATCTTTTGATCTGAAACAGATGACCTACTTTTCCGTTCTCGTCGTCCACGTGTGTTGGTCCCTTGCCGGACATTTCGTTTGCATCAACCCAATATCGATTATGTTAAAATATCTACACTTAGTTTCAAGCAAGGAATTACCGCGCAACGCCCATAATTTCTTGTTTTAAGCTAAGTTAGCCTAAATTTTGAAATCTTTTACGTACGCTTGTTCTAGAACAACATTAACGCATAATGTAATTTTAACCACATTTCACTGCTCACTGCTGTAGCGGTAACACATGAATTTTACGTATTAATGTTATAGTTTCTTAGTCTGATACGACATAACAATAAAATATATTAAGAATTTCACTTCGACATTGTATTTGACATTTATCATTCTTATTGTTGCTGACTCGATGATCCAATTTTAATGAATGACTTCCTAAGAACCATCGCTAAAATTTGCCAACTAAAAAATGTGGTTTGTATTCTTGTAGCTCTCAGCAGTTTTTCACAAAACAAAGAAACATTATCCAGTCCGATAAGTACGGTTAAAGGATGTACTTCGATCTGCGGCCACCGTTGTCTGGTAGAAGAAAGAAACGGGGAATCACGGGAAATTACACGTTGCCTGATGGGTTGCGTTTCTGCTCCCTCCTACCAACGTTGCTGCCTCTGTGACGTCATCGCTTTTTGCTCTTTGCTCGGCTCGTGTTACTTGGTTCGTAATCTTTCTGTTGCAGCTGCCTTCTGTTTTTTCAGTGTGCGTTGTGACTCTTTGAATCTCGACATGTGGAATTGGACGCGTTTGTTCCAGCACGTTTCGAAGAATAAGGATACATGTATAGCTTGCTGTGAGCGGAAGAGATTGCTTTTAACCATACAAAGATGTTCAACATGTCATCTAATGACTCTGAGAGTGGATATGTATCATCGTTTTGGATAATTCAGGTGTAAGTAGAATTACGTTTCAAGGAAATCTAAGCAGTGTTCCTGTACACTTGAGACGTGGTTCCAGAATGCTCATTATTCTATTGATACGGTGATGACTCGTATATTGTTTTGCCAGAGGATTGTCCTACAATGATGTAATTGTGAAATCTTCACAATGTGGTGTTAGCACGTTCTGTGAGACAGTCAGTGACTATTATTAGGATTGCAGAGAGCTTGTCTCAGAATTCATGGTAGCCTCGCAAGAAGACGAAAGGAAGCTTAGTGACACAGGAATAATGGTGGAAGTGGATGAGGCAAAGGTTGGAAAGCAGAAAGAACAACTGTGGTCCTCTTGAGGTCACCTGGATCTTTGGTGTCTTTGAACGAGATACCAAGGGATTCAGGGAAGAGATCTGCTCTGAGAATGGCCGGTCTGCGCACACATTGCCGCCCCTCATCCAGAAACATGAGCAACCACGAAGTACTATGACGACGGATCAGTGGGCTACATGCCATAACCTGCCAAGCTATGGAATCCAACATCAGTGTAACTCAGTCCCAAAATTTCGTGGATCCTTGTACTGTTGCTCATACTCAAGGTGTGGAGAGTAATAAATACATACATTTGGCGTGGACCAGGATCATGGAACAGAAGTCATCGCTTTTTCCACGTTTATACGTGAGTCACGGAAAAATAATCATTGGCCGGTGGCAGGCCGATGAGAATTTTTCCGTGGCTCACTTATACACGTGGAAAGAGCGATGACCTCTGTTTGGTGTAGAAAGTAATTGGCGGCCCCTGAAGAGCATACTTTCAGATGGGCCTCTCAAAAATAATTTGGCAGACCACATGCTGGAACATTTGTTCCGTAGGTATTGTCGTTTTTCCTAAGAACACTGCTTTGAAGTGATTATCCGCATAATCAAACAATTCTTTCCTGGTACGTAATAAAACGAATTTAATTATTGTACCAGGAAAACAACTTTTCTGGTGGAAACACAGCTTTTCCGTCTCAGTAAATATTTCAGAACAGGTACACAATTAACAAACGATAAAGGCCCTTTTAACGGCTAGTAGAAATACTGCACAAACACATTCGCTACAGAAATACCCCACGCCGTATATATCATGTCACCCGGAGATGGCAGCACATTACTACTACCGCGTCTCTTGTACCAAATGATGGGGGAGGCAGATGGAAGTGAAATCTCATTAAGTTCAGAAACGAAATTTCAATTATAATACCAAAACTGGTTGTTGTTGAATTTGTTTTTGTTAAGTTACAATTATTTGTGCTCTAGAATTTTCTTATCCTTCAGTGAATTTCAGGGCTAAGTAATTTACATTCCCTGAATTTCGTATGTATATAAGAATTTAATATAATTTTCAGTAAAATGTCGGAAAGATTAATTATATGTAAAGAATTCCTAGTTTTAAAGTTAGTGTCCGTTCATTTGATTTAGAACTTTTCAAGTGCATTTCACGCCAATCAGGATGTACAATGCAAGCTCGGTTTGTGAGATGTAATTGCCGAAATTCCTGTAATTGTTACATAAATTTTCATAAAAAGTAAAACTGTGAACCTGAGTCCGTGGATAGCAGATTACAACGCAAAAAAATGAATGCCACAAATGGATACACTAAACTGTTCAATGCAAATTTGGTTCTGTTAGCATTTTAGCAAAACGATTTTTCCTATAATGTTTCACTCGAAATTAATAAATTTCCAAGTTAATTTCTGCAAACACTTGCCATTTAAAAACATAATAGAATTGTATTATTATACATACTTAAAAAAAAACATTTAATTTACCTGTACTTGTCGTTCTCATAATGTTCCTACGCTTTTAGGAATATATTTAAAATGAGAATTACAAGTTTCTCCTTCTTCGTACATTTAATTTTAAATACTGGGGTTAAAGACTGTATTGCATTAAGAAAGACATTTCCAGATGATGCTTTGGTGGAATACTTATAGTTGGTAAATGGTGTGCCTTTTTTTATTCATGAATGCCATGTTGAACTTAAAATATTTAGATCTTTGTATTTATTTTTTAGGTTTTTGCTTTTGCGAACGCTTTATCGTGAATATCTGATTATAAAGCCCTTGTCTGAAGAGGAAATAGGAACAGGATACGGTCAGGCCTTACGGAAGAGGCTGACTGGGCTCCAGACGACAGTAACAATCCTCTAGTTTCTGTTCAGATTGCAAATAACAGAAACTTTCCAATCAGAAAATCCAAAGTGAGATATGTCTTACAGTTTCACGCATGTGGGATATCTCTGTATTCCAAACTTGAATGTAAGTGTGCAGCACCGGTTGCACAGTCGTCTAAGTGATGACATCTGATCATTCATGCGAAAAGGGTCTGGGTTAGTATTCCGGTGAGGCATGGATGTTGTGATTTTCTTACGGCATTGGCTGTCTCACTTCCCTGGAACCATTGACCCTAAATTAGGGACGGGAAACTGCTTATTGCCCATTGAGTTGCTTACGGTGGTCGTTAAACCTCTAATAAAAAAAAAGAATGTAAGTGTCATTTCAGAAGCGAAGGAAAATGAAGCTTTCAGAAAAAGAAAAATGTTTTTCTGGATTGTTTTCGGGCTGTCGTATTTTTCCTCATTAGTCTTGTTACATCTGACATAACAAGAAAATCTTCCTCGCTGTATCTACAATTTGTTTGAGGTCTTCCTTAAAATAGAAAAAAATAATCTTGAAGGAGAAAGAATTAATTCCATTTGTTTACACGATGCAAAGAAATTTTCTAGTTCTCCACTAATTACCGAATGCAGATGCTTGAAAGTTTACATGCAACATATTTCTCTCTCTAATTGGGTAATAGAAATGAAATTATAGCATGGCAAGATTTCGAGAGCAAAACAGTATTCTAAATAAACACCGTTTATCACCATGTCAAAACTTCGCCGACTGTCTTTTGTTGATTTCAAGACAGAGCTCCAGGGAAGTTTAGACAGAATTTCGAAAATAAACTATAGAAAAAACAGCATCAATGATAAAGCTACAAATAATGGAATTACGGCTTTAAAGTACAAACGGAAATTTGCAGGTTGAGATTTACTGTTCTCAGAATACATCTCCTGAACTCAGCCAATAACACAGTGACCAGGATGTTAGGGGAAACAGACGTTCCGCCATCCATCGTCTTGAATTCCAAAGAACGTTTCGTTTTCCTGTGCTTTAGAAATCAATATTATGGATTTCTGTGTTGCCTTATTTTTCTCTGAACCTAGCTTACGAATACGTCATTTCACATGGAATGAAGATTAAGTGTTTACTTTACCTACTTCTATTTTACGAATTAAATTGTATTTATTTCCACCTTTCTTAATCCGTTTGTAAAAACAGACTGGAAATTATTTCTAATGATAATCTTGTTTTGAAAACCACTACGCTGCGCCTTTTGTGATATATTGCTCCACCAAGGAAAGTACAAATACATGCGGAATAGTATCTTATCTGCAATAAATAATTTTACAATTGTATTTCAATACCAAGTCTGAAGTTACATGTACAGTCAACAAGCTTCTGACAGCTGAAGTATGAAAATATGAACTACAAGTAGAAACTGAAACACTACTTTTCAGAGATAATCATCATCATCATCATTGTCAACCATTATCAATCCACTGCTGGACGAAGGTCTCCCCAAGTTTCCTCCACAACGGTCTGTCTTGTGCCAGTCTCCTCTATGTCACTCCCGCATATTTACGAATTTCATCCACCCATCTCCCATGTGGTCTTTTTCTGGGTCTTTTCCTATCCCTTGGAATCCAATCTAAAATTTCGGCTGTCCATCTATGGTCTGTCCTTCTGGCAGTATGTCCAGCCCATTGCCATTTCAGGGATTTCACTCTGATCATGATGTCTTCCACTCTCGTCATTTTTCGGATCCACGAGTTCACTCTTCTTATCTCTCCTGGTTATACCAAGCATGCACCTCTCCATGCTTCTTTGAGTTGTCTGCAGCCTTTGTATGTCTCTTTTAGTTAAGGTCCACGTCTCTGCACCATACGTAAGCACTGGAAGGATGCATTGATCAAACACTTTTCTTTTAAGACATAATGGCATATTGCTCTTGAAAATTATGCTGTTTCTTCCAAAAGCTCTCCAGGCAAGTTTTGTACGCCGATTAATTTCTTCATCAATGTGACCCTCACTTGATATCTGCTGTCCAAGATAAACATACGTATCTGTTATCTCCAGTTTTTCTCCATCAATCGATAAATCTTCATTTCTTGTAAAAGCATTGAACATCACTTTTGTCTTCTGAAAGTTCATTTTTAATCCCACTTCTTTACTCTTGTCAGCAAGTTCCTGGATCATACTCTGTAGCTCTGATGGGGTAGTTGCAAAAATGACTACGTCATCAGCAAAACGAAGGTGGGTTAGATAATCTCCATTAATCTTTATCCCTTTGTTTTCCCAGTTCAGTGATTGAAAGACATTTTCCAATGTCGCATTAAAGAGCTTCGGAGATATGGTGTCACCTTGTCTCACTCCCTTTCCAATTTTTATGTGTGTTGTATTTTCAAACAGCCGAATCTTTGCACTTGCATTTTCATAGATGTTATTAATAATATTAATGTATGCATCTTCAATACCGCAGGATTTCAGAGCCGTGGTAACTGCTGATGGTTTCACCGAATCAAAGGCTTTTTCATAATCGATAAAAGCCATGCACAATGGAAGTTCATATTCCCTCGCTCTTTCAATTAGTTCTCTCAGTACGTGGATATGATCTATTGTGCTGTAGCCACTCCTGAATCCAGCTTGTTCTCTCGGTTGAGCCATGTCCAGTGTTACCTTCAAGCGGTGTGAAAGAACTTTAGTGAAGATTTTATAAACCACTGATAGGAGGCTGATAGGTCTGTAGTTCCTGAGATCCTCAATGTCACCTTTTTTATGTAGCAGGATCATTGTAGCATTGTTCCAATCCTCAGGAATCTTCCCTTCATTAAGGCATCGAGTGAAAATTTGGGCGAGTACTGTTTCAATTTCTCCACTTGCTTCTTGTATGATGTCTATAGTAATTCCATCTTCTCCTGGAGCTTTCCCCCGCTTCATGTTCTTGATTGCATGAGCAACTTCTGCTGGGAGGACTGGAAGAACTCTGGTACTGGTATCTTTCATGATGTCTGGAGTACATGTATCATCCCTTTCATATAATTTGGAGTAGAAATCTTTCACTCTTGTCAAAATTTCGCCTCTATTTCTTGTTATAGAACCATCTTCTTTTCTCAGAGCCATAATCTGTTTTCTTCCCTTACTGAGATGTCCCTTTGCTATCCTAAGGCTTTGGTTGTTTTCAATTGCTTTCCTCACTAGCTCACAGTTGAATTTCCTTACGTCTTCAGTGATACTTTTTCGTGTTGTCTTGCATAGCTCTATATATTCCACTTTGGAAGTCACATCTTCTTTAGTTGTCCTCATCACTCTTCTTTTTTGCATCAACATTTTGGTTTTTCCTGATAATTTGTTCACATGCAACTTGTTCTTAGACCCAGCTAATTTTGTTGCCGTTTCCATTAGAGCTTTGGTTACTTTTCTGTTAACTTCCGAAATATCCACTTCTTCCGATGTTAGGCCTTCTAAGGCAGAGAATCTGTTCTTCAGTTCCAACTTGAAAGTATTATGGTGTTTTTTAAGGTTGGTTATGTCAATACATTTTGTTTGTCTTATGAGCTTGCCACGTTCCAGTTTAGTGTTGAGGTGCATCTTACATCTCACCAGTCTATGGTCACTTCCTGTGTTGAACTGGTTCAGCACACTGCAGTCTTCGATGACGAATTTTTTGTTACACATAATAAAATCAATTTCACTTGTCGTCCCAATTGGATGTCTCCATGTCCATTTCCTGTGTGGCTTTTTCTTGAAAAAGGAGTTCAAGATGAAAAATCCTTCTGCCTCTGCAAACTCAACAAGAGTATTTCCACGCTGGTTTCTGTTGCCGTGACCGAATTTACCTACTGAAGTTTCATTCTGTTGCCGTTGCCCTATTTTTGCATTGAAATCTCCCATAATTATCTTCAAGTGCTGCTTACCTTTATTATTTAGATGACGAATTTCCTCATAAAATTCTTCAGTTTCTTCTTCAGGATGACTTGTGGTGGGTGCATAAGTTTGAATAATCTGAGCCTGGTATCTTCTCGATAGTTGGATAACGAGTCGTGCAGCTCTGTCAGAGGAACTTTCAACTTCTACCACTTTATCCTTCAGTTTCTTGTTTATTATAAATCCAACACCACTAGTTCTGCCAGTATCTGTCCCACGATAATAGAAGAGATGTCCCCTTTTCAGTTCAATGAGATCTTCTCCTTTTCTCCTTACCTCACTTAGCCCGACGATGTCCCACTTGATCCTTTGTAGTTCCTCTTCCAATTCAAGAAGCCTTGAATCAGAAGATAGGGAGCGTCCGTTATAGGTAGCCAAGGTCAGCATCAAATGGCAGCCTAGTCCGGTCCTCCGGGGATTCTTAGCACCCTCTGCCTTCATGTCGCACTGGCCGCTGCCTTGGCCAGGTACATTCCAGCTGCCGGAGACTGAGGGCCAAGATTTAAGTTGTAGAGTCATTTTGGAGGTGTTTGGCCATAACTCACCACGCTGGCCAAGCGGGTTGGTGAGTGTGGGATAGCATTTCCTCTGATCCCGATGGTATAGTTATACCGCTATTGGCGGTCGTCAGAGCCCCTTTAGTGGGAACAGGATGCACCACGAGAAGGCGGGGTTGACATTTGTCAAGGAGAGGCTGTGATGTTACGCATCACCTGACCTTACATCATATATTTCAGAGATAATACATACCCATTAAACACATTAATGTTGATTAAATTGATATCACTGTTATTTTCATAGTGCATGCAACAAAACGAGAAGTTTTATGGAACAGAAGGAAACATTCCCTGTACGCATGGAATTCATGTCTATGGAATTTTCCAAATAAACTATATAAAAACGTGCTGATTTAAAGAAAAATCCCTTAGAACAAAATCGTAGGATTTTCAATCGAGTAGTAAGGCATTACATAATCTCGATATGTAAAGGAAACTTATAATGAATGATATAAATATCTCTCTCTAATCGCTATGTTTTCGGACGTTTAACGACCACATGAACAATTGTATGGGCTATATAGCCGTCGTCGCTCGTCCCAAATTTAGGGTCGCTAGTTCCAGGAATGGAAAAGATCCAGTGCCCCAAGATAAGCAAAACATCCAGGATTCGGAGCAACACCAACGTTTGCCGAACGGTCAGATGCCAGTGCGTCTACCACTGCACAAACATGGATTACTCTCTTTCCGCAGCAGAGGAGTACAACCTATAAGTGATATGATATTCCATTGGGCAATGCAATCTTTGTTAAAGCTGATGTTTACAAGAAAAAATCCTTCAGGATGAATTTTAAACACGCAACTTGCAAACAAATGCGTTGTGTAACTCACCAAAATTCGAATTGCGCGATTATGATGAAGACGGGACAAACTGAAAAAGCTGAAATCTGGTTTATCAAGTGTTCGCTGGAGACTGAATGTGCAGTTATTTATGTCCTTGAATATATTTAAGAATGGTTAATGGAAATCAAGGGAATGCACATTTTATTTTGAACTAACGCCTTTAATTGATATCTACCGGTAGGTGATGGTGATTCAAGAAACATAACTATAACAAGGTTCGAACCCATGGCTTAAACAGATCACGTGTTACTAGAAAAATATTAAAAGAATAGGAAAACAGCGATTCCCGTTTAATTCAGCCTTCAGGTAGTAACACCACGGAGTCAACAGGAATCTGTTGGCTGAATGCAGATCAGATAAACTCGAAGTAATGTTTCATTAGATGGGTGACAAAGAAAAAATTCACTGCCTTTTTCTACAAATATAGTGTATTCCAGATTCTAAAAGAAAAATAATATTTACATTGAAATTTGCAGTTTGGAAAGTTACGCAGATTGGCAAGTAATATTTTCACAGCTGGTAACATTCATTGAAATAGGTCTGTGTAGAGAAACAATGTAGACAATTAAGAATGCTTGTATTTGTGATATTAAGATGTTTATTTTCCCTAACATCTATATTTCTTTCATGGAGAAGAGAACTCTTCAACTTTCCCAGCAATTTCGGACTCATATCAAACTGTAGTGTTTCGGAAATAAACAAAAAGTAAGATGAACTCTCGGAACACATCTAGGCCCAGAAGTAAATCTTCATTTTTATACAAACTTGTTTTTATTTTTTACTAAATCTTGAATTTCAATAAATACCTTTTGCTCTACTGTTCAAATTTAAATTTTTAGTTTTCAGTACTATTCGCGGATAATTTGATTTTATATAAATATGTATTAAAATGTTTCAGTTTCCCGTAGGATTAGTCAACGTACTTAGAAAGAGGAGAGGTAGGTCCAAACGCCTTTGCTTCCGTGCCGCCGGCTAGCAGGAGTGTGACGTTACAGTGGGCAATAACGATCTCTTGAGCATTCGGAGCTTGTGCTGCAGTGTAGATTATAGATAAGTGCAAATTCAAAATCTTGTGTCAAAAAAGAGACCAGGAAAATGAAATGAAGAAAATATAAGTCAAGCACTTGTTTGGCATGCTGTTTCTCAAAAAGCACATATTTTAATCAAAAATAAAATGCACAAACTGCTTCCAAGCATTTCCTCTCTGAAACGGTAGTGTGGTAAATTAGTGTTACCGATGATTTAATTGAGCCCGTTTTAAAGGTGATGAAAATGAATGCTATACACCTAACCGAATTTGACAAAGTTTCAGTTTTATCTTTTGGTGAAATGAGCGTTTGTTGTTGATATTGTTATGATGCTGCTGATATTAAAATTTTAGGACCGCATACTAACATTTTAGTAGTTATGCTAAAATTCTTCTGGAAAGCTTGGAAACAACCATATACTGTATTATTCTTTTGATAAGCAGATGGATCAAAAGTGATTAACTTACATAATTCGAACCGTTGAGCAATCGGGTTTTTTAGTGCATGGAAGCAATCGTGTTTCTTAGTGCTGATCTTGGGGAAGGGGGGGGTGATCAGGGTTTGGAGGCAGCTTGGAATAGCCCTAATACTGTCTTCTTTTCCAAATCCAGTAAATGAAAATCGAAAACTATGGATGTTTGCCGATGTGCCCCATCTAATTAAACTTATCCGAAATCATATTTGATCGCGGAACACGCTGTAGTGTGGAACCATCACTCGGCAGATATTTGACCTTTAGCTGGAACGTAATAACTCAGAACTAAAAGTGTTTCATAAAATAAAATGTATCCACACAAATGTGAGAGCCCCCATAAGACAGAGAAATAATTTTAGGACCACAGATGCAATCTAACAACGTAAGTAAATCTGCAGATTATTTTTTTCCTGAAAGAAAACGAATTGCTAAATTTATAAAATCGGTAAATGACTGTTCGACGTAATGAAATGTAGTTTTCCCAGCTCCAAAGAGCCATTGCAGTGTGCTTTTGGGAAAAAAAAAAAAAAAAAGATATTCAGCAAAAAAGCTTCGAACAGTATACATGTCATATTCCCGTTTTTTCCCTGTATACAATATATATATATATATATATATATATATATATATATTTTTTTTGAAAAATAGTTTGATGTTTGTACAAATTTTACTTAAAAATTATGTACTCAAACCTAGCCTTGTTATTTCGATTTAAAACTCACAGAGCAAACGACACTTTCTCGGTATGGCTCAGGCGCGTTGCAGCTTCGCTTTTGGCCATCGTTACGTCACAGAGCAGCGAAGAAAAGCGGGAAGACGGCGCGGTTAGGATGGACCTACCTGTCCTCCTTCTAAGTACCTTGGGATTAGCTTCATTGTGCTTCAAAGCGTTTAATGCCAAATGAATGAAAATTCTGATTGCAATCATTTGAATTCATTCGTAGTCAGTATGTGATAATTCGAAATAACATGTCTGTACCTCATTCGCTAACTGATTTTGAAAATGAACTTCTGGACTTCATAAATAAAATGTGTACATATGAAATAAACACCTAAAACTAAATAACACATATAACATGCACATTTTTTCATGTGTTTACTGATTCAGGAACTCCCGAGTTTGTGAACTTCAGCAAGATCAAAATGCTGGAAACGAAGCGCTTTATGTAAATGACATTCAATTTTTTACTAGGCAAATTAAAACAAGTATAAAAAAAAACATTGTTCACAGCCATTGTCCATGTTCTGCATACATTTTCTTTATCTTAGATATGACCTTCACTACGGGATGAAATAAACAAGTCTTGTTAAGACATCTTGCCATGATGTCACCTTGATGATATTTTCTGTTTCAACTATATACACTGACGGAAAAAAATCCCAACACCACGAAAAAATAGTTGTAGAGGAATGAAATGGCGGAAATACATTCGTATAGGTAACGCATTTAATCGATTAAGGTTTCAAGATCACAGCTTATTGTAAGCGCGAGAAGAGCCATTTTAAATGTGAAATGCTGGTACATTAATAACCGGTGTAACCACCAGAGTGTTGAATGCAAGCACGCAAACGTTCATGCATTGTGTCGTACAGGTGCTGGATGTCAGTTTGTGGGATGGAGTTCCATGCCTGTTGCACTTGGTCGGTCAATACAGGGACGGTTAATGCTGGTTGGGGGTGAATCTGGAGTTGTCGTCCAATGATGTCCCATACGTGCTCCAGTGGAGAAAGATCTGATGATCTAGCAGGCCAGGGCAACATGTCGACACTCTGTAGATTATGTTGGGTTACAACAGCGGTATGCGGGCGAGCGTTATCCTGTTGGAAAACACCCCCTGGAATGTTGTTAATGAATGGCAGCACAACAGGTTGAATCCCCAGACCGACGTACAACTGTGCCGTCAGGGTGCGTGGGATAACCACGAGAGTGCTCCTGCTGTCATAGGAAATTGCTCCCCAGACCATAACTCCAGGTGTAGGTCCAGTGTGTCTCGGCCGCAGACAGATTGGTTGCTGGCGCTCACCTGGCCTCCTTCTAACCAACACACGGCCGTCACTGGCACCCAGGCAGACCCGGCTTTCATCAGAAAACACAACAGATCTCCACTTCTTCCTCTAATGAGCTCTAGCTTGAAACCACTGACGTCGCAAACGGCAGTGGTTTGGAGTAAGTGTAATGCACGCTACAGGGCTTCTGGCTCGGAGCTGTCCTTCAAGTAACCGATTTGTAACAGTTCGTTGTGTCACTGTGGTGGCAACTGCAGCTCGAATTGCTGCCGCAGACGCGGTACGATGCGCCACGGCCATACGCCGTACACGGCGGTCTTCCCTCTCACTAGTGCCACGTGGCCGGCCGGAACCCGGTCTTCTTGAGGCAGTACTTTCCCTTGACCACCGCTGCCAACAATCATGCACAGTGGCTACATTCCTGCCAAGTCGTTCTGCAATATTACGGAAAGAAAATCCACCTTCTCGTAGCCCTGTTACACGACCTCGTTCAAACTCCGTGAGCTGTTTATAATAGCTTCTTCGTCTTCTAAAAGGCATTCTTGGCTAACATCAACACACTAAGTCGAATCTCAACGATAACAAACGCTCACGAACGTTACATCGCGTATTTACAGCAAACCTGCTTTGCATGTTCCGAGGTGCTACCAGCGCCACACGTATGCGCCGAGCGCGAAATTTGCATAGACGTCATCTTAGAGATGTACTCTCACCGCCTACTAACTGTCGTTTATCTAACACAACCCCTTCTTGGTGTTGGGATTTTTTTCCGTCAGTGTATTATCAATGTTTATGTATGTGCTAAGTTCTCATAAAAATATATAACTTGAAACTATCTTTTCACAACACGAAAAGTATAAAAGGCGGAAAAATCTGGAAAAAACCTAGACTCAGTGTGGAAACTAAATATTCCATATCGAGCTCAACTAAAGCTTTTTACAATATTAAAGCTATGCCTCAAATTTTCCATTCTTAATGGCTTCGTTGGATGCTGCGTCATTGTACCCAAATGTTCCAATTGAACTGATACACGAGATAATTGAGAGCAAGCTAAACAATAATGACAACTTATCCCGGAGGTCCAAACATTTCTTGATGTCATTCATCGTTTCTCAGAGCGCACATATTCTCACTTCAACAACGTCAGGTACCGACAAAGGAGAGGAACCCCAATGGGTCTTCAGTCAACAGAGGGAAAGGGGTGTCCCCCTTTCCCCTCTGTTGACTGAACTTGTTCTGCAGACTCTTGAGAATAGGGTACTACATAAATGTTCTATCAGACCAGATTTCTGCATAAGGTACAAACTGCTTTTTCCGAGACTATGTGAACAGAATTTCCTACTATCAATTTCACTATTGAAGTCGAGGAGTCACATACATTACCATTCTGATATTTCCGCTTTCAACGCAACCCAGTAACTGATAAACTATAATTACCTGTGTATCACAAACCGACCTACATTCCTGTCATTATACCCCCTTTTGCACACGTCATAAAGTATAAATTGGCAGTTCTGCGCTATATAATTCGTCGCGCTTACACACACTCATCCTCGGCACGATTACACCAAATTGAGAGCCAAAAAATCTCAGACATAGCCATTATGTACCCTATGGATTGTGTGTAGAAACTGGCTAAGAATATAAGAAGCTTGGCATTTACAACCATGGAGCGCGAAGGCTTAAAGGAGAAATTTATTGGATCAATGAACCATCTCCCTTCAACAACCACATTCTCAAGAATGCCTGTAAAAGACACAACTTGGACTTTGTCGAAACAACTACTAATTTCTATTTAATAAGTAATAAAGACCGCGACCCAGTTGCCGAGATGCAGAGGGGTAGCATATACTGTATACCCCTTCAGAGTAATGAGCCATTTCTTGAGGATTAAATGTTCATCGGCTCCACACTTAGGACGGCGCGAGTACGTGTGGCTGCACATAAATATAATGCCCAATGCCGACCATGTGGTATCGTCCCACATGGGGTGTGGACATTATTCTGGCATGGTCCTACACCACCATGTGGGACGATACCAGAATTTTGGGTAGCCTGAAAACCGAGCAATCTACACTCCCGCCGAGAACCTATTTATTTATAATTTTGGTGAAACATGCTGTAACAAGGAGCTCCCCTGTGTTATTCCTCCGCCATACAAGGCGCTATTACGGTGTGTCAGGAGTATTATCTACAGCTAACAACACCCCGCACCACCCCTCCCTCCGTAAGTAGACCATCTAGCCTTGCTTGTGAATTCCGCTCCATCATCTTGAGTCTGGGCTGTAGTAATTACTTACGTCGTGGATCACCACTTGACTGTATATATAACTTTGTTCCTGTTGTATCTGTTTTTGTGTATTTTCCGTGATGACTTTACGGCTGCCGTCTTGAAAGATCTCGTTATGTATTTTTAAAGGTTTATATATTCTTTTATAGTATTAAAACGTTTATATCGTGAAAATGTATAAATCATTAGTTTTTCAACTTCGTGCAATGACAGCTTCGTCACTCGTGGATTTTACATGTTGCACGACATTTGAATTTAGTAGGAACATATGTTGTTTAGATTTGTATGTGATTAAGCCCTGACATCGACATTATAGCCGTTGATTTACAGGTAGTGGAAATCACAACAGACGGTAATGCATTTTTATCTGTAACGCAGTAATATATATCACTTTTGTTCTGAAACTCTGCCATCAAGATTTTACAAATCCAAAATTTGTTAAAAAACTTATATACAAATTTTTGGAAAAAATTTACTGCTAATTGTTAAAATAAAAACATATTCTCTCTTAAATGGTACATTTTGTTTTAAACAAATTTCTGTTTTTAAGAGATCAAAATTATGCAAATGAAGGTTTCACACATATTTCTTAGTCTTTAGACACTTTTCTGTTTTACAAATTTCGTAAAGTTCCACTTTTAACGCATCTGCCTTTAATTCCAGAACATGTTAATTGCCAATGAAGACAAGGGATAAAAATTAAGAAAGGTAACAAATATTGAGCATGTCGGACATCTTCAGTAACCGCTCGTATCTTCCTATTTTAGTCGTCAATCATAAAGCATCTCTCAGCATCATCGCTTAATACTAGACTGCCTTTGAATCTAAACGACTAGTATCACGTATGAAAAAGAAAGAGTGTGCAACATGAGATGAAGAACATCGGGCACTATTTGTTGAAATTACGGAATTCTTTACTACAATATTTTGCAAATATATAACCTGTAATGACAAATTATTCCATATGACGAAGACACGATTATTACATTTCATTAGACGTACTTTTCAAAATGACCTGTATAGTCCGTCTGCCAATAAATGTGAGTGCGTGTGAGTTAAGGCTGGTTAATCAAGTCATATGACTTATGACAAAAAGAGGAAAGGCTCAAAACGCATACAGCAGCCTCTCTGGCACAGTGTTCTAAGCGACGGAAGACGCATTCTCAGTATTCATCTGAATTGTGTCTGGGTTTAAATACGGAAATGACATATGTGTTGCGTTTCACCTATATCACTGCCACCCTTTCTCTCTCTCTCTCTCTTTCTGTCTCGCTTTGTCTCTCTGTCTTTCTGTCTCTCTCTCTCTCTCTCTCTCTCTCTCTCTCACTCTCTCTCTCTCTCTCTCTCTCTCTCTCTCTCAAACACACACACACACACAACTTTGAAAGAAACGGGGCAGCAGTTCTTTTCAGACTTGAAATGGATGAAGTACTAAAAATTTACTAAGTAACGTTCACCACACAATACTTTTTTCTGAATTCAAAAAACCATTAACCTAATTCACTGAGAGAACGACGTAACGGTGAGCTCACAAACAACGCTGTGTAAAAATTACGAAGAGCAGGCAGCTTCCAAATCGCAACAGCAGATAACGATTAACAACCAGTAACGACGAACAGTTAAGACGGAGCTGTGAAAAATCACGAAGAACATGATGGGTAGAAGTGACAGAGTATCGAACGTTTATTGGACGATCACTGTTACTTATAGTTTTCAGTATCAGGCGCTACTTGTGATTTTTCAATAACAGTGATCAAATCACAGGTAGTGAAATAACGCTGATCTCTATAGCTAACGAGATTAAATTATCGATCAGTAGCACTTTTTCTAGTGAAGAATGTGTATATATTAATTGTAGGTGTTCCTAACATCATACATTTAGTGTTTGCATGTTCAGATAGATTTTGTATGCTTTTCCGAACAACGCCACTTAGTAAACGTCCAAACTTTGGTTGTTATAACACCTTGTTTTTCTTGCATCATTTTTCCTGGGGTTAATAATTATGGTTGTATTACTTATTAATGAATATTATTTAAATTTGGCGTTTTTGAGCAAATGTAAATTTGTGAGCCTAGTTCGATTGAGTGATTGAAATTACAAACTGATCTGACCGAATAATAAAGTTTTCGGTTTCCTTCGTGTTAAACATATAGTTTTCGTGGAGTACTCTACTGATACGGCGAGTCTCAAAGAGCAGGTCTTGATACCCAACAAATCTTTAAGAAGAAAAAATCCATGTGATGCTAAATGTATATTAGTTTTTAACAGAGATTTTGTGAATATATTTTTCTTATTAACTTACTGAGAGCTTTGAACTGTAAAATTCAAAAAAATATTTTGAAAAAAGTGCCCAAGAACATTTTCGGAAAAGATATACTATAAAAACAAAACAGTATTTCTATTTTCATAGGTATTATTGTAAAATCCGTACAAACCTGTATACATCACTCAAATTTCTATATTTCTTTTAGTTCTACTTCAAAGAAATTTGGGAATTGCTCTTCGCCCAGCACACAATTCTAAGAAACATGTGGACCATTCCATCCATTACAAATTTTCATTTACGAAACCTCTGATTTATAATGAAACATCAAACACTTTAATTGAGCTTAAAATAAAAACTTCAGTTCCCACTTTATAACACATTTCCAATTCCCATCAGAACTCTCAGTTTAATAGAAAACGTTTCTCTTTGATAGAAGTCCATGAATACACTGATTTTCAAAGCCCATTATAGGAAAAACGAAAAACATAATACTTTTGATTCTCGTTTGATTGAAAAAGTTTCGAGATATCGTCAAGTATTATGATCAAAGAGCAGGTTTTAATGTTGTTTTAGTCAAGTATGTTGCAGAGTAAGGGTTGATCTTCCCCCGGATCCGTATTATATATCATGAAAAGGATATACGACCTAAGTGATAGTACTAATATGTGGTGATGGATCACTTATAGCAAATTGATTTGTAGATTGAGTTGATAACATCATTAGAAAGGTTGAATTAAACCTCAAAACTACGGTTGTATCACGGTGGTGCTTCACATGAGTGGAGTATTCAGTCTTTGGAGTCATCTTGCCGATTCGGTGTAGAAGACAGGTACTCTTGCTAGTGATGGATTATTTTTTGCCTTGGAATGTGGTACGTGAAAACTTTTTTGTCTACATGTTCATATTTACTTAATTTATTTTGACTGAACCTGAAGAAATAGTAGAATACCAAATTCTTGAATAAGGTGCAAATGTGCTGCCCTCTGGTGTGACATCCACAAGTTGATAATTGACTGATATATATATATATATATAAATATATATATATACATTTTTTTTTCGGATGTGACATTATGACCACAAGAAGCAAACAAAATATATCGAATAAATTCGGGAGTAGTCCATGTTTGAATCTTTCTAACAGAGTTGACATGGAACTAATTTTGAAATCACTACAAGATATCAATGAAAAAATTGACTCCACAAACTTAAAAGTTAGAAATGATCTAAGACAGGCCTTGGATGACATAAAAAAAAAATTGGAACCTATTTTGGAATTGAAGAAAGAACTGAAGGAATGTAAGGCATCTATAGAACATATGTCGACAAATTATGATTCAGTTTTTGAAAAATTGGAGTCATTTAGGAAAGAAAATGAAGGTTTCAGGATAACACAAGATAATCTCTTGCAGCAGATGGAGTTCAAACAACTTGAATTGAATAAATTACAACATGACTTTAATGAATTGGCGCAATATTTACGTAAAACAAATCTGCAATTTCATGTTCTTGATTTGACTCATATACAAGATGAAAAAGAACTCAGAACTTATATGAGTACACTGGCAGAAGCCTTTGATGTACATGATTTCAATTTACAGGATATTGACATTATACATCCCTTAAAACCAGATTCTTTCAATAAACCTAATGCTAATGTGCTTGTTCAGTTTTTGTCCAGAACTTCAAGGGATAGCTGGCTTGATAGGAAAAGATCCACTATATACAATTGTGATTTTAATAGTATTTTGCCCAAAACTCGTGTATTTATAAATGAAAATCTTATTCCACCATATAAGGAATTATTCTGGCATGCTAGAAGACTGCTACATCAGGGATTAGTGAGATCCGTTTGGGTTAATAATGGACATATCTATGTCAGAAAAAATGACTCATCACGAAGAAAAAATATAATTTCCATGAATGATCTGACTGAGTTTGGTTTACCATCTACTTCCACTGATTCTACTAGTGTATGACTTTGGTATGAGAACTGACAAATGTAAACTTTATATAATTTATTATTATTATTCTACTTCATTTTATTTCATTTCTTTCATTTCTTGATTTGCTGCACTGGACTATTGTACAGAACTGCTTTTGTAATATGTAATCAACTTATATAATATTTCAGTAATATCTGCAGGTCATTGGAAATGTTGATGTCCTATTTTCACCTAGCCATTATTTGTGTATGTTTGCTGGATTTTTGATCTGAGGGCAAAGATATCGGACTTATATTTGTTTGGATGCTACTAGTTTATAGTATCATTTCCTTATTATTGTTTGGTTTATTACATTACAATATCATACTTAAATATTGTTTTTATTTGGAAGAAAAGAAGAAATTATAATGTGTGTAGAAGTTATTTCCATGAACCTAATTTCTATCTGATATTTGCATGTTATTGGAGTTGATTGATGGCAGATTCCATCACAGTCATTAGCTCTTGTTTAATCACTGGAATTTGGGCATGGGAACTCATGGTTTTACCTACTTGTCAAATTTTTATAATTATCAGAAATTTTAGTATGGTAATTGGAAATTTGAACTATATTTGGTTAGCTACTTTTGTACTATATTTTTGATTACCTACCATTCTTAGTTATCATACTTGACTGCTGTATAGTGGCTGGGGATCACTGGGAGGTATCAGGGAATTTGTACTGTGTATAGAGGTAACTGATACATATAGTTTTGCCTATTATTGGAGTTCCTAGTGACATATTCCTCTCCTGTTATGTGAGCATGCCTGTTCAAATTTTGGTATGGGAACTGAAAAACTTGAATTGTATTTGGTTTTTACTATTATTTTTTATTAGTATATTTCGTTCGTTATTTTACAGATATGTTGATCATTGGGAGGAAGTGGGGAATTTGTATTACATATAGGAACTATTCAAATAAACACAATCTTTATTTAATTCCTCTATGTCATGAGATTTGCTCATTGACATTCTTCTATTCAGTCACTGAATATGTTGAGCTACTGGAATTATGACATGGTAACTGAAAAAAATGAATTGTACATTGTCTCTTACTATTACTAACCTTTTTTATTACATTCCCTTCATTGTTTGGTATATTTATTGATTATAACACAGAATTGTTGATTATTGAGGAAAATATAGAATTTGTACTGTGTACTGAGGTTATTAATAAGTTTATAATTTTTTATTGAGTTCTTATATGTCACTGATTAAAACTATTGGAGAATGTATTGATGTTTACATGAGACTCTAAAGTTATTATGTTATGTAACAATAACTAATTGTTAGAATTTTTTTTTAATTCCTTTGGCAAAACAAAAAAAGGAAAAATATATATAGATATAAGGAGATAAGGTCAATTAATTATTAATTGGTGCAGGGGATGGCCACCATTTTGTGGGATTCTCAAATAGTACTTAGTAGAGGGGACTTAATCTTACAAAACTGCTTGGGGTACATTGATATATGACTATTAATTATTATTCAGTACATCATCTTAATGATACAATATCTAATAACCCTAATAATTCTCTAAATTTTATTCATCTTAATGCCGGATCATTAGCCAATAAGATATCTGATCTGGAGGCATTAGTTAAACTATTAAATTATCAAATAGATATAATTTGGTTTTCGGAAACATGGATTCCTTCTGAAGACTAGTGTCTACATCTCCCACTATATCAGACTTTTAATAAAAATAGGACTGAGTCTAGAGGAGGAGGAATAGCAATTTTTGTTAAAACAAATAATTTGGACTACACCCAAATGGAAAAATTGACATTTATTAATTCTGATATTGAAATTATTACAATTGAAGATCAATATAATATAATTTCAGCCTGTTATCGTCCACCAACAGCGAACCCTTCTTTATTTATTGAAAAATTTCTGATATACTTAATTATATAAATTTTACAAGGAAAAAAGGACTGTTAGTTGGAGACTTTAATATTGATCTGTCACGGAATCCTTCATATCCACGAGAATTTAATTCTGCAACTGCCACTGCAGGATTCTATAACACTATATTTTCAGCTACAAGAATAACTCAATATACGGCCTCAATTTTGGATCTATGTATAACAAATATACCATCGGACTCTATTTTATCAGGTATTCTTAATTTTCATTTTAGTGATCATCTGCCAATTTTCTTAATTTACACATATAGTGATATACACGCATCTAGACCAACAAATACTTTCACTCGAATTATTAATAATACGAATCTATTCATAAATGTAGTACAAGATACGAACTGGAATGAAATAATGCAAATTTCTAATCCTGATGTGGCTTATAATTTATTTGAAATAACTTTGAAGACATTGTACAATAAGGCTTTTCCATTTAAAAGAAATTTAAAAGAACCACGTCTAAATTCAATAAAGAGCGGAAACCTTGGCTAACGAGGCACTGTCTTAATCAGATAAATGCAAAAATAAACTGTTCACAAAATTCCTAAAATCAAGGTCACAAACTGATTATAACATTTTTAAAGAAATTTGAAATAATCTGAACTCCTACATTAAAAAATTAAAAACAGATTACTATTTTCATATTTTTTCTTAAAATAATCCAAAAGTAACCTGGAAGCACTTAAACATATTATTAGGTCGTAGGAATGTACCAAAGACTTCGATTCACCTCACTCGGGGTACCATGAAAATCACCGATCAAACTGAAATTGCTAATTAATTTAATGATCAATTTATTGTAGCACCACAACGTATAATACAACAACTTCCTAAGCTAAACGATCAACAATTACCTCATTACTCCAACTCATGTACCTTAAATTCAATGCATACTTTGGAAATTACTGAACCCTAATTAATCTACCAACTGCAAAATATTAACATAAATACAGGACCTGGTCCAGATGATATTCTTCCCAAAATTTTAAAAACTATAACTTTTTCATTGTTACTCCCCTATTATACATCTTTAATTCCATAGTGCCTACCCGGTGGCGCAGTGGTCTAAGCGATGGCCTCTGATCATTGGTCCGAACGGGGTCTGGGTTCGAATCCCGGTGTGGCATGGATGTTGTGTTTGTCTTACGACACTGGCTCACTCTCTTCCCTGGAACCAGTGACCCTAAATTAGGGACGGGCGACTGCTTATAGCCCATTGAGTTGCTCACGTTGGTCGTTAAACCTCCAATAAAAAAAAAAAATTCCATTGTAGCTACAGGTATTTTCCCAGATTCGTTAAAAGTTGCAAAAATTACTCCTGTCTTTAAAAAGGGTTCTTTGACAGATATTAATAACTATCGACCTATAGCTAAATTATCCTTATTTGCTAAAAATTTGAAAAATTACTATTTGCTAGATTATTTGCTTATATTGAAAAATACAAAATTTTGCACAAAAATCAATTTGGCTTTTTACCAAATTCCTCAACAGAAATCGCCCATTTACATTTAAAAGATAAAATTCAATCTAATTCTATTAATAATAAATTTACATTGGGACTTTTCATTGATTTATCAAAAGCATTTGATACTTTAAATCATAACTTATTATTATCAAAATTGTATGAAATTGGTATTCGGGGTATATTACTAAATATCTTCAGAAACTATCACACTGGTCGCCAGCAATATACAGAAACTCAAGAAACAAAATCTAACTTACAATCTGTCATTTCAGGAGTCCCTCAGGGCTCGGTACTTGCTTCATTATTATTTAATATTTATATTAATGACTTCTGTACCTGTCTACGCAATTCAGATATTATTTTATATGCAGATGATGCAACCATATTAATACATGGAAATGATGTTGAGACACTGGTGCGACAACTACAAGGCCGTTTTGTATTTATCCCTAATTGGTTAACTAAAAATGATCTGGCTATTAATATTAACAAAACAAAAGTAATGATTTTTTCAAGTACGTCAACCCCTATTTCCTTAAATCAGAATATTAATTTACTCGGATCATCTATAGAAGTGTTTCAAAATCATAATTATCTTGGTATCATTATTCAGCATGATTTAAAATCGAATTCACATGTTGACTACTTATCTAATAAGATCTCAAGAAATATAGGGGTTATTAGTAGTGCAGTGGCCAATTTAACCCCAGAACTAATGATTTTATTATACGATACTTTAATTCAGTCTCATCTGATCTATTGTATATCTGTACGGGGATCGACTACCTTATATAATATGACAGAACTTCAGTCGTTACAAAATAGATTCATGAGACTATTACAATTTAAATTACAATATACTCAATTTTCAAATAGTCTTTCCGGCTAGACTTAGCCCAAATGATTTTAATATACTAACTATTCAACAATTGCATATCTATAGTATAGGTAAACTGATGTTTTTGGGAATAAAAAATGGTTACTACAAAGATTTAATTTCAAAAGGTACTCGTGGTCATGATTATTCCACGAGACAAAAAACAACACTAATCCCCATGTTTCCACTAACAGAACGATTTACATCATTTGTTAATTATACTGGTCCGGCATTATGGAATACATTTCCTACTGATATTTTATCACTTAATAATATTAATATATTTAAACGAAAACTCAGGTATTTCTTACTGACCAAAAGCTCATAATGTATCATTACCTTTATTAATTTATAGTACCACCCTAGCTGTGTTTGATATTGTGTGGACTTGACTTGTTTATGTTTTTTTTTAATTTTTTTTATTTTCATGAAAATTGTGATGCTTTGGGAGAAGAGGGCACGTCAGGCCTATCAGGCCTTTTCCCTCCTCATTCCCTGTTGTTACAAAAATATAATGTGTGCTATATATTTATTATTGTGTAATACCATGTTTGTAACAACTAAAATGCAATAAATGAAATGAAATGAGAACATAAATTTAATCTTATCAAAGTTCGAGTTATCAATAGTACCAGTAGTTTACAGAGTGTCCTACTGTTATTGAAGGCATTTCAACCATGGATTCTACAAACGTCGCAATTCTAAGCATTTTTTCTCTACATATGTTTCAAAATTTAAAAATTCTTATATAAATATTTAATCTAAATATCCCGAATGATCTAAATGGCTCGCAAAATTCTTGAAATCAATCATTGGCTTAGTTTTGACAGCAACTACGTGCATTATGCACAGAAATGCACAAAATGACTTCAGGTTTTTGTAAAATAAACATTTATTGGATATTTTAGTTTTATTCTTGGTCGTTGGATGGCGCTGCATCCGTATTAATAATTGTGAATTATACGCGATAAGTAGACACATCGTCCACACAAGTTTACTTATGGTAATAAGTTCTCAGTCGCCCATCATTCTCTAGTACTGTCTGTATACCAGAGAAGATCCACGGGCAGCATTAAACAATATATACGTTGGAATGGGTCATACATGATCTGCGATAGTCTTTCAACATGGCCAGTGAAATGGAACGATCTCTGGACACCCGTGTTTTGAGATAGCTCCATAACCAAAAATTACATCATGGAGACATGGGTGGCCATTCCTGTTTAAACTGACGTCAGATCACACGATTTTTTCCAAACGTTGATTCCAGGAGTTGTTTCACAGGATACGTGATGTGCAGTAGCCTTCCATGTTGCACGAATGTTATAGCATTCAGTGCATGCCTCTCTTGAAATCTCGGTATAATGCTGGTTCGTAGAATTTCTACATGACGCGCATCTGTGATAACGGTTTAGAAAGCAGTATCTCGAACCTGAAAGAAAAAAAAGGCCCAATACTGAAGGACGACGTGAAACCTCACCGCATTGGGAATTTTGGTGGTTGGAGGGGATTTTCTGTTACAGCCTGGATATTTCCCGTTGCTCGGATGTCGCAGCTTTGTGTGTTTACTGCTCCATGGTTAGAGAATTGGGCTTCATGTGCCCATGAAACTTTCAGGCAGCTGTCGTTTTCATCTATTAGACGAGAAACCCGTGCCGCAAAATATCTCCGCTTCGCGAAATAGGGGGGTTTCAGTATTTGAAGACGTTTAAGTTTGTAAGGATATGAGCAAAGGATTAGTCTTTCTGATCTCCTTAAAGTCCCACATGGGATACCAGTTCGTCGCGTAACTTCACGAGCACTAGATTCCGTATGTGCAGATGCCATCGAAATCTTTCGATTTCCTGTGAAGCTGTAGCCGCTGCTCAAACAGGTGTTGCTGGTCGTGCACGTCGTGGAAATTCTACCAAAGTTCTAGTCTCCTCATAACTCTAAATCATCCGCTGCAGTGCCGTCAAGCAAACATATGTACTTTCCGCCTCCAACACGAAGCCATCAAAAAGCGGCACTTGCCGATTTCGAGTTACGATGCCATAGTTTCACCAACAGAGCTTTATCCAGTAATGACAACAGGATGACACGTTACAATTTCAACTGCAGCTGATTTTATATCTTTCGTTTCTCCAATATCAGCTCCGGTAAAGCGTCATCTGGATACCACGAGTAAATTAAAATGTCCACTAAACGTTTTCATTTTCGCAAAAACTTACATTTTATTCAGTGCATATATATGCAAACTGCCTTGCGCGAATATCAAAACTTAGTGAGTTATTGATTTTTTAAATTTTGGGGCAACTTTATGATCACCCGGTAGAATTTCCAAAATTGAAGTATGTAATTGAATATTTAACTTCAGAAATAAAATAAATTTATATGTTTTGAATAATATAAAATGACTTCAATTAATTTGTGCCGGAGGGTCCCTTCCCTTACATTGCAGTTACGCCACTGGTTTGGGAACAAAGCATAGGAGACAGGAATATACCAAGATTTATAAACACACACATTCGCTGAAAAAATGTGTTCGTTGTTACAAAGTGATCCCGTCTGGAGGTTTAATTTTGTATCTTGCGATTATTTGTTATCATCTTGCAACGGTAATTGTTTTGTCCTTTAGGACATCTCGCGTCAGTTCGAATTTTGCTTATTGTTACGAGTTTAACGTTAAATAAATAAATTGTGAGACCACTTTTTTCGACAAATCATCCTGAACGCGTTTTGTAAGTGAATAACAATATTCATCTTGTTACGATACGAATCAACTGAGAACAATAAAGACTTGCTGTGCATTTTCTAAGCATATGCATTTTCAGCATTATTAACTCAGTGCAATTCTTAGCTTGAAACGTCACCGTCTACATAGTTTAAATCTTTTAGCGTTTTGAACGAATCGTAAACACGGGTTTAAAGCATTTCCCTTAGTTACTGGGTATTTATTTACACCTAGACCTGAACATAAAATTGTTTTTCAATTCACAAAAATCCAATTATATTTGATACTGGCAACAAACAGAAACGGATGGAAAATTTAGGACTAACCCTTCGTGCGGACTTAGAAAGACGACATTATATTTATAAAAAAAAATTGTGTGTTCTTATACATATTATCGCAACTATTTGGAAGATTGAGACTCAAGTTTCGTGGAACAAGCATGTGAAATTTCAAGAATGCTAAAAAATAATAAAATATTTTGTGAATTCTTTGCATTCAAAATTGTATTTACCTAACCATGTTTTTAACTAAACATGATAAATATAATATACCTAAAAATTTCAATTTTTCGAAATTGATATCTTTTACATTGAGTATATTTCTGAAAAGAAAAGCAAGTACCGCAGTGCATTCCGATGTTCCACAACTTAGTTTTTCTAGCTTAACAAATGTGGGTTATCAGCAAATAAAGATTAAATCATTTATTTTTTCTTAGAAGAGTTTTTCCGAAATTCATATCACAAATTACTTTAGATATTATTTGCAAAATTCTGTTTTCGCAATTTTAATGGATATATGCAAGAATATGAATAAATTACAGTTTTTATTAAAATATCAGTTTCAATATACGTTTCAATATTTTTAATATTGTGCCACTATATGTTTCATCTTAAACTAAAATATTAAATCTAATGCATTAGTTATAAATACACGTCATAAATAGCGCACTTGAAGAAAAAACATTGTAAAAATATATGTTATCAGTAATCTCTTAGTAAAAAGAATTACATAAAATGAATGCTGTAAGAAAAGTTGAAACATGATATAAGTGTTTATTACAACGCCAACCCGCAACTCCTGCGAGGTGGAGCAAGTATTGTCGAATGCAATCTTTAAATCACAGAATTGATTGGTGTACACTGAAGAGCAATTGAATTAGAGATGCCTGTCTAGTAACGTGTAGCACCATCTTTCTTCCTAATGACGGCAGCGAATCGTCTCGGCATGGACTGGACAAGACACCGGAAGCGTTGGGAACCAATACGGATCCACGGCTCTGAACAAGCTCCCTGAGTTCACGAAGTTTGATGAAGGGTCAGAACCTCGAACATCTCTCTCGATGGCATCCCAGGTGACCTAGCTGGCCAAGGAAGCCAGCTAGGTCACCTGGGAGCATCAAATGGTCGTCCAGGATATCCCGGTAACGTTGACCTGTAAGGGACGATGTCACACGTACCAATGGTCTCATTTCAGTCCATGTAAACAGTCTCCAGACGAGAATGTCACCCCCACCAGCTTGAAGAGTAACCTGCTGGCAAGAAGGATCAATCGCTTCATGTAGTTTGCGCCGTACTCGTATCATGCCATCCACATGTACCAACGTTAATTTCGACTCATCAGTCGACTCACCATTTTTCTATATGTCTAGGGTCCAGTGGCGATGTTCCCGCGCCCATGCTAATCTTTGCACCCTGCGGTTTGCGGTCAGCAGCGGTACTCTCGTGGGACGATGGCTTCTGTACCCCATAGCGAGGAGATGGTTCTGGATGGTGTGGCTGCTTACACGTTTTGTTGCACCAGCGTTTAATTGTAGATTGATTTCTCGTACTGTGCCCCGTTTATCCGCTGTTACAATGCGAGCTAGCCGACGATGACCGCATTCATCCACACGCTCTTGTCCACGGCAGTTGCCTTTTGCAGGGATGGTTTTACCTGATTCGATGCACTCACGGTGCACACGTGACACAGTGGCTCGTAAAACTTTCAGTGCCTGCACGACTTCCGAGATGAAGTGACCCATTCGTCGGGCCCTGACAATTTGCCCACGATCAAATGCGCTTAGGACCTTCGTCTTACCAATACTGCGTCCGATTCTTACTGATTGCCGTTGCATCACTCCTTACATTGGCGGATCGCTGCATACGTCATGTCGTTTCCATTTACAGGGCCGCCCACACCGCCACATTTGCATAACGCCAGCTGTCTCTAATTCAATTGCTCTTCAGTGTACTAAGTATCCATGACTGAAGTAATTATCCGTTCAGCGGCGTAAGGAATCAAAACAACTTTTGCCAAGCATTCGCTTATCAACGAATCGCCTTCCAAGGCTAATAGAGTAAAACCCACCGAAATACTAGAACATTACGATGTAAATATATTTAAATTATTTATTAGTTACTAGAATAAAACTAACTGAAATACTAGAACGTCATACCTTAGATATATTTAAATTGCAACGATCTAGTACTTCAGTTTATTTTACGCTATTAGCATTTAAAAACGTATCCGTTGAAGAGCAAAAGCTTGGAAAAATGTACAAGTATTTTAATTCCTTAGGATGATAACAAGTAACTGTCTGGCGGTTTTCACCTTGAACAAAACTTTATATCAAGATAGATTTTTAAGCGAAGCAATTGAAGAGGAATTTTCTACCTGGTACACCAAGAATGTAGAACAGTCCACTGAATTTCTATGTTTTGTGAATTGAAGTCGTGTCCTTCCGAACTAAAGAGGTTGAGAATTCAATCCTAAATAAATGTAACCATTTGCAGGATGTAAGAATCTCTGGCTGGAACAACAAAACGTGTAAAGTTCCGTGGTATTAGACAAAGCGTCATCTCGTGTTCTGTTTATGGCTACTTTGAGCTCTATATTAAAGCAAAGTTCACAGGTACGAAAATGATGAACCACTAAATAGATTCTGTGAATGTGTTCCATCAACTTCAGTACAGCATTGCAATGTCATCGTCCTCAAATTTGAGGACAAAAGAATATTTTACAGTCAGTGTCAAGAAAGTTGAAGAAGGCGAATTTATTTTTTAAACATTTCCTAAATGAATTTAACATCTCACTTTGCAGTTTCTGTTTTAACAGGTTTCTGAATGACGACGAGACATGAAAACAATATCTGATTTCTTGAGAAGGAAAAAAATTCACTCCCTTGCTGCGGAGGAAAAAATAGCTTATATATAATTTTATATGAAATACCGAAAGTATAAGTGGCACATCATTGCTTTAACTTTAATGTTTTTTAATTCCTGGGAAAATTTGAAATCTGGATTACCATGTTGCTGAAAAATTCGACGTGAATCAAATTTTGCACAAGTTTTTATTACAATTACATAGTAAGTGAGACCACTCCTGAGTTTTCCGTAGATTGACTATCTTCCGGTGGTGTGTTTTTTCCGACCATGAGTGTATGATTTATTAGTTAAGGTGAAATATGTAATGTAAAGAAAATATATATATATAATGGATTTCGAAGTGAAGCATTCCAATGATTAAATGTTAATACGAATATCCTTTCTGAGGATTAAAATTTCGTTTGCCCATCTGATTGTACAGTGCAAAAAATATTTGCTGTAACCCAACTTCAAAGTATTCGTTGAATCGCGAATAAGTCGTCGCTTGTTCAAAACAAGCCAACTTTTATTCATGAAGTCACATTGATGAAGCGTATTGATTAAATTCAATGGGAAGTGGACAATGAACATAGTATGAAATTCTACGTAGCCTTATATTAAAACAGCTAACCTTAAACCGTTTTATAATTTGATAGCCAACTGCATCTTAAATCAGACGAAAATTAAAAAAAAATTAACATAACATTCTGACTAAACTCAAAGACCGTTGAGTTATTTTCCTGAAAAATTTAGGATGATATTTGTTTCTATACATATTTTCGTTTGGAAATTTAAAAAAACTTATTAAAATTTGACAACAAAATGTCTGAAGGTTTTGGACTGAGCCTTAAACCAGATTATGGTAAAGTGTAATAAAGTGTACTTATCTATGGTGGCATATAATTTTCAGATCATTAAAACGAGTGAATACATTTTTGCTTGAAAAGGGAATAATTAAAATCATTGCATTATAAAATAACTGATGCACTAATATGAACGGAATGGTTATCATGCAAAATTGAGATACGCAGCTCACTCACAATTAGGAATCGAAATATGTGGAAAACAGATATAAAATTAATACGCATTTTTCCTGAGACACAGTTGCGGGGATGTGAATGAGATGATATTCAAGTTTCACTTATCAGGTGCTCCGTACAGGGGTTTCCTCGCACGTATTGATAAATCCGGAAGTAAGTAGTATTGCTTCTCAGCCATGATTTCCTTCCGATGTGCTGCAATATTATGCAACATGATAATACACTGCCGGACAATTGCTAAGGACGGATGACAATAGCAACGATAGCAACCATAAAATGGAAGGCAGGAAAATGTGGAAATTAACATAAGTGCGGGATACAGTAAGACGTGTTGTGCGTATGCAAATTTTGGATTGCCGAACTTCTTCGTGACGTCATAGCACTGATAAGAGATATAAAGGATTTGACGCGTATTGACCGTTGTTGTTCAAACGCAAAGTTGAAAGGGAAAGAATCAATTGACGAACTTGTAATTTTCAGTATGTCTTCCCGACATCACCTAGATGATTTTACGCGTGGCCGTATTGTTGGCAAGATTGAAGAAGGGCGAAAAATAACAGATGTTGCCAGGGAGTTCGACGTCTGCCACGGTGTTGTTTCAAGGCTTTCGAAATCATTTCAAACAAATGGAGAGTGTAGCAAACGTCACGGGGGTGGTCGTGTTCGCAGTACGACACCTGCAGAAGATCGGTACATAGTGCTATCATCAAAAAGACACCGGCGCAGCACAGCTAGTGAGGTAGCAAATCAGTTTATGGCTGCTACTGGCAAGCGGATCACCCGAAAAACTGTCGCCAGACGTTTGCATGAAGGAGGACTATACGCCCGCCGTCCTGTTGTGTGCATCCCATTGTCCAGACGTCACCGTACCGCCCGTTTGCAATGGTCCCATCAACATCGCAATTGGACTGATAACGACTGGTCTGCTGTCCTCTTCTCAGATGAGAGTAGATACAGTCTATCGTCTGATTGTCGACGACAACTGATCTGGCGTGATAGTGGTACTGCATATTGTCCAGCAAACATACAGGAAAGGGACCGATATCCGACATGTAGTGTCATGGTATGGGCTGGCATCATGATCAATGGCCGTACGTCCCTCTATGCGCTTCCAACTGGGACTATGACTGGCCAACGATACATTAATGATGTTCTGCTACCTCATGTTTGCATGTTCCGTGGTGCTGTCGGTGATAGATTCATTTTTATGGACGACAACGCAACATGTCATCGAACAGTCGCTGTCCAGGAGTGTCTTGAGAGCGAGGATATTCAACGCCTTGTATGGCCAGCACGTTCTCCAGATCTGAATCCCATTGAAAATGTGTGGGATGCTTTGGGGAGGACTCTTGCTGGTCGCTAATGCCCTCCAATAAACAAGGATACCCTCATCCGTGCACTGACAGAGGAATGGGATAAATTACCCCAACAGCTGCTTGATAATGTTATGCAAAGCATGACACGACGTGTGGAATCTTGCATCGCCCTCCATGGTGGCCATATCCCGTATTGACATCTTACGCCGGCACGCCTGCGGACGGTAATTGCATTTTTCACGTTTACGTATTCTGCACAAAATGGCCTGTTTGTCCCTTGAACACGTTCCAAAGCCTTCTGGATTTCAGAGCACAACAAATTGTCTTTCTTGTAATGTCCTGGCATTCTGACATTATTTTATTTCACTTGGCATCCAAATACACTTACTTTTTTATGCGCTATATAGCCGTTTATGATCCGTCCTTAGCAATTGTCCAGCAGTGTAATAAGCATGCCTCCTAATCATGACATCTAATCGGCTGCGATTTCCAACCGCGGTTTCTTGGAATCAAGTAAAAACTTTGTTTTGCACAAAAGGAACATGTAAATCATAAAAGCTGTCTATGTACGATTAAAAATTATCCCCGCTGATACTATAAACTAGTTTAAAAAACTTTATTCACAAGTAAAAGCAAGTTAAAAGCGAGATCTTTCGGGATCCCTAGATCCCATCTTCAGGCTTAAGGCCATAAAGAACAACAAGTGGTCCACTTATAGACAATCAGGTTTGACCCATGACGCAACGTAGTATTCTTTGACTTCGGTCAACATAGCAAATCAAAACGATCAATAGTTCGAAAATATGAAAGGTTACACAATATTGTCCGTAGTGGTGCCAGGCATATTGATGGGGATTAGTTTTTCCTTATGTGAGGAATGAATGACGGGAGTTCTGAGTTACAGCATAAAGGCCCATATGAATGGATATATATGCTCTCGGAGAGAAAAACATTTCCCCTTGTTACTTTAGAGTTCAAAACCATGGCGTTCTTCCAGTCGGGTATTTTCCCCTCTTGGTCCACAGTTTCAGTTAGTCCTGTGTTGGGTGGAGCCTGACCTCAAATAATATTGGTGTTCCGATAAAAATAATCGGACTTTTAAGGTCCTGAGTGTCGAATCTATATAATATTTCACATCCTCTGGAATCTTAGGGTTGGCTATAGGTATGCGGTATTCACCGGGTCTAGATAGATCGGGAAAGACTTCACGCACAGTTCTGATAATAGAAAAGATGTTAGGAGTCGAGACTCCAAAAGCAAGACCATATTTTTTGCATGTCTTTCTAAGGATTGTCACAAGTGGTTGAGAAAACTCATTCTTGCCAATATATCGTAAATTTATTTCCGGGGTAGTTAGGGTAGTAAAAGCAAAAGACTCACAAACCTGATCGCACACTCAGACTTTTAGTCTCTGGAGTTTCTGGTCCTATCCGCCCCCTTGAGCCTGCTCTCGCTAAATACCTTCAACCACTTACTAGTAACTCTCCTTTTTCTATTAAAATTTCTACCCAAGCTATTTCACGTATAACTGCGGTTAAAACTACGGGAACGAACTTCATCATGACTTCATTCGACGTTGTCTCTCTGTCCCCGAGTGTCCCCCTTGGTATTGTTCATTCCATCATTACCACCAAATTAGAGGGCAACTTAACTATATCCCCCCATGAGATTGAAGCCATTAAATCTGCCCTCCAGTTGGAAGCCAAGAGATCTTATTTCAAATTTGGTGACCAAATTTATCTTCAAATGGATGGTGCCCCTATGGGCTCCCCCTTTCGCCGGTTTTGGCGGAACGTTGCCTTCAGTCTCTTGAGGAATTAGTTACGTCAATTTTTCCTGCTCAACCTATTTTATTGATCAGGTATGTAGACGACATGTTATTCTTTCGGCCACATTCAATGTCTCTACTTAAGGATTTTACCGAATGCTTCTCCTCACAGTTTCCCACGATTATGTTTACTTTGGAACTGGAAATTGAGGGCAAGCTCCCCTTTTTAGACATACTACTCACTCGAGACTTAAGTATCACTCTTATCAGTTTTTCTGTGTATTGTAAACCAACCGCTGTGCCCTGTATAATTCCGTTTTCGTCCTTTAACCCTATTTGCCATAAAACGTCTTCCTTCTACTTCCATATTAAACGAGCTGATTATAATTCCTCGTCACCTGAGGCCCTGGACAATGAACATAAGTACAATCGGACTATGGCCCGATCCTTTGGGTACCCGGATTCGTACTTCGGACGCTTCATGAATATAATTCAACGAAATCGATCCACTACCCTAACTACCCCAAAACAAATTTACGATATATTGGCAAGACTGAGTTTTCTCAACCACTTGTGACAATCCTTAGAAATACATGCAAAAAATATGGTCTTGGTTTTGGAGTCTCGACTCCTAACATCTTTTTTATTATCAGAACTGATCGTGACATGATTCCCAATATATCTAGACCCGGTGTATACCGCATAACTAAAGTCAACCCTAATAATCCAGAGGATGTGAAATATTATATAGGTTCGACACTCAGGACCTTAAAAGTCCGATTATCGGAACACCAATATTACTTGAGGTCTGGCTCCACCAACACAGCACTAACTGAAACTGTGGACCAAGAGGAGAAAATACCCAACTGGAAGAACGCCATGGTTTTGAACTCTAAAGTAACAAGGGGAAATGTTTTCCTCTCCGAGAGCATATATATCCATTCATATGGGCCTTTATGCTGTAACTCAGAACTTCTGTCATTCATTCCTCACATATGGAAAAACCTAATCCCCATCGATATGCCTGGTACCACTACGGACAATATTTTATAACCTTTTATATCTTCGAACTATTGAACGGTTTGATTTGCTATGTTGACCGAAGTCAACGCCTACTGCGTTCCATAATGGGTCAAACCTGATTGTATATAAATGGACCACTTGTTGTTCTTTATGGCCTTAATCCTGAAGATGGGATCTAGGGATCCCGAAGATCTTGCTTTTAACTTGTTTTTACTTGTGAATAAAATTCTTAAACAAGTCTATAGTATCAGCGGGAATAATTTTTAATCGCACGTAGACAGCTTTTATGACTTACATTTTTTTTGGAATTTTGAAGATCAAAAAAGTCGACACAATCAAAATAAAGTAATTTATATATTTATTGTATTTTTCATAAAACTTTCCGCGATGAGAAATCCGTTTTTAGAGAAAAATATTGCTATTTACTTTTAAGTATGTTGACAAGCATCAAAAAATTAAAAGGGACAAAATACGGTTAAGAATCTATTATTCATATGTAGAGAAAAAACCGCATTGAGCAACAAAACTGAGCAGATGATGTCCCATGAGGTAAGAAAGGTTCAATTTAAATCTCCGTGTCTTTGACATTAAAATTTGGCCAAAGACTCCTTGGGGATTTAAAAAAGGTGTCATAATAATTTTTATTGCTTTCGGCAGAAGCAGGTTAAATAACAGAAATTTGGATCTTTCACTCTGGAGAAACAGAACCCATTAATTCCCTAAACAGATCTTGAATTTGAAGACTCGTATGTTTCTAAATTTTAATTTCCTCTTTCATTGTAAAGATGATTTTTTATTCCCCGAGTTCTAGTGTGAGAACATGCAAAGTAAGAAAAATCAATGACCAGATAAAACGTCCATTATTCACATGTCTTTCTCACCTGTACTTCCTATTTCATGAACCATAGGATTGAGCTAGTACATAGGTGTGTAAACTTGTTCCTGGGAATATAAAAAAGTTCCAGCAACATTTCTCTTATACGAATAAAAGAATAAAAAAACAACGCTTTCTTGCACTGAGACCCGCTATCCTTTTTCCCACAGTACGAAGTCTAAATAAGCACACGCCTTTAGCGAAACTGCTGTTCACCATGTTTCGCATGACCTGGAAGAGGTTAATTTGTTGCAATAGTTTCTTCCATATTAAAAGAAATTGAAATAATTTAGGGAAAAAAAAGAATTTTCAGGTTTTTTGTAACAAATATTCTGCAATTTCAGTAAAGATTCTCTTAATACTTTTGAAATACTATGTTTCTGACAGCCAGTTCTGCGTATTGGAAAGTAGGTTAGATTAACTTTAGCTATTTTGCATTTTCTTAACTCTAAATATTCAAAGAAAAAGCCTTGATTGAAAGTTCTCCTGTTAAATTATTATAGTACGCCGTTCAGTTCTCCGTTTAAAATATAAATGTGAAACTTAAGTCGCATTCACGGGAATCTTTAAACAGTACGCATGACGGGGAAGGGTTGGAGAGTACTTTATGCTTTTTTTTTCAATCAATCGCGAGAAATCGATTTTTTTAAATTAAAATATCCAAGAACTTGTGCATTGCTTTCAAAGATTTGTTTCGTAAATTTTGAGCACGCATGCACAAAAGGAATCTTATAAAAAATATTACGTAAGTGCATCCATTAAGAAATAAAAATATTAATAATTTTAAGATAAACAGCAGACGTTTCTTCTGCTGACCTTTAGAACAAATGGTTCGATATTTACATTAGACGACGGTTTTCTTGTAAATTTCTCTCTCAATATTAAAAATAATTCCAGTACTACCCTTTTATTAGTGATCCAAATATTAAGAGCCGCACCGGTGGCGCAGTGGTCTAAGCGATGGCCTCTGATCATTCGTCCGAACGGGGTCCGGGTTCGAACCCCGGTGAGGCATGGATGTTGTGTTTGCCTTACGGCACTGGTTCTCTCCCTTCCCTAGAACTAGGGACCCTAAATTAGGGACGGGCGACTGCTTATAGCCCATTGAGTTGCTCACGGTGGTCGTTAAACCTCCAATCAAAAAAATAAATAAATTAAGAAGTTGAGAAATAAATGTATGATACCATTCCCTTTCTATTCATTCAGAAATTCTGTTTTGTCTTACTTTTCTGCGACAGAAGAGTTTGACCTCGTTGTGTCAGCAAAAAAGTATACCGTTCGCAATAGTCCTTAAGTGATCACACATGAATATTGTTAAACAAACGCAAAGTTTGAAACACTCTGCGAATTATAGATATACTGCATTCATTTTTCAACTTGTTGCTATAAAATCAGATATCCCATTTCCAAACTATATTTTTATATAAGTTAGAAAGTGCTTCAGCTAATGGAAAAAATGATGAGTTATCAATAGTGGCAACATGTACCTGAATTAGTTTTGGAGACCGAACTCTAATTCAAAGTCAGGGATTTGAGAAGAAAAGAGAGAGATTTTGTCCGACATATTTTGTGGTGATACTTTAAATTATCTTTTAATGAAATAATTTAAATACACTTTTACAAAATCTCTGTGAAGAAGAAAAAAATTATATAAATTCGAAATTAGTTCATCAGATGAAGTTAGTATTAATAAATGCAAATAAAGACTGGCATAAAATATAAATCTGATGGTTTTCCGAAAGTAGGTCTTTCAGTCTGGATCTGATTTAAATGGCTTTTGTTTCAGATGTATTTGAAATATAATGGTCATTCACCAGATTCCTTTCCAGGGATTCTCAAGAATCATTCCGAGATGGGTGTGCAGAATACAGGTGTTACCGAAAAAGTGAATTTAATTACAAAAGTGTACGGATCTCTTAAAAATGGAAAAAGAAATTTTTGTTTCGCGAAATTCCCTTCTTTTTACCTATGAACTTTGTTATTAGCACTCTGGCTGGTACAATTAAAAACACTATAATTTTGCTTCTCATCCCTGACTTATACAGAAACTAATTACATCAATTCTGGGATACGGAATATTTGTCATGTAAAAGTCATATTCCTGTAAGGAATGACATCATTTGCTTAATTACGTTGCTGCACTTTGTTGAATTTGAGCACGTTTGTAGAATATTTCACGCTAGCGGAAAAATACGTTTCATGATCAGTCAAAAACTTGAAAATGTGTTGGAGAGTAAATATTTAATATTTCAACTAAAGCTGAATTCAAAGTAGCTTAAAATATTACAAACACAAAATATATATTAGTTTAACTTTAGTGTTAAATAGCTTTTAGTATTTATTCCGAATAAATAAATATATAAAATGTAGAATTTTACAGTTTTAACAATTTACGTATACAACATACATGGTATATATGTGAAGGTCCTTTTGCTGTGTATTTTGTGAAAGGAAACAAAAAAAGCGAGTGATGAATACAATCTGTGAGTTTTTTTCAGAGCACATATTTACTCCTGAATATAACCTGGTTTTCGAATTAAACATTAAATAAGTACATATCCTCTTGAAAACATAGTGTATGGGTATTAAGCACCAATTGTAGGGTTTGGTTTCATCACGAATATCATGAGTTTTAACAAAACACAGTAAAACCCAATCAGCCATTCAACACATGGAAGGGCCTCCACAGTCAAAATTCTAAGTAACACATTTATTCATCCACTTTCATTTAGTCTTGCATTTTCTATTATTCCTCACTTTCAACCATTTACTTTCATTTCTCACACCTTTCTTCCAATATTCACCTTTCACCTCGGCAGTTCAAAACCTAGCAGACACTTCCCAGTTGTGTACCTGAAAGTAAACCAGCTCCAAAGTGGATCGAGAAGCCGATTATGAACACAAAGCAAAAACACTTGAGGATAGAGCAAGCTCCCCCTAGGAAACCAATTGGTCAAAGACCAGTTGGTATCTCTATCGTACTCTTTAACATCTGTCCTATTTTCCTAAAATATTATTTAAGCAGTTAAGTTCAACATTAAGAAATACAAACACTGCTTACTAGTCTGGAAAATAAAGTATAGCTACTACAATACTGAAATAGATTGTACTATATTCCTCTTAAAACAAATATAATGGAATTTTTAATTTGTTTCAAATCTAATTAATATCATGTTACTAGATATTACCGTAAAGATAATAAGAACTTCTAAATTTAGTATCTAACTTTATAAAGCATATTTTCTAATTTCTAATTTAGGTTCAGAACTACTAGCCTTTACCGTCAGGCTGATTCTCCCCAGGTCTAACATTATGACCTTTACATTTGGAGAAGTCTCTGTTTTTTTTATATTACTTCTTCGCCAAACTACATATAAAATTTCGAGACTATGGGGTTCAACTCACAATCCTCCTCCAAGGCATCCATCTCTTTGTAAAATGTGACTCTGTTAGTTTAGCATCGTCTGTCATCATTCTTTTTCTAATCATTCTTTTAATATTCCACATCACGTGTTGGGCATTACCCTTTACCTTTTCGTTATGGATCGACTGTTTCGCTCCAACCAAATCTGGTAATTGGTTTCACCTCTTTACAAGTGATAAATTCAAATACGTGGACCATATATTCATCAGAACTTAATACAAATCCATATTTCAAAAACTTTACGTGGGATTCAAACTCATGGTGGAATTTCCTTTTGAACCGATTATCGCATTTATTAACAGCTTATTTTTGTATTCCATGAAAGTTAGTTCATGACCTCTTTTTACCAATTCTACTTTACAATAAATCCCGCAGATATTTTGAGGAGGTTGCATAACGTACCCTCCTTAAAATAAATCGTATTTCGGTGATAAATATACTATCGCATCAGTCACGAAAATAATGCGCATTCTTTTTTGCAATTTCCTAGTTAGCCGTTATGCTGTGGGTAACTTACCGTCCTTAAAATAAATCGTATTTCAATGATAACTATGCTATCGCATCAGTCACGAAAATAATGCGCATACTTTTGCAATTTCCTAGTTAGCCGTTATGCTGTGTGTCAATGAGATGGATACACATTTTTCTGAGAAGGGAAATGTGTACAAAAGGTAAATGGATGACATCAATACTCACGTGCATTAAAATCAAAATCTTCGTGCGGCATATTAGAATTCGTTTTACTAAAAATGTATACGAAAAAACAAATATTTGGCCAATTTCGCATTCAGTTAGTTTTAAACGCGAGAAGAGACTTCGATGAGTTGATGGACGACGATGATGGAAATTGGCAATGGAGGTCAGTTGATCGTCACACTTACTGTCAAAGCAAAATTTCACTTTCATGTCTTTAGAAGTGGTCCCATTTATTGTAATGACACCATAACGATGAAGCGATCCAACGTCAACTTAGAGATAAAGCTTACTTTTCCTAAGCAAATGAAGAATCATATGTGAAACACGAAATTTTCAAGCATTAGTAAAACACGAATATTTGTAATATTCCTAAACCTTGATTAGTCCTTGAACATGTTATTTTGTTTTTTTAATTTGAAATATTATTTTCATGCAGCTGCAGTACCAGTAAAAATTCCTTTGAAACTAAAATTGTGCAAAAACTCCTTTCTTTCGAAAAGAATATGACAATATGTCTGATAGAAACGCAGGAAATGTAACTGCTTCATTGAAATCAATAACTTTGCATATTTCAGCATGTATAAAAACGGTGAGATTGCATCCGTAACTACTCTCAAAAAACACCATAAATTTGACCAAATACACAATTGCATTCAGACAAAACATAAAGTACTATTTGAACCACACGTTAACTTTCTTGCAAGGCTCTAGTGACAAAACAGGCGTGTAACATACAGCAGATTTGGTACTTCCTTAATTCAAAAAATTTGGAATTCAAGGCGTTACATTCTTTAAACGGAGATAAAAGCAGAAGGATATTATTTTGGAGCTTAACGAATTTCGAGAAGCAGATATATCGTAATCTGGAATGTAATCGAATTACCTTGCAGATCAGCCGTAAAGTACTAAATTTAATTCTAGGAAAAGTGAGTCGTTTTACAGAAACTTATTAGCGAACGAGGGAACGGTTTTTTAATTTTACCCCATAAAATGCATGTTTACGCATCTTATTTCTTAACGCTGATGTCAATTGCGCACCTTTATTTCGTTTACAAGGTTACGTCAAAGTAATAGTTGCACCCAAAAGAAAGTAGACTACATCAAAGTAATAGTTGCACCCAAAAGAAAGCAGACTACATCAAAGTAATAGTTGCACGCAAAAGACAGCAGCCTACAGCAATGACACTTTATGGGTAGGTGTGGATCGTGAGACACACAAATGATTCAAGCATCAAGCTCGACCGCGCATGTGACACTATTAAGGAGGTGTCACAGGGCTTTGCCTGACGGGCTATATGTGTTTTTCTCGTTGCGCGTGTTTATCATTCCGGCTTGTGTTGGTTGCATTCTTTGCAATTGAACTATGCCTCAGAGAAATGTTCGAAAGCAATACGAGCAGTTGGAGGAGTTCGGGAGGAGCCTCATCATCGGTTTCCGGGAAGCGGTATTGTCTTATCACCGTATTGCGCGCCATAGTGGTTTTTCAAGTATATAAGTAATTAATTCAAGCAAAATAATTAAGAATTTAGGCTCAGAAAGCGTTTTAGGTAAACAAGGAATTAAGAAAAAATAATTCTGAATTCTGGTTTAGAAACAATTTCAGCTCGTAGCACAGCGTCTTTAGTCGTTATGAAGAATACACACATCTTTTCCGTCACTTCCAGTTTTGGGGAACAACAAAATGTATATATAGTACGATCCATGTAAATGTTTGTTTAATTTTATCCATGGTATTATTAAAGGATTTAGTAAGTAGTATCTAAGATATAATGCAAACTGTATACGTACAGGAAATTCTATTTCCTTTAGGTGTTCTGAGCGCTCCTTCAGCAATCTGATCACTATAAATTCAGGCACACCTCTAATACAAATATTTGCTAAGTACGAAGTCTTAAAAATTCATGTAGCACAGCGTTTTGTGTTGAATATTGCAATTACAGTATTGTTCTGAATAAAAATTTCACAATTAAGAATAATGGAATGTTACTACATTTGAATTGCATATATGTTGCTTTTTTTTCACTTTCACCGAACGATTGATCTCACTGATTTGATTATTGAAACCAGGCTTTCAGCTGTTGGTCTTCGGTCTGCATTTTTTAAAACATGAAACGTATGGATAAGATGATTTTGATTCCTTTTAAGTTCCGACGATAGGACGCAAAGATTGCGATGCATGTGAGTAAATATGAGTCAGGGTACTTCTTGAAACTTCATCGTATGGAGTTTCGATGTCGCCTACGTTCAGAGACTTGAAAGTTTTGGATTGTTTTCAAACTCACAATCTCAGTGACTGCGGAGTGTCATTTATAAATATTACATGAATGCAATCACACTTAAAGGGTTAAGGCAAAATATAGTTTTTAATATTTATTATTTCAATACTTTACTGCACAAAAGATACTTTAACTGCACAAAAGGTACTTTACAAATCATTACATGTCTTTGAATTTCCCTTTTTCATTTATTAAATTACACATGTAATCCTCGTTCATGTTGAAACAACATCACGTATTGTTAAATGCCATATTTACGGGGGCCAGGTGTATCAAAGTACCACCTTACCCGGATAACTGGAAAGAGTGTGACAATTCGGTTCTCAATACGACTACCCTTAAAATACGCCACGTGGCATAGTTTTACCTCAGGGAAAAATTGAATTGTCAGAAAAAAAGTTTAATAAAATTAAACATGCCTAAAATCACGTCACATGTAAAAGCATTGGGTGGATCAATAAAAATAATGCAACATTTCAAAAATTGTTTCCTGGCAGAAGTCAAATTCTAGCTTCTAAAATATAATGCACTCGAACAACTGAATTATAAAAAAAACGTTAACTTTTAAAAACGCTCTTTATGAAATACTGTAACATTTTAAATAAGTAATAGACAGGGGCTGATTTTTGCAGAGGCACACGAGGCCCGAGCCCCAGGCCTCACCTTTTAGCGGGGCCCTAATTGTGAGCGTGTTTTGTTTAGTAATTATTCATCGTTAATGAAAAAAAATCGATGTAAATATATCAACTCTGAAAACATTTAATGTAAGACTACTTTAGTAAAAAACAAGTGATTAATCAGATAAATAATTAAAAAAAACCACCCTTGCATAGCCAATCTGATATTCATGATCTTGACGTGATCAAGTAATCCAATTGCTTGGTACGACACGTCTGAAATCCCACTTTCGAAAGGGGTCCAGCTTCGGATCCCGGTGAGGCATGGATGTTGTGTTTGTTTTACGGCACTGGCTCTCTCCCTTCCCAGGAATCAGTTATCCTAAATTAGGGACGGGCGACTGCTTATAACCCGTTTAGTTGCTCACGGTGGTCGTTAAACCTCCAATAAGGAAAATCCCACTTTGATGCTGAAATGCTGCTAACTCTAACTGGAAGATACGACGTCAGAATGCGGAACTGTGACATCAGCTTTGACGATTCAACCAACCATCTGCTACATTTTAAAAACACTAAAAATGCAAACGAACCTAACCTTCAAATTGCCACGCCTATCGCCGATTGGCGTGGCCAGCTACCTTCACGTTAACCGTAATCGTTACAGATGATTTTATTTAGGACAATTTCAGCTAAGCATTTGTTAAAATAGGGTTCACTATAAAAAAAATATCTTTCAAATCAACATTATAAATTCCGTAAAGCAGCGGTTCTCAAACGTTTTAGATTCACGGCGCAGATGTTAAATCCAGGTTTTTCCAAGACGCCTTATGAGGAATTCTAACAAGTGCGCTTGGCCTATGTCAAATTCTAACAAGTACAATGAGGTAAAAATAAATAAAACACGTATTGAAGATCACAAAAAATGTAATTGAAAAAATTCAACTAAATATAATTAGTGGGAACGATGAGCCTGTTCATCACCGCGAATTTCTCAAATCTTGGAATCAAACTGGACACAGCCATTCTCATTTCCTTCTCTACATTGATTTTCGCGTGATACTTAGGTTTTATCACAGCGACTGCCTAAAACCCAGCTTCGCACAATTAAGAAGGAAGCTGCAAATTGAATTAAAATTATCTGAGCTTTACCACCCAGAAGGGGATATTCATCTTTTACTGATATCCAAAATTCAAGTAACTTCATACTGCTAAATTTTATTTTCAACTTACTGTCGCAAGACAACTCAACAAGATTCTCTTCTTTTGCAGCAGTAAATTCAGATGGAGCATTGCCATGAAATGGATCTTGAATCCATACAAATTCATCGATATTATCATTTTGAAAATATTTCTCAAACCAGGTGATAAGCTGTAATAAGCCTTTTTCAAAAATGGATTTGAAGCCTCGAGAGAAATCAACCCCATTGGAGGTCAAAAACTGTTGCAACAATGGGAAACATTAATTACCGCCGTCTTCATTGATTTTTCTTTTCCATAGTTTTAGTTTTTTTATGAAATCTGAAATTTTCACAATCGACTTCAAAAGTTGCATGTTACTTCCTTGCAGGGAGAGTTTCCGAACATTCATCTTTTCGAAAATATCACATAAGTATGCAAGTTTTACCGAAAAATCTTCATGCACCAAAATGGTTATACTTGTGGTCTTCCTCTATAAGAAAAATAGAAATTTCCTGTCGCAGTTCAAACGTACGAGACAAGACATTACCATGAGGGAGCCATCGCGAAGTGCTGTAGTACAACAAAGACGTGTGCTCGGTTCCCATATCCTCGCATAGTTTTTGAAAAACCTTGCATTCGACAGCTGAGTTTTTATAAAGTTTACTACATTCTTTACATATTCTGAGACCTGGTTCAATGTAGGACTCAGGTATTTTGACGCAAGTGTTTCCCTTTGAATAACGCAATGGGTCCCCAGTGCATCAGAGGCTTTGCTTCGAATAAGTGCTGGCAATCCTCTATAACAGCCGGACATAGAATGAGCACATCAGTATAGACACCAATGCACTTAGTCCAATCCTAATTTCTTTTTTTTTCGATTGGAGGTGTAACGACCACCGTGAGCAACTCAATGAGTTGTAAGGAGTCGCCCGTCCTTAATTTAGGGTCACTGGTTCTAGGGAAGGGAGAGAGATAGTGCCGTAAGACAAACACAACATCCATGCTTCACCGGGATTCGAACCCGGACCCCGTTCGGACGAATGATCAGAGGCCATCGCTTAGACCACTGCGCTACCGGGGCGGCCAGAATTTTTTTTCGGTTATAAAAGTATCAAGGATCTCGAACAAGTCTTGAGCCTTAGCACTACCAGTGATACCTTTACAAAAGGGAAGGGCCGCCCCGGTGGCGCAGTGGTCTAAGGCGTTGGCCTCTGATCATTCGTCCGTAAGGGTTCCGGGTTCGAATCCCGGTCAGGCATGGATGTTGTGTTTGTCTTACGGCACTGGCTCTCTCCCTTCCCTGGAGCCAGTGACCCTAAATTAGGGACGGGCGACTGCTTATAGCCCATTGAGTTGCTCACGGTGGTGGTTAAAATTCCAATCAAAAAAAAAAAAAAAAAAAAAAAAAGGGAAGGTTTTGTACAATGTTATTACCATCTATAAACCGTACATAGCAAATCAAGTGAGCGTGATTATTATTATATGTTACCTCATCCAGCTGCAACCCAAATTCCTTACCTTTCATTTTTTCAATTAATTGATAATTGAAGTCCTCCGCTATGTGCTGTATTCTGCGACTGATGGTGTTATTGGACAAAAGCACATTCGAAAGCAGCTTGCCGGCAGACTCACCAATCATAATGTTCACCATATTTCTAACAGCCGGTAGAATGAGTTCTTCTGCGATGGTATGAGGCTTAATACGTTTTCCGATTCTATGTGCCACCTTGTAAGATACTAGAAAAGCATTGCTTGGTATTGATGCCTGCCTATAAAAACTACCTTTTTGTTGATTTAACTCTTGTTACTTTCTCGTAAAGCAATCACGAGATTTACTAAGTATGCTGAGGTGATTGGTTTCTAAATGGCGTTTCAACTTACTTGGTAGCATGCACTCTGGCGTCAAAACTTTCATACACAGTACAAACTGTGTCCTCTCTTCACCATTGACTTCTGTCGACGTAAAACCAATCTCCAGATAACTGTCATCATATTTTCGATATTTACGCTTCTTCACACTCTTGATACTATTCAACGGTGTGCCCTCTTTATTTTCACTTTCACAGCGCCTATTACTGTTTAGTAAATACCGATTCATTTTTAAAATTACATACGAGAAGAAAAACTTCAAAAACGTCACCTCACCTAATCACAACAACATTCATTTGATACGCCGAAAGCTTACAAACGCCGAAACTCAGCGACAGAGCATCAACATAACGGACTGCTAATTACCAAACGAGTCACAAATGACCAGAGATGAACATATTTAAAGGTTCGGGTGACTTTCTCGAAAACTCTGGACTGATAGTCTCATTTCTAGACGCTCAGAGAACGAGGGAGGAGCATTTATCAGAAGCACGGAGGTTGGTACGAAAGCTCAGTTTACTTCCGGTAGCGGCGCGCGGTACACACGCGTGCACTCGTCTTGCGGCAATCGTGCGAGGGGAAAGCTCACACTTTTAACATTATTGTAGAGCGCCATCTAGCAACCATTTGTAGAGGCTTTTGCAAGCAGTTATTACTAAGTGAGTTACTGGTTTGCACCATGTCCGCTAGATGTCGCGTCCTATCACTTTGAATTGAAACTAGAAATAAAATTTTGAAAATTTTATAATATTTGGCGGCGCCCTCGTGAGGAAGCCGCGGCTTCCAGGTGCCGCAGCGCACACTTTGGGAACCACTGCCATAGCGTATTTCGTTAGATTGGATTGGATGATTTTATCGCGTATGTAGTTATATTGCTGGTTTCCTAGATATAAACTGCGCTGTGTTGCTCCGTGTAAGAAGGTGGGGCGACACAGAAGATGATATAACTCATCTCAAAGTTAACGATCCGTGGTTAAAATGCAAAAGCCACGAACATAATCCTGTGAGGGATACTGGTAGCACTTCAGAAATTTCAAGGACCTATCAATTTAGCAAATGATCTATCTAGCCGTTCTTTGCAAACACAGCGAAACCACCCAGCCACTTGTTACTTTAATTGGTTAGAAGACCTTTTAGTCGTATGAAAATGTTAGAGTGTTTCGGCAAATCCAGGAACACGCTCGTATCAGACTGTTAGTCGAAGGATCAGTCTGCATTTGGGTAAACCAGTCAACAGAATAAAATAAATTTAAAAGAAAATCGGTACGACTGGATTTTCTACTGCTGAAAATACCAGTATTAGTGGGGAAATAATATCATATCATATATCGTTTGATAGAGAAAGAGGAAATTTTTGTAAGGACGTATAGAGTGACTTTCGTTGGTTTGATTCGGTAGACCTTTTAATTTCAAGCAGCAGCTTAGGTATAGAGAAAACAAATTATAATTTACTTATCAGACGTAAAGAAAGTGTTATGTTTATTACAGTGCATATTACTATAAACAAATCCCTACGAGTTTTCCGGAAATGGGATTCAGTCAGGTATTTAATCACAGGGAGCCATATTATTGTGAATCACAGATTATAAAGAGAAACAGAAACTCTTGAGCTGAGAAGATTCCTTAATGTCGAAAAAATGAGGCAGTCATGGTTTTCTTACGCAAACTATGTTGTCAGTTTTTACACAATTCTTATTGAAATTATGTTCTCATTCGATCGAAAGTTGAATCGTTAAGTAAACTGTGATTTTCAGTGTCGACAATTGTTTTCTTCATCTGGAAAGCGATAACTTTTCGATAAAATCACATAACGAAATGAAAATAAGAATGTTAAGATGATCATGTAGATTAACCATTTTTGAACTAAAATTGATTTTAAATAAAATTTAGAAAGCACTAATTTTATGGAAAAATATACTACATAAGCAATAAAATGATACCAATTTTACCTAACTTGGCGATAAGGATGCTTCGCTCAAGAATGTGGCTCCTCCAGGTGACAACCTCTCATTGCACTTCGAAGGGCTAAATCCTGCCACCTTCACCAAGTGTGGACGTCGGGACGTGTAATTTTTGGTAACGGGGGTGGCGTACGCGCCTCCCCTTTTGTTTAATGTAACAGATGAAACTTATCCGAAAGATTGAGAAATCTCACGTTAGCTGACAATTTGTCCTATTTTGTTCCGTTGTGGATTGAAAATAAATTGTAATGTAATGCATGATTAAATAAACAAGACGCTATTGTTCCAACCCCGGCCCAGTCGGTGCCATCTAGGAATTAGTGCTGATATCCCTCCCTCTATCGGTCGACGTGAAAAGCACGTAAGCTCTGTAATCGCGTTTCGCAATATGAATGTTCCAAGCTGTTAGATCGGGTCTGTTAGTAGTTTCGTGTGTTTTCTAATTGGAATCTAAAATTTGTTTTGACAACATTTCTGCATGTGAGTTCTGTATCGATCGATTTTCATTATTGTTTTGGCTGACTATTTAAAATGACCTTCAGCTAGTTAATACTACTACCTTGTAGCACCAGTTTGTTAGTACTTCATGTGAATCCTAGCAGAACCCGACGCTTTTTCTTTACTCAATTTACGGGTGATCTTTTGCTGTAAGAGATGGAATTGGAAGAGTTTTGTTTTCTTTTGATAAAATTGGTAGGGACGAGGATACTTCCATTTCGTTGTGTGAACAGCAGGGGTAGTTTGTGACCAAAAGATATTCAGAGTGTCACCCAATGACTCTCCCAGTGGATTTATGTCAATGTTTTGTAAAATTTCAGGGTGAGAAAAAGAGTGATGCAAAGTGGCATTATATGTGTTCCCGTACATTTGGGGCATGGTTCCACAATCTTCATATTATGGAACCAATAAGCTTTCAATCAAATGTTTTGTTAGATTGGATTTAAAATAAGAGGTTTCAAATACAAATTTCGTATTTTTTTTTCAATAGGCTTCCAATCAAATGTTCTTTGGATTACAGAGTAATAAAAGAACCTATTCATTTGATATGCTATTTCAACGGAATTATTTTTCTCAGAACACTGCTTTGAATGTTTTGATTCGCATCTTCAGACACATCTTCGCTGGAGATACAACTATTGTTCTTGGTTTATTTTTCTACAGATACAGGACATTTAAAATATACTGAGATATCCTGTTTGAGAGTTATTACACTTTGTAATTTGAAATATTGTCTTACCATGCTTGGACATACGCATTCATTTAAATAAAGCTGCACTTTTCAGGGAATTTTAGAAAAAATAGCAGAAATATACATGCTAAAGATAAGCCACCATTGAAGACTAAACAGAAGTCTAAATTTACGCAGCGCGCCAGATTTGTGGTATGCAAATTGCGAACTAGAGCGTGTAAATTGCGAACCAAAAATCAGACTGCCTTTAAAACTCCGTTTGTAAATTGCGAACCAAAATCAGACTGCCTTTAAAACTCCGTTTGTAAATTGTGAACCAAGAACCATGACAGCTCTTTGTAAATTCCGAACCCACTTCTCTAAACATCTACGGGAATTCAAGGGAGTTCTGTATCGATCGATTTTCATTATTGGTTTGGCTGACCATTTAAAAAGACCTTCAGCTAGTTAATACTACTACCTTGTAGCACCAGTTTGTTAGTACTTCATGTGAATCCTAGCAGAACCAGACGATTTTCTTTACTCAATTTACGGGTGATCTTTTGCTGTAAGAGATTTAATTGGAAGAGTTTTGTTTTCTTTTGATAAAATTGGTAGGGACGAGGATACTTCCATTTCGTTGTGTGAACAGCAGGGGTAGTTTGTGACCTCAAGATATTCAGAGTGTCACCCAATGACTCTCCCAGTGGATTTGTGTCAATGTTTTGTAAAATTTCAGGGTGAGAAGAAGAGTGATGCAAAGTGGCATTATATGTGTTCCCGTACATTTGGGGCATGGTTCCACAATCTTCATATTATGGAACCAATAAGCTTCCAATCAAATGTTTTGTTAGATTGGATTGGAAATAAGAGGTTTCAAATACAAATTTCGTATTTTTTTTCAATAGGCTTCCAATCAAATGTTCGTTGGATTACAGAGTAATAAAAGAACCAATTCATTTGATATGCTATTTCAACGGAATTATTTTTTCTCAGAACACTGCTTTGAATGTTTTGATTCGCATCGTCAGACACATCTTCGCTGGAGATACAACTATTGTTCTTGGTTTATTTTTCTACATAAACAGAACATTTAAAATATACTGAGATATCCTGTTTGAGAGTTATTAAACTTTGTAATTTGAAATATTGTCTTACCATGCTTGGACATGCATTCATTTAAATAAAGCTGCACTTTTCAGGGAATTTTAGAAAAAATAGCAGAAATCTACATGCTAAAGATAAGCCACCATTGAAGACTAAACAGAAGTCTAAATTTACGCAGCGCGCCAGATTTGTGGTATGCAAATTGCGAACTAGAGCGTGTAAATTGCGAACCAAAATCAGACTGCCTTTAAAACTCCGTTTGTAAATTGCGAAACAAGAACCATGACAGCTCTTTGTAAATTCCGAACCCACTTCTCTAAACATCTACGGGAATTCAACATCAACATCTTGGAGAGGGTCATAGCATTCCAAAACAATAGCTCATGCAACGCGACCCTAAATAAATTTATTACACAGTTTCATCTAAGTGTCACGAAACTGCAGATTATTTGGCTGAAAATTAAATTGACAGCAGTTCGAATTTTCCTCTAGATTTGTGGGCAGAGGCCAGTGCATCTGATGAATATACTGCAAATGCATGCGAGTCCTTTCATTCTAGATTCAACGTGCATTTTTATCACCCGCACACAAGTTTGTATAATTTCGTGGAAGTGTTGACATTATTTCAAACACAAACGTACAATAAAATTCAAAGTGTGAAAGTTCCAATGAGAAGAATCAGTAAAAGTGCACTTCAACAAAAAAAAATTGCAAGAAAATATAGACAATTACAAAAGATTACTTATTTCAAGAGTTTCTTATGCAAAATTTGCATCGCATCTTTACAAAATGTGATTGCTTCCGAAAATGGGTTTAAGATTAGTATGGCCCCAGCGCAAGGATGAAAAATTAATTTTTTTTGTTTTCGTGAATACATTGCTTTGACATTATTTTACATTGTTTTCATCATTATTTGTTTTTCTTTTGATAATGTTTAAATACATATTTACTTACTTAACACATTGGCTGCTTTCGTGAATACATTGAATTAAGTACATAGAGTAGCCCCCACGGGGATAACTGGTTTTCCAGTTATTTGGGGAGCGGCGCCCCCACGGCCCGAGCTGACCTTGTGACTGGTCAACATCTGATGTCATGCCACAGCTTGTTTTTCTTGTTTTGGTGCTGTTGGTGTTTGCAGGGACGGCTGTTCATCCAGCTGTTGGGAGTCGCGGCCCCAAGATCCCGAGCTGGTCTTGTGTCTCGCTTTTTCGTTTTTATTTATTTTCTCCACTGGCTAGTTGCCCGTGTTGTTTCCTCTACCTAATCGCTACCACGTTATGTACTAACACCCCGGTCTTGTGGTTTTGTTACCCTCCACCACTAACTGTTTTATATTAACCGCTCAGTTCGTAGGTTGCTGAGATTCCGTTTAGGTTCCCTTCCAGGATATGTCTTCTTTGGATTTCTTTTTTCCTTTTAGCTGGTTTGGGTGCTAGACCTACCTGCATGTTTGCCGCGTGCGGAGACCCGTGAGGCGGAAATGGGATGTCTGGCGGCTGAGGTCGCAGGAGACCGGATAAGTGCCTCCTGTGTGCCAACACTCCTCTTCGACCCCGGCTTCGCTGTAAACGGGAGGCTAGAGACTAACCCACCTCTAGTCAGAAGTCTTGTACCAAGTTGTGTGCAGGGCTTTAGCGGCTTTTTTGTCGTATAGCACGGCAGGGTGAGCCCGGGGGCTGTGGGATCATGCCAAAGGCGTTGGCATGACGGTACCCGGAGGCCGAAGTGTCCGCCGAGTGCGTGTGATCACAGCCAACGGACTATATCTGCAACGTATAAGCTCCAGAACTGTGTCCAGCGTCATTTTCTTGGCTTGCAGACCTCCAGTTCTCCCTTGTAGGGCTCGGTGGTGGGTGGAGTAGTCTGCAGACGAATCCTTCTCCTTTTTTCCATGGGTAAACCCAAAAACAAACGCTCCAAATTCAAGTCACCTGAGCAAATGATCGTTGACAACGACTCTCCTTCGTCTTCTCAACCTACCAAGTCTCATACCCTTAAACGATCTTTAGACCATGACCTGGACCAAGAATGTGGAACCTCTTCTTCGGCAGCTGTACCAGTCGCTCCGAAGCGTCGTCTCCCCTCGATTGCTGTGACTACGCATGCTACTCACTTACTTGTAGAATCCATCGATCCGCATGAGAGACTGTCCACCAGATCTCCCTTTTTCATTTGTAAAGCTTTGGACGCTGCGGTTGGCCCCTTGAGGTCTGTAAAGAACCTTCGCTCTAGGGACCTGCTTGTCCAAACTTGCAGTGTTTCTCAGAGTAACACTTTTCTGCACCTCACTAGTCTTCAAGGCATTCCTGTCAAAGTGACACCTCACCCGTTTCTTAACACCTCTCGGGGTGTTATTTCTGAGTTTGATCTCTTGCCATGCAGTGAGGACGAATTGGTGACTGAACTTGCAGATCAAGTTGTTATTGCTGCACGTCGTATGATGTTCCGGCGCGATGGTTCTTTACTTAAGTCTAAAAATGTGATCTTGACTTTTAACTCCCCGAAAGTTCCAACCGAAATCAAGGCTGGCTACTTGGTCTGTGGAGTTCGCCCGTACATTCCCAGTCCTCTGCGCTGTTTCAGGTGCCAGAGGTACGGGCATTCACAACGTTTCTGTAAGAGTTCCGCTCGTTGCGCTAATTGTGGCTCGAGTGAACATGACGGGGAAGGTTGCACTTCTGCGGCCTACTGTGTTAACTGTGGTGAGGCCCATGCAGCTTACTCCCGCAACTGTATGAAATGGAAGGACGAGATGGCGATCCAGCGCCTCAAGACCCTGGAAGGCCTCTCGTACCCTGCTGCAAAGGCCAAGTTGGGTATACCCACCAATCGACAGCGTACTTTTGCCGCAGTAGTTCAGTCTCTGCCACAACCCGTGCAGCCCTTTGTTCCGCGCCCTGTAGCTCTCGCCGCACTTGCCAAGCGATCTACAGCTGAACAAGCGACACAGGTGGATTTCCCCGAGCTCCAGATTTTTCGAATAGCTGAGTCTGCGCCTTCTCTTTTGAAGACGACCGACTCTTTCAGTTCCCAGCAGAAAGCCTGCACGTGCGGAAGACCCGGCCCTCAATCCCGCAAAGGTGTGCAGTGTCCATCCAACTGTCGCGGTCCGCCTGACCAACATTGCAACTGTCTCGGACTCAGCGAGGTCCCCACCCTCAACCAACATTATCGAGGAACATAGGGGGAGGAGAGTGACAGTTCGTCCCCAGCCTCAACCAACATTGCAGAGGAACATGGGGGGGAGGAGAGTGACAGTTCGTCCCCGCCCTCGGCCAGTATTGCAGAGGAGTGTGGGGGGAGGAGAGTGACGGTTCGTCCCCCTCCTGTGACTCATCCTTTGTGTAGTTGTGTTAAATAAAAAACAAATTATAATAATTATAATAGTAAGTTAATAAATTTTTATATAAACCCAATTAACTAACTTGTCTTCCCGGCTTTCATCATCTTTTTTTTCCAACTTTTACCAAGCCTGTCTGCTCTTAATCATTTTCCACGCTTTTAAAAATCTGTAGCTGATAGTTCTTTGTCTGGCGCTCTTTGGCCAAATCTGGCCCTTGCGCCACTAAAATCAACCAACCAACCAACCAACATAGAGTAGTGGCAAAAATTATGGATACGTTTTGGAGAAAGTGTATTTTGAGGTTTTATAGCTTGTAAGCCCCCTTTGCTTTAGAGTAATACCATACATTTATATAGCAGTGGAAAGTTAATTTCATCGCGAATGTAATGCTACATAGTTTGCTCAATTATCTGTATTCTATGAAAAGTTATAGCGAAATACCTAGAAAAAGGAAGCACAACCTGCTTAGTATTTATCATGAAGAACTTAGCGGATATCCGGAACTACGCAGATTCCTCCTTTCAGCTTGGTGTTTGATAAATTTGGGAATTTTGACCACAGGTATTTGAGGCATGCGCCATTTTCAATGATAGATTTAAATAATTGTTTTATGAGCCCTAATTTTATATGCAGGGGCAGTGAAAAGACCTTGTTACTAGGAACCAAACTTTCCCCGATAACGTTCCTTCCCTAGGCCTGAGACTGCCTCAAAGTGTCCAGTCTGCTTTGTTCCAGTGACATTGTATGTCACGGCTATAACAAAAGCAAATGAAGCAGGGGTATTTTGTATAACTTGATTACTTGCCTAACAGAAGTCCCATATATAACCAAATAAAATCCCACATATTAACCGCTTGTGGTAATCGTACCGGATTTTATGAAGAACCAAAGCAAAATTTTCATATGTTTCCTGCAGGATAACAGAATGTCAGACCTGCATTAAGACATAATTATTACGATTGTGTAGCAAGACTGCGTTTAGGCTCCGTTTTGATGAAAATGAACAGTCGCCAATCCCATGAATCGTACGGTATTCCAAATTGCTTCATCAACCCACAAACGTCACTGCAATAGACTAGATTTCCCTCTTGTGAGATCAATGGAACAAATTATCTGCCACGGTATCTGTACCATGAGAAAGATGTACCAGGTAATAACAAATGCTTTTCTAATAAATCAGATGCCTCTTTGGAAAGGCCTAGGTCTCTTACTGAGTCATTCAGTTTATTTTGGGAAGCAATTTCAGGTTCCGTTTCACTTTCAAGCTCTGGACATTACTCCACGAGAGAAGGACTTTCAATTTATTCATCAGATTTGAAAACGATATCATCTAAACAATCTGGAGGCTTTGGGACAGGTAATTTACTTTTATGTGGGGCTGGCCGAATAGCAGACTCAAGATTAGGCTAAGTAATCACTTTCCTATTTTTCCAGTTATAACCCTTCACATCGCATGGACAAAATTAGCAGTCATCTCCGTGTTTTCTCTGTTCACCCCTACATCATTGGCACGGAAAAACGGAATGATTGTTTCTTACCTTTGAGACAAAAGCGAAGATCTTCAACAAAACATTTGCACACTTTATGCGGAATCTACACCTCATCTTGATCTCTCATCTGCAAATGGAAATAAGCAAAATACACTTTTTAACGAATTCAGAAATATTTCTTTGAAATTTCTTGATTGCACGTTCACCACAGATGAAACAAAACATTTGTGGAGGTGTTGTACAACCTCTAGCAGGCCTTTTCCAATTTCACGTGGGAAGAGGCACTGCCACGTTGAAAAGAGGACAGCAGACTGAACGGAAAAGCGCAGAACGCGATCTGAACTGCACGTGAAGCAGCGTACACCAATTTCTACTGGTTTTAACAGGCGTTTGCACGGCGCAGGAGGAGGCAAAGATAAACGAAGCGGTTTCCGCTGAAGGCGGATATAAACGCATTTCACAAAAAACTATTTTGATTTTCTAATGAAAATCCATGTAAAATTTTTCGAGAAAACAACATCATACAATCCTAACATACTGATTAATTACTTTTTTGAAGAAACCTCATGTGATAGACATTTTTCAATTTATTAAAATTATATCGAGAAAAAACCTAATGCAATCCTATCATACTGATTACAAACTAGACTTTTCTGAACGAAGCTGATGTGATAGACCGTTTTCAACATTTTTTCTGAATTCAGTGTTCAGAAGTCTATAAAAATCAACAAGAAACATTTGGCCAGTTTTTAGGTCTCAGACTTGTGTAATTATAAGACGACGACAAAATTTAGTTTCTGCTGACCCATAAAATGGTCGTCGCCGCAGGACCCGAAGGCTATTGCTTCAATACATCGTTGGATGACGTCGCGGTAGTGATTGGAACAGGCTCGTCCTTACGGCTCGTTGCAGCTTTCATTCCCATACCCGCTATCGCAGATAAATTTTACGGTAACAAATTTGAAATACGTGCGATGTAATGCTAAAATATCTCGCTATTCTCTATCAAATCAGGTACTTTAAAACATGTATATAATATTTCGCGAAATGTTTAGGTTAATTTAAGATGCTAAACTACATTATTCCTTTTAGTAAAACTGCACAAGCCCTTGTTTTTAGTTTAGCTTGCAAATTGCAATAGAAGGATAGATCCCAGGTGACTTTTTCGTTCTGTTGTCCTCTAAAATAAATCTCGTTCTGGTGCCCTGATGTCACCATTTTGTAATTATATGGTCATTTATCGCCTATCAGGCTATCCCGTGTAAATATACTTTGTGAAAAGCATATAGTTCTTATTTATTGATTGAAACTGTATATATTTTGGTACCCAAATTAACTGAGACTACTGGGTGGTACAAATTATGCCGTGGATTTCATTATAATGCCAAACAAGTTTTTTTATCCTAATGAATAATAATTAATCAATATTTCACTGTTAAAAATAAAATTTCCTTAAAATATATCAAAATAATTCTGAGTTACTCTTTTTTTATAATATCGTTTGCTCACAAGACTAAGCTTGATTGGGTAACATATGCTGGACACAGTTTCATTTATAAGTGATGTGCGTACGAATGCACCATTAACCTTTAAACGGCGTAAAATGTGTGGTGCTTCTTTTTCAAATTGACAGGAATTATACCAGTTAAGCATGAAAAATAAGTCACACAGAGTGAGAATTGTCTTGTGGCCGCGAAAGGTATTTATTCTAAAAACCTTCCAACGTAGGAGAGCCTAAAGCCGAAATAATCGCGTGAAAACGTTTTGTTCATTTCTTGGAACAAATAGAAATTTCTTATACAGAACCATAATATTTGGAAAGGGAAAGAAGACAAATCCTACTCTGAATACTTAGTACTTTGTGGCATAACCGACCAGTACTTAGCAAATCGAAAAAAAATAACAGGTTAATATTGCTAACTTGCTTTATTTTTCATCCTAAGTGCCCAGATAAAGCAATGAAAAATGTTTGAAACAACAAGAAATAAACATTTACTGGAATTGTTAAAAGCAAGAAACAAAGAAAAACTAGTTTTTATTTCTTTCGAACAGTTTCAAATATTTCTTTAGAGTTGTCCATACTTATTTCTTTCACTGAGGTGCTTTTGTTTTGAGAAGTACTGTACTTTCCTGAAAAAGATAGTATTGCAATGCACTTAAAGCTCTCTATTTCCTTTTTTTAAATGCCAAACGTTTTCTAAAATTTACATCATGCAGGAGTGCCAGTACTAGCTAGAAACGTACAGGATATGTACCACATATTAGGGCATGCAAATGTTTAAAATATCAGTAAAATGTACATGCGGTTTCTAAGCAGAACCTTCTGAGCTCTCCGGTCTTGGTCAAACAAGATGCTGCAGTCGGTCAAACAAGATGATGCAGTCGGTCAAACAAGATGATGCAGTCGGTCAAACAAGATGATGCAGTCGGTCAAACAAGATGATGCAGTCGGTCAAACAAGATGCTGCAGTCAGTGAATAGCCGACACTGAATCGGAAGGGCGTTCTTTGTGTCGCACTGTGCCCTGTCGCCGAAGACTGTCGCATTATGAACACCCAGAAACGTTGAGCGGGGATGGATTGTTGGGATGTGGGAAGCTGGATCTTTCCTACCTCGAAGTTGCCACTTGTACGGAGCAAAACCCCAGTTCGGTGATGAAAACGTGATGTCAGTGGATAGACGAGGCTCGGACGCACTGAGATTCGTGAAATTGACCGCAAAGTCCCAAGAAAGCACGAGATGACAGACACCTCAACCACATGGATGTGACCGATCGCCATCGAGATTCAGGGTACTAGAACAGCAATGGAGCACTGTCATATTTTGGGCTTTGTCCTCCAGATTTCGACTTCTTCTGCTCAACAGATTACTTATCCTTAGCAGACCTTTGCTGCTCATTTCTTTGAACCTCAACCACAGACACCACAGACTCCAGTGGGATCTCGAACACAGACATTGGCACACTCATTGGCAATAGGTCGTGACGAGAAACAATTCAGTTAAATGCACCACGAAAGTCATACATGAGTTTGAAGAGATCGTGGTGAACGGCACCTTGCAGCGTTATATTGGCCTAACGCAAAGCGTCATGGTTTGAGATATCATTGGGTTCAATTCGCAAAACTCGCCTGATGCGAATTAAGGGAACTCTCAACCGCCAGAGATACATCAGGTATGTTCTAGAGGTAAAGATGATACCTTTCCTTCAGAGTTGTCATGGCGCTATACTCCAGCAGTACAATTCTGAGCTATATACGGCCCTTAATGTCCAAGAGCTCTTCCGTGTGCGGTAGATACAAATCAATACACTGGTGTGCAGAAATTAAGTACGCAGAGGAGAAATTGGCATAACAGGGGAAGGAGCATGCAGGACGGAACGAAAGACCACTCAGGAGATGGACAAGGGTCTGGTACGGTAGGGCATGTGCATATATGCAGCATGACGTAGAGGGGGAGGTGAGTGTCTGAAGGGTATAAAACACACGGGCGGTGCACGCTCAGCAATTCGGTGAAAGCTATTGCACGGTGTGCAACGGTTTGAACGAAGTCGAGTTGCTGCCACCGTGTGATATACCCATCAGGCAATCCAGTAGACGACATCTGGATGATTTTATCCGAGGTCGCGTCATTGGGAAGTTGGACGAAGGCTGAAGTGTGACTAGTGTGGCCGAGGAGTTCAGGATCGCTCCCAGCATCATTTCACGAGCTTGGAGAGCATTTCAAAGGACAGGAACAGCTGTCCGACAGTTTAGCAGTGGTCGTCCACGAGCAACCACGGCGGCGGACGACCGGTATATTGTCCTACAGGCGAGAAGAGACAGACGGCAGACAGCGGGAGAAATCACAAGGCACATGCAACAGACAACTGGACGTCCGTTATTGCGTTTTACCGTGCTCAAGAGGCTGCACAAAGGTGGTCTATTTGCAAGACGACCAGTACGGTGTGTGCCATTAACGCCTGCTCATCAAAGACGGCGGTTTCTGTAGTGCCAGGAGCACAAGAACTGGACACATCAGCAATGGGGTCGAGTTCTCATAACGGATGAGAGCCGATTTAGTCTGATGAGCTATTCTGGACGTATACACATCTGGAGAGTGCAGGGAACACGCAATCACACCTCCAACATCTACGAAAGGGACCGGTTTGGAGGTGGCGGAGTTCGTTTGGGACGGTATCATGCTTGGTAGCCGTACTGACCTCCACTTCTTCGAAGGAGGTTTAGTCACTGGTGTCCGCTATTGTACCGATGTTCTCCTGCCTCACGTGCGTCTGTTTAGGTGTGCTGTGGGTCCTGAGTTCCACTTCATGGACGACAACGCTACACCTCATCGTACAGTGGCTGTCGCAGAGCTGTTGGAGAACGAAGATATTTAACGCATGGATTGGCCCGCACGGTCCCCGGACCTAAATCCAATCGGACACGAGTGGGACCTTCTCGCGAGACGCTTGGCAACACACCAGCCGCCAGCAACGATTCCGCAGCTGCGATTGGTGCTACAAGAGGAATGGTCCGCGATGCCTCAACAGCTGCTTGACAATCTCGTCCTCACCTCAGCATGGACAGATGTTGTAAATCCTGCAACGCAGTCAGGGGTGATCATATCCCATACTAAAGACTGGATTTTTCTTGGCAGCCACCTGTCACATGGACGTTTCTGTCTTCTGTCCAGTTGTGCTCGAAGCTATCTTTCCAATAAAGTGCTTTTGCATCCTCTGAATTCCTTGTTTGGACGGTTTTGCTCACTTGTTCCATATTCTTACATATTGGGGATCTTATGGTATGATTTGAGTCGATGTGGAGCACTTCTGCATAACGTTACGTTCGAAAAACCGTCTTGTCCTTAATTTTTTCACCCCAGTGTATATGACTACAACAAAAGTTTTCGTTTGCTACGGTAAATATTCGTAAAGGCATGGTACGTCGTGTATGGGATACTTTGAAATGGATTTACGTGAAAGTTCAAACTGGAGCTATGAAATTATGTTTCACCTCTATGGTACAATCATTAATAGATAATTTTGCAGCGCAGCCTTTTTGAATTTTTTTTCAACAGGGAAATCGATGTAAACGCATTCAACACTCTGAATATTTCTGCAGAGAACAGATAAACAAAGGCACATATTTACACTGCCGGGGAGCAACAGGATATTTACTGGGAATGGCCATCTGGCATCTGTTAACCGTTAAGACCTGATTTCTGAAAACATGATTTGACCTTTAACAGAATAACGCACATTTGAGGAATATAACCTTTAATTGGATTTTTGCGATATATTACGCACATGGAGGCTAGAAACAGCTGTTGTATCATTTTCATTATAAGTTACATTTAGTTTACCTATTTTTAAGGATCACAACAAGGGGATCTGGAATAATGGCATTCGAACGGCCGAGTAATGCATGACATAAGACAAAAATCTAAAAGAATCACACCACTTTCACTAATTTTTGAAATAATAACTTATACTTACAAATTAATAGTTAGGTCATTTTGTATAAGTAAATTGTATCTGTGATTTCGTGTACTCTTCCAAATATTGGTCAGAAGTAAAATCGAAATATCCTTATTCTAAAGTTTCTCAGTTCAATCAATCAGCCAATGTTCCACCACCTGTGTTTAAATAGCACAAATTTTCAAATTATAACAATTCACACCATTTTCCGGTACAGAAGGGAATTTTTTTGTTCGTTCAACAATGCGCTATTCGCAGTCAAATATATTCCATTTTGGCGAAGGCTGTATTTCACATTTTGTCTAAAATTGTCTAATTTCACACATGTTTCACTGTTATTCAGCGCAATTAAGACTCTGACTCTAGGCTGCTCTTAGACTAATTAATGATAAAAGTGCAGAATTTATTTTTAAAAGAGGAAATCATTTTGTTTAGATCGCTTTTTGATGTACGTCTATTTGTAATACATTATGATTTGAATTCCTGTGGATACGACGACCGTTGCAGGTAACAAAATAGGTCGGGCCAAATTGAGTAAAATTGTTCGTCTAAGGATGGGGTCCGTAATTTATTGCGCGCATGATATATGTCGCAGAGAGTAAAAAAAAATTATAAATGTGTTCTCCAATGCGGAACAACTACGAATTTCTTTATGTAAGAACCAGAAATCCTGCAATATACGTTAACTGGGAATGAAGGCACAGCGACCAGCGTCAGAGAAGCGTCCTGTAACCACGTCCTAAATAGAGAATTTCTTTCATTAAAAGAAGATACTTAGGTTTATTACCTCTTGTGCTAAGAGTAATTAATTCATAAAAATACTTCTGGATACTAGGCGTGATCAGGGTGTTATCTTTTTCACCTGAATGAGTGTGTAGTTTCCACTTCTGCAAGCAGGATTTTCTCTAAACTGAATCCTGCGCAGAGGAGGAAAATCTTGGCAAACTCAGCTGTAAGAAAATTTATCAACACCATTGATGTGTTTTGAAACAAAATGGAAATGATAATGCTTTAAAGTAAAAATTTTTACACTCAAGACTGAATGAATGGAGAACACATTTATAAAAATATCGCTTGTGTAAAATGAGGATTTCGTTTTCTGTTACGTATTTTTCCATTCAGACAATACGTTTTTATCTGTTGTACACACAAGGTTAAAAAAAATCGTTCAGGTGTCCGCCCTGGACATTCGGCTCTGAATTCTTATTTCTTAAGGACTGATAATTATTGAAAACGACTAATATTATGGAAAAATCTTAACCATTTTTTTATGAACTACTAAACCTGATTCAAAGCACGAAAGACAAAACGCGAAATGACTGCAGTATCGATGACCAAGAACAGAGATACAGAATATATATAATTTATGACTACTAAGCTTGCGGTGTTAATATAGAATAAAAATAACAACGTTTCGCACAATAAAATGTTTATTATACATCGACTATAGTTTCGCAGAGTGTTTGTCTCGGCTTCCTCAGGACAGAAATGAGAATGTACATTCGTCTAAATACTAGTTCTTGTGCAAATAATATTAAGCTTTCATTATATTCTTAGACGGAGGAATGAGACATTGTTCACCGTGTGTTTCGCGCATGACTTCATGTCTTGGGGTAGAGACAAAGTTGCAAACTTTGTATCCACAGATTGATACTTCTAGGACAAACCTGACGATTCCGCTCTTCTATTCTAAGAAATTCCCGTTGTCGTAGTGAGGAGATTAACACGAACGAGGATATGACGTGCAGAGGCAGAACGAAGAAATCACGCTGCCAACATAGAGTATAAATAATCTAAGGGAAGGCTGGCATTCAATATATTTTTGCAAAACTTTATATAAGGCAATTCTGCGTATTTTAAACAGTACAACAATCTGTATTTCCATACTAAATGAGCTTATCGTGCAGTTTAATTAAAACGCAAAGCTGCTTTGTATCACACATTATGGCTTATCTAAGCACACAATAAGCTCTAGGTTGCTCCGATCATTTTCCCCCTGATGAATTGAAAATACCAGGATATATGGAAATTATGAGATAAATATTTGTATATTAATCTCATCTTCTAAAAATAATTCCTACTATCTGGTGTGAAACACTCATTCTCATTTTTGGACAAATGTTTGAAAAATTTGGAAATAGCAGACATTTTAATTTCTAATAATATGTGCTGAAGAAGAAATACTATTTTCAGATACTTCATGATAAAGAATGGAACTGCGCTATTTACAAGAAAATGTACCTAGCATGGACGCTTTCCTGTAAAATGTATATTAACATTTACAAAGTATTTATTGCCCAGGGAATTTGATAGGCTTTAAAAGTAAATCAGCAAAAACGCACTTGCTATGTTTTGTGTTAAATGTTGATTGCCATCAATGTAATATTTAAAGATAAGTGATTTTTAGAAAATCACGTAGCAATATCTGAACACCTATGTTTCTGGATATATTCGTCATCAGTTCAAACAGTCATAAAATGTTGATATTAAATTTGTTATAGTCGAGCACTACCACACTTCTTATATTCTTACTGGATAACCTAACGATGCTGTACATTTGCAGCTAAGAAATGTCATCAAAATATGTGTTTCTCAGAATTTGAAAAGTTTCGCTTTCTGTAAATTACTATTTTAAGGTTTCATTGCTTGGTAACATTACGTACTTTCAAGCAATTCATTGACTGCATTAAAATCACGGTGGACACCCAAAAAGTACCTACAATATAGACCCTCTTCAAATCAAATTCAGAAAACAAATATACCGATGCTCAAAAGAAAGTAATATTTCCTCCATAAGATGTAACCATATCGAAAACAATCGGAGGAAAAGTGATTAACTCTAATATTTATACTGACGACAACATAGAGTGCACTCGCTCGCGGAAACAGCCAAACTAATCCACATTTATGATTTGCATATTTACGGCTATTTGTCTTCAAAATGTATGTTGAATGGCGTTCACCGTACCATGAAATAATTAAAATACGGTAGTTACGCGAAAAAAGAATTTGAAACAAAAACTGTTATCAATTTTTGTTCGCTATTTGTCAAAAAACATGTGCAAATAATAGGGTAAACACTTTTGAATTTATGTGTTTTACATGTTCCTTGAAGAAGCACATTTTGCAAATATTTTACCCATTATGTACACTTGGACAATGAAATTTGCACACCTAGAAGGCAACATGATACAGCGACGAAACTTTGTAAGTAGCTAGAGTGCATACCGGTTTGCAAATGATCCACGTTTGGTGCGAGTGCGCATGACCGCACACCCTGTGATGATGCTGCAAGCACAAACCGTCAGCCTTATAACCGGCTTGTAGTCGATGCCCAACGAAAGCAAAAAGCATCGGCCGACGCAAGCAAGGGTACAGATTGACACGAGTGCCGGGTAGACGCCACAGACGTCGACTTACCAAACTTATGGACATTGAGAGAGGCCTGATCACCCAAAATCGCAGGGTGGCTTTCACGCCATGTAGCCTGCTAAGTGGATCTTTCTGACCATACCGTCAGACTTTGTTGGGAGAAGTTGACACGTGACGGCGTTGCCACACGGCGGAGCGGCTCCGGGTGGACTAGGAGGACCACCGGTAGAGAGGATAGACGATCGTGCGCCAGGCACCACTGAATCCCACGCGGCCCCAGACCACTATACAGACAGATATAGCGTCTCCTGTGAGTCCACGAACTATTTCCCGACGCCTCGCTTAAGCAAATATGCGATCCCAGCGCTTCTTAGGTGTGTTGCCATTTACAACGGATTATCGCTGGCTCCATGTGCAGTGATGCAAGGCCAGAGCGACGTGGAACGCCGAAGACTCGCGACGTGTGGTGTTTAGCGATGAGTGCCGCTTTGTTTTGGGGACAGAAGATCATCGTGTCTGGGTGTGGAGGTCCCCATGTCACGGCACAATCCCAACCTCGCTATCGAGCACCACACCTCCCCCACTTCAGGTAATATTGTCTGGAGAGTCATTTCCTACGATTGCCGATCAGCTGTATTCTGTTGTACGTGGATCATTGGCGGCTAGCCTTATGTGGATGAGATCATATGGCCCCATGTGCTTCCATTCCCGGACGGGATTCCTGGTACGCTATACCAGCAGGATAATTCCCGCTCGCACACAACTCGGGCTGCCCAAGACTGCCTAAGTCCTGTCAAGACACTTCCACGGCATGCCCGCTCCCCGGACATGTCCCCTGTCGAGCATGTGTGGGATTCGTTGAAATGCCAGCTGCCAAAGTGCCGCACTACCCGGGATGTGGAGCACATCGTGCAACACGTGAGGACCAGTCTGCCACAGGACAACATCAGGCTTTTGTTCGCCTCCATGCCGGACCGTATTGCAGCATGTATTGCAGCAGGAGGCGGTGCGACACGCTATTGAAGAAAAACGGACTGTGTACCACAGATCCGTCTGTAATTCTCCTACAGCTCTGTTTTTGCCATCATGTATGTCATTCATGTGTATCATCACGTCCATAAAATCTCAGTTCAATCCGATGCTTTATTATTGATGCGTAAATTTCATTGTGCGTAAGTGTACTTCGAAAAACTAGAAGCTCCGATCCGTAAATTTATTTGTGCAAAAAATATAAAGGATGATTCAACTAAGCGTGTAGAAACTTCTGGGAGGGGTAGTTTGCACAAAGATAAATCGGAATCACGTAGTTATGCATGGTCCGAAACGCCATCTTCATGTGCTAATGAACAGATAAGACGAGAAATGAAAGAGCAGCACGTAAAAGAACAAAAACATTTTTTACTCACAAGACATTTGCGAAATGCATTGAGGTTACAGAAGATTTTCTAAGTTGCCACCATGAGCTGTAACACACGCTTGACATCGTCGGTACATGGAATCACGCACATTTTGGAAAATTCTTCTATGAAAATTCAAGCAGCAACAGAGCTACATGATACAAGTTCCTCATCACTTTCAACAAGGGTGTCGTGCACCAGTCCTTTTATGTAACCCCAGAATAAGTAATCAAGGCCCGTTAAGTCCGGCGATCTTGCAGGCCAATGAACAGGACCACCACGCTCGATCCACTGATGTCCAAATGTCAAGTGATGACGAACGTCATTTCTGAAATGGGCTGGAGCCCCACAGTTCTGGAACCACTTTGCACGAAGCAGCGACAGAAGGACGTGTTGTTCGTTCAATAGCTCTGGAAAGATGTCCTCCAGAAATACCCGGTAACTCCTTCCGTCCATACGAGGAGGCATGAAGTACAGGCCAGTTATGTGGTCCCCGACAATGCCGGCCCAAACATTAACAGCAAAATGGTTTTGCGCTGCACGTGGTCGTACAGCATGGCTATTGTATGGTTCGGTGGTCTCCACCGAAACATACATGTTCGTTATGTGCGTTGAAGCAATCTTCCCGTGTAAAGCACGCTTCGTCTGTGAACAGCAGAGAAGCAGGTAATTGGGGTTCTGCCGCACTCTTCTGCACGTACCATTGTGCAGATGCAATGCGCTAAGGGTAATCCTCAAGGCTAAGTGCCTGAACTCGCTAAACATGGTATGGATGCAATTTGTCTTCGTGTAGAACACTCCGTACGGTATATTGGGACAGGCCGAGCCGATGAGCAATTGCTCGCGTGCTGGCACTTGGAGTGTCTGCTGCATAATTTAACACATTCTCTTCGATGGCAGGAGTGCGTACCTATCATTCCCGACACGTGGCAGGCCTTTGCAAAGAACCAGTGTCTCATATCCTCTGGTGCAGTCGTGCAAACACTTGGTGGCCGCCCCGGTGGCGCAGTGGTCTAAGGCGTTGGCCCCTGATCATTCGTCCGTAAGGGGTCCGGGTTCGAATCCCGGTCAGGCATGGATGTTGTGTTTGTCTTACGGCACTGGTTCTCTCCCCTTCCCTGGAACCAGTGACCCTAAATTAGGGACGGGCGACTGCTTATAGCCCATTGAGTTGCTCACGCTGGTCGTTAAACCTCCAATCAAAAAAAAAAAAACAAAAAAAAAAAAAACACTTGGTGGTTTGACACTCGTCTCATCGGGTACGGTTCCTGGTACAGTCGCACGGCGGCTCGTCTGTTGCAGTCCGCAACTCCGTATGCGAGGGGCATATCAGGGATTTCCGCTTTCATGATGTCAACCATCCTACTACCTGTGCAGGCGGTTTACAAATGACGGTATCTTGAAAGAACGTATGAGCAGTCTCGCGGCCGTACAACGCCATCTACCGAATGAAGATGGCGTTTCCGATCCTGCATTGCAATTTGATTCCGATTTGTCTTTGTGCAACCTATCTCTCCCAGATGTTTGTACGCGCTTAGCTGAATCACCCTGTGTATACATATACATAAAACACTGAGCTTTAGCATTTTTACTCGATGTTTTTGTATAAAAAAGAAGTCTGTTAGACGCGGTGTTTTTGTATATTAAATATTTTACGCCAACCAATTAACAGATCAAAAATTCTAGTTTTCCGAAGTATATCTTTAAATGGTGTGTCTTTGCTTTCTACCTATGATTCTGATCACATGGCTTTTGCGTTAAATATAAAAACATATTCTGAAATACGAACATCCTATGAAGGATTTTAATATTTCTTTCAGAAATTCCACGAGTCAGCTTCAACGAGATGGCCAATTCGTTATTCTTTAGACGCCATTCTTTTACGAAATTCCCAAACAAAGAATGAATTCTGTTTTTTTAATTACAGAGCTTGATTAATTTTAAGCATTTTTACGAAGGGCAAGGTTATTTAAGTTAACTCCATTTCAATGGGAACTTTATTTTTAGAAATATGAAAATTTTCATTTGAGTATGTAAGAAAAAGCTATCCGCTTTACAGAATCCATAGGTTGAAGAAAAAGTCGTGAAATAGAACGATTATGATTATTAATCGCTGGCAAAAAGTTAGCACCTTATTTGAATATGTGTATATAAACCAAAATTATTTTAAAACAATACCATGGTGTGGCGTTAATTCATTTCTTCTGTCAAACAGTACCATAGGGTAAAACTTAAAGAACATTTAATCAGGAAAACTTGGAGAACATTTAATCAGGAAAACTTGGATGAAATCCTTCGCATCGTTCAGGCCTTATATCATACGTAGTACATGAGAACTCACATTTCTAAACTGATAATCTCTTCTGATGTCTCTCTTATTTTATTTCATCACACTTCAGAGAATAGTGATGTATTTCTGCACATCTCGTTAGCGCATGTTAAGATATTTGTGAAAAATTCTCGAAACATTTGTACAAAACCTCACAGAACAATCCTGACCCTGAGAATTCAGACTCAAAAATTTAACAGGAGAATTCCTCAGAGCTTCAGTCTTTCTTTCCGTATCCATTATGATAAGCGGCGTTTAACAATACTTTAAAAACCACAATTTATCTTACATTCGTTTTTGCAAGTATAATTGTGCTCCACGGAAAAAGCCATTTGTTCTTCTCTTAACTTAAACAATCGCATAACTGATTTTCTTCGAGACAACCATTGTACATTGGTATGCAGCAGATATGAGTAACGACGTTGCTGCATTATGCGTGCTTCCTATTTCTTCCGCAGAATTAAAAACAATTTCGCACTTTTTTAGTTTTCACCTATGTGAAGGACGACCTAGCGAGTTCAGAATAAGGCTTTATGTGATGACAGTAAGATTACATAGAATATAGTGGGTATTGCAGAATAGCTGGAATCAGCATTGGAAATATCCTGCGAACAAATTGTGTGAATCTCTGAAAATGCATGTATTTATACTTGAAAACCTTAGTAAATTCTAGAAAATACAAGCCCACATTCTACTAGCCATAAGTGCTATAACAAAGTACATTTCTGCGTCCTTTTTATCCGCGCCAGGATTCGAACCCGGATCCCCTCATTCCGGAATAAATCACTCTACCAATTGAGCTACGCGGACGTTTTATTCTGATTCCTATTTGCCTTTATGTCGTGTGCGTCCTTCTGGCAGGTAAGTCACATCATCTCCCCCTTATTTTTTTTTGTTTTTTTTGAAGTGCTGGAGAAGGGATTCTCTTATTTTCCCTATCTCGCGGTGTGGAAATAACATCACACCATTCCGAGATTTTGAACGGTCGGGTCATCCGGATAGTTCGGGTGCCATTATAACGAAGTAAATTTCTCCGTCATTTTTATCCGCGCCAGGATTCGAACCCGGATCCCCTCATTCCGGAATAAGTCACTCTACCAATTGAGCTACGCGGACGTTTTATTCTGATTCCTATCTGCCTTTATGTCGTGTGCGTCCTTCTGGCAGGTACGTCACAACGCGATGACGTTCTTTAAGCCATATAATGTCCAGGAAATATCCACTACACAATCATGAGGGAATGAGACTGAAAAAGGCAAAAACATGTAATAATATAAAATGGTTTACCTGTCGGATACCTTAAAAGCGTGTCGAAAATGACATACTTCCGTGTATGACAGCCACTGACCAATTTTTGACTATGCTTTCTGCCATTTTATTTAGCTGGAAGCATGCCTTGTACAGAGTGTAATTTAAAGAAGTATTCTCAATGATTGCCATTTACTTTATATAATTCATTTTAACAATAAAAATCTAAAGACAAATAATTCGATTATTTTAAGCAGCTCAATCCTACAGCGAGTCTGTCGGAAGCACAAATATGTATATTCCATACTTGTGAATCTCAGCTTCTAACATTGTTCTGTTTTCTTAAGATCCACGTTCAAATAAATATAATTTACATTACGATTTTAATTGCCTTAATTTAACTTAAACTTCTTCCCAATTTTCAAAAAATCTTTCGTGATACCCAGATATTTTTTGAATCATTATTTACAGCAATCAGACATCTATGAACTGCCTGTAATTAGGGTTCTTCACGCAACATTGATCACATCAGAAAACTTTAAAATTATATCGTCCTGGAACGGGAATCTAAACCGCATCTCCCGATTTCCTTTCGACCATGCTATCCGTTACAAACAAAAGTTTTAAAGTATAAATATATGCATTCTCAGAGGCAAACACAGTTTGTTCGCAGTATGCTCGAAGGGAAATTCGGAGTAGAGTTTTGGATTTTCGTTCCAGGACAATTGAATTTTCATGTTTTCTGATCTGATTAATATTACGTGAAGAACACCAATCACAGGCAATTTAGAGATTTCTGATTGCGTTATTAGCGATTATGTTATTTCTCCACGTTTTTAGAGAACAATATTTATCCCACAGAATTAAAATTTTTAAGATGTTTCTGGGTTTTACGGCGTGACAGAAATTTTCGGTACAATGGTATATATTGTTTGCAAAAATAAAACATAAAGGATCATGGACTACTTGATAGTTTCTTACAAAAATGAAATGGCAGATTTCATATTATCTGAGTTTTCAGAAGTGCACTTTAATTTATAATTTTTCATATTTTGCCATTTAAATACAATATCTGACCTGAAACAATTCCTAGAACACTAGTACGACGGAAGTTAATTTGTATAGATTAGGCATCTTAAAAACCGACAGAAAATATATGCCTGGTCATATTGCATTTACTGAAGCCATTTCATGGGGAACCGGTACCTTTTCTATGCTGAAATGCTTCCAATGATTCAAAGACATAATATTTCACGTATTTAACCGGAAGAAGTTTATGCTTTTGGAAATGAGAAACATTTTTTATTTTAACTTTCGACATCAATTGTTTGCCTGGGACAAAAAAAAACAATATGATCATTAAAAAAACGTTTTTGTTTCGCTTGGGCCTGTATGATACAAAAATGCTTTCACTCTCTCTGGGAAACTTTTAGAGAGTATTCTGCTTTTATGTCCTCATGTATCGACATTCGGTGAATTAAAAGCGTTCCTCGATACAGCTCTATGATGTCAGTGATTTATTGCGTGAGGCACGAACATAGGTTTTTGCCATCTGTTACTTAGATACTCAGTTGTGCGCAGGTACGGGTGATAACTGGCTCGTATGATTAGCGGTGTGGTTCTTTTTGCACTATGACTTAGAGTTTTAGCCACTGATCATGGTTTGTGCCCATCTGTCGGTTTACGTAATGTTGATTACAACTGGAGCGTATGCTTATTATTGGACCCAATTCCCTTACAGAATAAGCTTTTCTGTTCTTTGCAGAAATTGCGTTTTATGATGCAATTGTTTTCCACTCAAAAACTCGTAGGAAACCACACTCCTTTTATTTGGCAAGGGATTACAAACCACAGAAGAACATCGTGATGCTATACATTTTTTGCTGCCATTATCAGCGTGGACTCCGTAACTTTCGATCCATCAGGTTTCCGTGTTATTACAGAATATTAAGGTAGCCAGGTGCAATATAAACCTTTTCCAAGATTTTGAGCAAAAACGTGGAGCACACGGTTTTTACCTTTAAGTAAAGAGCTACAGTAGTGGCTCCCAAACCTTTGTTTACCAAGTACCCCTTGGCAATATTTCGCTAATGTGCGGACTCCTTATATATCAGATAAAAGTCATATACTCAACAAATAAATAAAGCTTTACTCCAATACGTTTATCTTTATTTCAATATGCATGTGGATATACAATAAAAAAAATACATATACTCACACACACACACACACACACACACACACACATATATAAATATATACCTATATATATGTGTCGTGCGTGCGTATACAGGATGATTCATAATTCATGTCGTGGTTTAAGAGCCATGTCTTTAATTCTCCTCGAAACTGTCGTTGGACAACGGATATATTTTAAGATTTTTAACTCGTTTGCTCCCTTACTGCAAACGCAATAAACAGTTTCCTCCGCAAGTGGATGAATGGAATTGCCATTCGTATCAGACGTCTGGGAACTGGCAATTTGAAGGCTTTCTATGTAAAAATCTTTAAGTGGCCTTTTGTTTCTTTCTTTCCAGAAAATCGTTAAATTACATCCATCCTACTTCTTAAATCTTCCAATAGCGTTCAAAATAGCTTCCCGACTACTTTTTAAATTAAATGCTCGGTTTCAAAATTTTGCCGTAAAAGTGATGGCTCCTTTGAATTTAGTGAAAGAACTTCACAACTAATTACACACTGCGGACTTGATATTTCTGCATCGTCGGTCCATGTAAATCGAAATTGTAAATATGATTCATTATATTGTCCTGTTTTTACCCTTTATCACAGGTTTGTTCAACATTTAACGGTCTCTTCGTGATTACGGAATCCATACTCACATGTAATGACCACCAAGAAGCAATTGGCTACGGTTCCACATCACATCGCCTCTAAATTATTCACTTGGGGCATGCTTCAAAACTAAGTACTTCTTTTCCTTTTCTTTTTTTGATTGGGGGTTTAACGACCAACTTGAGCAACTCAATGGGCTATAAGCAATCCCCCGGTCCTAATTTTCGGCCACTCATTCCAGGAAACTGAGAGAGCCAGCGTCCTAAGCCAAATACAACATCCATGCCACAACGGGATTTGAACCCGTAGACATGTTGGACGAATGGCCACAAGCCATCGTTTAGACCACTGCGCTACCGGAGAGGCCTAAGTACTTCTCTTGGTCAATTGTAAATACACGAATGAAATAATTTTAAACAACGTGATATAAAAGCACAATAAATGAATACCCGGTACCCAAACGAGCGAAAGAATAACTGTTGTGACAGAGCGAGGAAGCTCGACACTGGGTGGCCAAAGTTTTTTATCAGCATTGTTTCCATGGTGGTGGGGAATAAGGGTACCACCTTTCTACGCATTAACTTCGGGACTTACCGTATCAACACTAGCCGTAAAATCATATTGTTAATTTTGTTTCTATGAAAATATGTTCACTATGCTACTCAGTATGGCTGTTAATTAATAACGTACCCTAGATAACAGTTGCATTTCCCCCTTGTGTTACATGTAACCCACCTTTAGAATCGTTGTTTCTAGAAGAATAGTGTATGTAATCGGTTTAAACGAGCAGATTCCAGCCTGCTTAAAACAAAAAACTATGCACGTTCCACTGCTACCTAACAAAATTTGACAAGATCATTATATACACGGCAAGCACAGTTACACTTCCCGACACTTCAATAATGAATGCTCCTGACAGCTTAGTATATACAGTAAATATGGCTAGTGAAGCAGGGTGAGTGAGGTCTCAATGAATCACGGAATATGATTGGGATGTCAGTTTTTCGTTAGCACTAAGTGTTGTTTAATTGGTTTATATGTCCCGGTTTTGTTAACTTATTTTAAGTCCTTGTCTTCGTTGTAAGTGATAACTTGTGAAAATGCTGTAGTTTAAAGTGGAATCAAGTAGGAAATATGACCAATTCCGTGAACCATTTGAATAAACTTTAGATAGTAAAAACAATTCTGCAAATTCTTTTCGGATTACAAATACGAATAATATAAAATTAAAAGTATACTACCAGGGATATTTGCCTTACGGTATAAAGTGTGTGGTAAATCCGGATGATTTAAACTGCCAGTTTGTAATTTGTTTCTAAATGTTTAATAACTCTTCATTAGCTTCAGCTGAGATGTTAATACACTCGCAAACAAATAGTTGTGGATACACTGGTGTACGAAAATAAAGCCAGACTATATTTTTACCTGTATACGAAAACCAATACATGACCCACAACCACACAGGGAAATAACTATATTGCCAGCATACGAACACATGAAAAGGCACGAGACTGTTTAAAAACGAAGCTCAAATTGCATTGCAGCTGTGAATTGATAGTTGTGGTTGTTGCTGATACCAATCACATGTGAAAGAAAAAAAGAAGCAAGTCGTAGAAGTACTTTTACGTAATTTGCTAGATGGTTTTAGTAATTAATACCCAGTTAACCCCTTTTTAAGATACAAACGATTTTCTGTTTCATTGCTCTGTTGAGTTATATCTTAGTTTATATGACTTTACTTTAAAAAAGGTTAGAAAACTCACCTATTATAAACTTAATTAGTAAACAATGTTTACTATTAAGTTCGAAAAAAATTACATATTTTAGAAAACTTTTTAAGTGCGGTGCTTGGCTTTCCTTCCCCGCTTCCCCCTAAACTGGTGTCACGATTCAGAGTTTGAAAGGTAAGTCACCCTCTCCTTTCACTCAATTTTTCTGTTTGTCTTTCCTATTGAGTTCCCTTACTCAAATTTAATAGCTTCCTATTTCTAAGGGTAGTTTTAGACCTGAGGACTGACACTCCCTTCCTAAAACTTCAAATATGGTATCGTAACTATTTGCAATTTTCCTTTTTATATGTCCAGGAAGTTCTTCCACATTTCTGTTGGGCTGGGCTTATTTCTCATATCAGAATGCACATATTCGGGAATATGGTATCCATTTCGTTTTATTGACGGTGTTTGTGCGCAATGCAGTGCCTACTCTTTCCGTGGAGAACGTTGGTTTTATGAATACAAAATGTGTTCGTGCAGAAATATTTGATTTGTGAGTTTTATGTTTAAGAGCACTCATTCGCTCGGTCACTCTGCAAAACTTTGGTGTACCTTTTGTTAATGACATGGACATTTGCTCTTTGTAAAGAAGCATAGATGGAATATCTTCGGATGTCTTGAGGTTTTCATATCCTCTTAAGTTTGTTATATGGTCACTGTTTCATTGCTTTCTTAAAAATCTTTTGTCTTCATTTCTCTAAGCTCCTTATAGGTGGAACAGTGTTGTAAGCTCTCTCTTCTGACTATTCGTCAAAGATTAAACCCAGTTCGAATCCCATTGAAACATGGATTTTGTAATTGTCTTACGACCTTTGGCTCCCTCTCTTCCCTGGAGCAAGTGTCCCAAAATCAGGGAGTGGGAGACTGCTTATAGCACATTGTTTTATTCTCGATAACCGTGAATCACTTTCCCCGTTAAACAACTAAAATTATGGACACAGGAATGAACAGTTCGCAACGTTTGCGTCGAGTGTTTGAATCGTTAACCTTTATTATAAATAACAGAAATGAAATAACATTAAATTAAATACAGAATCCTTCATTTAGATACCAGTGAGATAGGTTTTTTCACTTCCCGATTCGCGCGCCCTTCGCTGAAGCACCGATTGATGACACTCCATACATGTCATGACAAGTCCGAACACAAAAGAATTTGAAAGCAAGGGGAATGAAGGGTTTGGAAATGAAAAACTGCGATAGCCCTGAAATTTCAGGCTCTTAGGGAAGGACTATCTATTGTGAGTTGAAATACATCAGATCAGTGTTTTAAGGAAGAAGACAAAATTCCATATAAAATAATTAAGAACAGTAATTGGTCGGAAAGAAGGTAATGTCTGATGACGAGGTACCAGAAGTCAAAGCACCGGGTGTAATGCACTTCGGTCACTAAAATTACGCGGCACACAGGCTTGACAACAGTAGGTATTGTGATTTAAGCCAGTAGCCATGAGCCCTCAGATGGCGAAGAGTGCAATGTCAGCAAACATGGAACAAACAAGAATCATATCCGTAATTGCGTACGGTATGTGTTTCGTCACGGTAGCACCCTCGCAATTGCTGTTAGGAACATAACCGGGGCGTATCGCACTGCCATATCACATTGACAGTGCAGAGACTAGTTCTAACGGTTTTGAGAAGGAGGTTTCGATTTGTCAGACTATTCCAAAGCTGGAAGACCCGCACAGTAGATATGGGCATCCTAAAGACGTCATTCCCCGCACGGGGATAACTGGTTTTCCAGTTATTTGGGGAGCAACGCCCCCACGGCCCGAGCTGCCCTTGTGACTGGTCAACATCTGATGTCATGCCACCGCTTGTTTTTTATTTTGGTGCTGTTGGTGTTTGCAGGGACAGCTGTTCATCCAGCTGTTGGGGAGTCGCGGCCCCACGATCCCGAGCTGGTCTTGTGTCTCGCTTTTTTGTTTTTATTTATTTTCTCCACTGGCTAGTTGCCCGTGTTGTATCCTCTACCTAATCGCTTCCACGTTATGTACTAACACCCCGGTCTTGTGGTTTTGTTACCCTCCACCACTAACTGTTTTATATTAACCGCTCAGTTCGTAGGTTGCTGAGATTCCGTTTAGGTTCCCTGCCAGGATTTGTCTTCTTTGGATTTTTTTCCTTTTAGCTGGTTTGGGTGCTAAACCTACCTGCATGTTTGCCGCGTGCGGAGACCCGTGAGGCGGAAATGGGATGTCGGGCGTCTGAGGTCGTAGGAGACCGGATAGGTGCCTCCTGTGTACCAACACTCCTCTTCGACCCCGGCTTCGCTGTAAACGGGAGGCTAGAGACTAACCCACCTCTAGTCAGAAGTCTTGTACCAAGTTGTGGGCAGGGCTTTAGCGGCTTTTTGTCGTATGGCACGGCAGGGTGAGCCCGGGGGCTGTGGGATCATGCCAAAGGCGTTGGCATGACGGTACCCGGAGGCCGAAGTGTCCGCCGAGTGCGTGTGATCACAGCCAACGGACTATATCTGCAACGTATAAGCTCCAGAACTGTGTCCAGCGTCATTTTCTTGGCTTGCAGACCTCCAGTTCTCCCTTTTAGGGCTCGGTGGTGGGTGGAGTAGTCTGCAGACGAATCTTCCTCCTTTTTTCCATGGGTAAACACAAGAACAAAAACTCCAAATTTAAGTCACCTGAGAAACTGATCGTTGACACCGACTCTCCTTCGTCTTCTCAACCTACCAAGTCTCATAACCTTAAACGATCTTTAGACCTTGACCTGGACCAAGAATGTGGAACCTCTTCTTCGGCAGCTGTACCAGTCGCTCCGAAGCGTCGTCTCCCCTCGTTTGCTGTGACTACGCATGCTACACTCTTAGTTGTGGAATCCATTGATCCGAATGAGAGACTGTCCACCAGATCTCCCTTTTTCATTTCTAAAGCTTTGGACGCTGCGGTTGGCCCCTTGAAGTCTGTGAGGAAGCTTCGCTCTGGGGACCTGCTTGTCCAAACTTGCAGTGTTTCTCAGAGTAACACTTTACTGCACCTCACTAGTCTTCAAGGCATTCCTGTAAAAGTGACACCTCACCCGTTTCTTAACACCTCTCGGGGTGTTATTTCGGAGTTTGATCTCTTGCCATGCAGTGAAGACGAATTGGTGACTGAACTTGCAGATCAAGGTGTTATTGCTGCACGTCGTATGATGTTCCGGCGCGATGGTTCCTTGATTAAGTCTAAAAATGTAATCTTGACTTTTAACTCCCCGAAAGTTCCGACCGAAATCAAGGCTGGCTACTTGGTCTGTGGAGTTCGCCCGTACATTCCCAGTCCTCTGCGCTGTTTCAGGTGCCAGAGGTACGGGCATTCCCAACGTTTCTGAAAGAGTTCCGCTCGTTGCGCAAATTGTGGCTCCAGTGAACATGACGGGGATGGTTGCACTTCTGCGGCCTGCTGTGTTAACTGCGGTGAGGCCCATGCAGCTTACTCCCGCAACTGTATGAAATGGAAGGACGAGATGGCGATCCAGCGCCTCAAGACCCTGGAAGGCCTCTCGTACCCTGCTGCCAAGGCCAAGTTGGGTATACCCACCAACCGATAGCGTACTTTTTGCCGCAGTGGTTCAGTCTCTGCCACAACCCGTGCAGCCCTTTGTTCCGCGCCCTGTAGCTCTCGCCGCCCTTGCCAAGCGATCTACAGCTGAACAAGCGACACAGGTGGATTTCCCCGAGCTCAGATTTTTCGAATAGCTGAGTCTGCGCCTTCTCTTTTGAAGACGACCGACTCTTCCGGTTCCCAGCAGAAAGCCTGCACGTGCTGGAGACCCGGCCCTCAATCCGCAAAGGTGTGCAGTGTCCATCCAACTGTCGTGGTCCACCTGCCCAACATTGCAACTGTCTCGACCTCAGCGAGGTCCCCACCCTCACCCAACATTATAGAGGAACATAGGGGGAGGAGAGTGACAGTTCGTCTCCAGCCTCAACCAACATTGCAGAGGAACATGGGGGAGGAGAGTGACAGTTCGTCCCCGCCCTCGGCCAGCATTGCCGAGGAGCGTGGGGAGGAGGAGAGGACAGTTTGGCCCCTTCCTGGTGACTCATCCAATGTGCAGTTGTGTTCGATTTCGTAATATGTTTTATCATTCTCATTTCCTCAGTTTTACTTAATCGGCTTGTTTCTCACCATTGTACCATATTTTTCATACTGTTTGTTTCATTGTCTTTTTTGGCCCTTCCTTCGTGCTCATGGTTCGGTTTTACTTGGTCAGCCAGATTTTGCGATTTATGCCCCGTTTTTTTAATTTTGTCTGTTTGTCTTGTGTCTGGCGCTCTTTGGCCAACCATGGCCCTTGCGCCAATAAAATCTAATAACCAACCAACTAAAGACGTCATTGAAGACCAACCCACGTATGATACCCGGAAGTTGGCCGAACTGTTGGGGACTACACACACGAGCATGATCACCCACCTCTATCAAATTGGGTAGGTGCACATGCGGAGAGTTTGGGTACTACTTCAACTCACAGTTGAACAGAAAGAAAATCGCATTACTACATGCGTTTTTCTGTTTGCACCTCACCAAGTTAACCCGCTCTTTTACCGTATTGTGAGGGGTGTTGAGAAATGTGCCCTGCGTGAAAATTTCAGCCGATGGAACCAGTATTTGTACCCAAACATAAGCCCATACCGACCCTCAAATCTTACTTACAGACACGTACGATCCCCCTGTCTGTTTGGTGGGATATGCACGGTGTCGTATTTCTTAAGCTGCTGCAGGAGAACCCAACTTTCATTTTTGTTGTGTACTGCCATCAGCTCAACCATCTGCCTACATTGCTCACGTCGAATCGTCCAGCACTGTTGAGCCGCAAGGGCGTTCTTCTACAGTTGAAAGGAGCGAAATCTCACATAGCACGGCTGACTTGTCACAAGATGCGGAACTTACGCTGAATGTTACTGCCGCTCCCAGCCTATTCTCCGAACATTGTTACCAAGCCAATAGCATCGTGTTAATGTGTGTTAACTAAAGAAAAACGTGGAAAGAGCGAAGTCTTTGTCTATTTATATTGTCTCCAAGTATTTGGAAGATTTTCATGTTTTCGCATATACCAACGTTTGCGGTCGTTGCAGCATTTCCTGAACGGCCAGCGATTTACCAACCTGGGCAATGTCGAACAGGATATTACTCATTCTTTGCGTCCAAGTACCAACAATTCCACAGGGATTGTGTCCAACAGCTGCCCTGACCATTGGAACAGTTAGGGGCAAACAGCAGGAATTATATGGTTACTCGGACAATTGGTTACTCGGAGCAGATGTTTATTTGGAAGAGTTCTTTAAGAACATCCCAAATTAAATCTTTTGGAAAAAGTTTCGCTTAATTGGGGCCGTCGTTCAATTAAACCAAACTTTTGTAGTCTTTGTGCGCCGCTAAAGTTATCGAAATTTACTGTGTTTGCAAAAATTTTATTTGTATATTGAAAAGCAGAAACCACAACCAAACAAGCACTTACGATATTAATATTCTAAATGTAAAACGCAGATGAAGCGTAGCCGCTTATTGTGTTTGTTTCAAATAGGTGACCTTGATTGAAATAATAACAATAAGGTTATTATTTCAATCATCAAGTTCACGTATTTGGAACAAGGTACGCGCTCATATGCAGTAGATAGCAAGTAAAACAAAGGTTAGAGATTCTCCGAAACAAAGAAGAAAACATTAATTGTCATCCTAAGATACAATTTGTAAGCACATCCTATATTTTGTTGTGTTTGGGCGTTTAACGAGCATCGCAAATAACTCAATAGGATGCTAGCATTCGCCAGTACCTAATTTAGGTCCACTGGTTCCAAAGAAGTGAGATGGCCAGCGACGCTAAACAAATACAGCAGTCATGGGTGTTTTACTTTCATGCCTCACCCGTATTAGAACCCGGAAAATTTTCGGACGAACAGTCCGAAGCCAGCGCCCAAGACCTTGCGACACCGGGGGTGAGGTGGGAGAGTGCGCCCAAATCTATTAATATTCAGAGCGAAATCATGCTTTGTGGGTTAGACACTATCTGAGTTTACTGCATGCAGTTCGTCAGTAGACAGAAATTGAAGTGGTTCATACCGACTATCTGAAGTGGAAGCACATGCTCCTGATCTAGCTCAACGTCTGCGCTAATTGCTAATTCACACGGCAGGTATAAGCGTTTAGTCTTTCGGTGGTGATTATGGAATGAACAAATTCAGGAATCTTTGCATCGGTCTGCAAATCGAGATTTCAATAAAAAAATGTTTTTCACTTTATGCTATTTCGAGGGTTAAAACTAGAAATTAGCATGTTTCGCACTTGTTCATAACTCACAGTAATAAATAGGAAAAAAATATGAAATGCATTTACACTGCTAAATTTATGAAATGTAGGAAATAAAATAACCAGTAAATATGAGAATAGATAATCCAAATCTGTACTCATGAGCCACTGATTTAAAAACCTTTATGCAGATGTCCGTAAACGTCACGCAAGCACCGATATAATCAAAACTCATGGTCACTTGTGTTGCTGATTGAGTGAGGTAAAAATTTAAAACTGCTGTTTGTGTGCGATCGTCAACAGTATTGATCACAATGGAAAAACAGAGGATATTTCGGAGATCGATAAAGTGCTAATTGTGGGTGCCGTCTGCTTTTAGCGAAGATTTTGAAAACAGCAGAACTGACTGCTTTTACAAAAGGCGAGATCTCTAGGGTCTTTAATCAATAAAAATATATCAGACTTGCCTCTTTAAGATGCGAAACTGTGAGGCTACGAAAATTTGTCTGAAACGAGATTGCCATCGTCTGAGAAGGCTTATGCGGAAAGACAGAACTTTCTGTGAGAAGCAATTGATTAAAGCAATGAGGGAAGGCTGTTCTTGATCTATATTTTAGCGAGCTATGCAGAGTATATTGACAGTCGCAGGACTGTAAGAAAAGTGGAATTTTTTTAATAGCCGGAAAGTTTATCTACAATGGTATCAGGAATACCGTGACTGGACACTATGTAGTATAACTTTTCGCGGCATCTTTTGTTCTATACCCACGGTTTGCAAAGAGTTTGGAGGATACCCATGAAACAATGGATCTTGCTTGTCTTGTAAACACGCTGAAGATTTTCGATATGGTGTCATGGTAAACAGCACGTTCCTTTGGTAAGGAACAGGTCTTCTCAAAATGCTGAAATGTCAGGTGTCCTCCAAGGAATATCTGAGCATTATTTCCATTCAAGTCCATCCTTTAACCTTGGCTTTCTAATCCATCAGGTGAGGTGTGTATCATTAAAGACAGTGCTATTCTCCCTTGAGCAAAATCTGTTCAGCAGTGTTCAACGATCATACAGCGATTTCCACCATCAACCCTGTATACGAGAAAGAATATACATGGCATGTGTTAGAAGAAACAGATCCCGGAGCAAAGTCCTCTATTGTCAAATATGAGCAAGTTGAGGGACTGTCTTGTGAACGCCTATTTTGCTGTAGGTGAACTCCAACACCTGGTGGAATGCATGCCAAATCGCATATGATCTAAAATTTGGGTTAAAAACGTCCAAACCAGTACGGAATAAAAGTTTCTTACTAAGTGGCTGGTTTGTGCATAATTCTGTCAAACAGAAATAATGTCATAACATTTTCTTATTTCTTGGTTCGAAATAATGTTAGAAAGGTTTCTTATTTCTGAGGAAATATGCATGTCTAAATTATAATGCAGCATGAGAAGCAGTAATGAAATGGAATAAGTGGTCAAAAATACATGACTATGCAATTCTATTTGTTTTTCTAAAACACTTGGTTTTTCCGGTAGAAAGACTTGAGATATTTCTCACTCATAAATAAATTATGTTTCATTTAGTTACCATCTGCTAGATAGCTCATGGAAAAGAAAATAATTATAACATTTTTTTCGTTAGATTAAACATACAAACATCTCCAGAAACGCCTGGGATCCCTCCAACTACTGTTGGTACACGCTTGAGTGGCGTGGACGATTCAGGAAACCGATTGGTCTCTGCTGGGAAAGAAAAATGTACTAGATTTATTCAGGCAGACAGACACGTCATGATTCATGACGACTCAAACGTTTTCCTTGGAATACATATATAGAGGAAGGTACTCATTTAACATCACTGAAGATGCTCCGAAGGCCTAGCCGAATTAGTGAATCTGTGAGATACATATAGAGTTCATGTGTGGTCATCTTCCACCTCGGCCGAAAGAGGACAGCACGTCAACACACATTCCAGCACTGTGCGTAGTTCTGGCAAATTCTGTGAAACCGACTTTCATCCTAAAGCTATCTTTAGGTCACGCATTTCACTTTAAATGTTAAACACACGTAGAGTTCAACGTTTAACGTGGCTAGACTACGATTGTTTTTCAAATCGGAATAAAATAGTATCCTTCTCGTGATCTGCTGAACGTACAATATCAACAGGAAAATACTCTGTACCATGTGTTAGTGTCAAAGAGGAGTGTAGGTATACATGGAAGTATTTTTATTTTCGCTCAATTTTCAAAATCTTTATTTTTTCAAACTGCTGCGGGCTGATTTAGGTTTTCTTTCAAACTCTTTTAAACCAGGAGGAGATTCAGAGTTGTTGAAACGGAATCGTGTTTTCCTACTACAGTTATCTTGGACAACCTGTATTTTACAGTTAAAATCGGCACTCGCAAAATAAATATTTCCTGTTTTTGATAAATTGGAAAAACACCCAATGTCCTCTTGCCCGGTACATATTGAAAATTTTTCAGTCCTCCACATATTCGGTAAGACGAAGGGAGAGCGAAACATGTAATAATTCCATAACAACTGGATTGAGATCGGAGTTGAGAGTGGAAATCCTTCGAAGTGAGTAAATATTATTTAAGTTTATCAAAACCACAAACGTCGTTGTATCGGGTTGAATATACACATGACTTGGAAAAAAAGTTCGTATATGAAAACCACCTGCATATAATGCTCACTAAAAATTGTCTTGGTAAACGCAAAACTCGTATTAGTCACTGATACAAGAGTTACGAAATTTGAGCTTACAGTTACATATCCCCATAACAATATTTCGGACTCTGTCACAGCAAATGGTTCTGATATTCTAACTGTCTATATGTTTTCAGTTTCTTATAAACGTACACTATTATTAAGTAACTTCTGGTCTCTGGCAACATATCCCCATGAGATTGAACGGAAGTTTACGGCGCAATCGGAAACGGAGTGCACTGAACGATACTTTTGATTAAAACAAAGACATCATTTCAAAGACTTGTACAATAGCTGAAAACAGAGACGTAACTTTTAAGAGCTCCGACGACAAAGGTAGTTCGGAATATAGAAACTTCTACTCCAAAAAAATCATGTTTCAGAAAGCATGGCATAGTCTACATTTTACTGTGTAAGGAAGTTAGGAGAGTCTAATTTCTTCCTTCTTAAGGAGATGGCATTCCAGAAAATAATTCAGAATAGAGAATTTACAGCAGGATCACAGATATCTACAATGCGAAAAGACGTTGCGCGATTAATGTGATATAAAAATCACCAAAAGTACGCGCACAGAAATGAAGCCTTCTGCTCAGCTCGGCAAGCAGAAAGCTAGGAAATACGATGATTTCCATTCCATTTGCGTCTTTTATTTCTGCATTGTCCATGATTATGTCATATTTAAAGACACCCACTACGCAAAACATGTGTCCGGATAATTTCGATTATACAGTATATATATATATGCCTATTTTGGATGCAGTTTCAATGCACTAAGTTCTTTTTATTTCAATCATACTGGAATCTTCAAAATAAGAATTTTTAATGAAGTGTTGCTATCTCTAGATTTCATGCCCCGAAACTCTTATGCTACGAGAGTTATTAACAGTAATCCTAGAAATGTCGTATGCTATAACATCACTGTGTTGCTTCTTGAATTCAAAGCGATGTGCGAAATATTATTCCATCCAAATTTCCAATTAGTTCGATGGCTTTAAATTATACCAATGTTAAATTCTGGACAAACGAGGGGAGGGGGGTGGAGAGGTGAAGAACAGAGAGAAAATGTGTGCCCTGAGGAAGACTGCTTAAGCTTATTACAGAGAATAACTTTTTAAGTCATTGATAATGTGTGGACATTAGAGATATTGCACAACGTTATACATCAGTTTCTACTTAAATTTTCATACTCACTGTCAAAATACTCCCTTAAAAAACTTGAAATACAAAAATATAATTTTTTTGAGAAATTGAAGAAATCATTATAGCTTTAGACAAATTTGTTTTGTAACTAACAAGGGACAATTCTTGAAAATTTCATATAGCGTATTATAAAAATATTACTCGCTATGCTAAACTTTTAAATAATGTTCAGTTTCCAGATAAAGGGATAAATTAATTTTTGTCATGTAGAAACTAAAATGCCCTTGAGCTGTTAAAGTGTTTTCTAAAAAAACGAACACACCGAAATTACTTCTGAAATAATTCCTGAAAATTTTATAAGAATGTTTTTCATTTTTTAAAACCACGATCAATATTCGTTAGATTGCTTTGTACTATCATTTCTTTGAATTGCGAAGCATTAAACCATATATATCGAATCACTCGAGAATTCTGACAACCAATATAATCCGTGTTATAGTGCACGAGTAAATGGGATCCCTAGCGCAAATTGCACAGGAATAATTTATATCTAATTCTTCTAATTACTCGGTATATTTTGACAAAGCGTTTTCGTTTTGAAGAGACATGTTTCTTTTTTTCACTTTAGTTTTTTATGAACTACTTTTCTTTTACTTAAGAGTATAAGAAATATTTAAGGCTGTAAGAGCTTTTTCATTCAGTAATAAATTGAAAACAATTGATAAATATATTTATTATAATCTTTACTAACTTTAACCTTGGTATTTTATTATGGTAGCTTTTAAAGAGAGCTTTGCTTTCTCTTTACAAAACCTGGTAGACCAGTGGTTCTTAAATACTTTTCTCCAGGGACCCAGATAGAGGGTGTGAACACTTAATTTGGTAAATGTAAGTTGCCTATGATACATACATGAACATTATTTTTATTCTAAGATTCATTAAAGGTGATGTGAAAATATAAAATAAAACTTTTATTGCTGGCAAATAAAAAATAATATAACATATTTTCTGAAACTTGTTACTTGCATCAACGTAAAAATACAAACACAATATTGTAAATTTGAATTTGGTCATGAAGAAATTAATAAGAGTATTGGAGGTGATGTCCTGCAATTAGTTTAATATCTGAAGTATATGTTGTAGTCAACAAAAATAAATCTAATAGAAATGTTTAAACGAGGGGTGGCCAGCTACACTACCTTTGGAAGCCACATTTCAGGAAGGAATATGTGAAAGAGCCATTTTTTTATTTTTGGTTACAAAACAAACAACAATGACAAATTGAAAATTAGAATTTTTTTAAGTTTACCCACAAATCCCCTTCCCCCTGGTTAGCCTGAATCATAGCTGAAACACAAAACTCTTTTGCTTTCTTAACTGAGACAACTTTGACTCAAAGCAGACGATTCAGCATAAGAAATGTGTGAAAAATATCACAATAGCGCTTTGCCGACTGAGCGCTGGTTTGACAACGTAAGTCGCACGAATCTCGCAAGTAACAAAGCTCACAAACGTAAGTAATCTTTTTAAATATATTTTGCTTGCTTGAATATGAGTTTAAAATAGAAGGGCAACTTTGAATTTGAAAGTTGTTTTGCTTTTTCATTTCCTCCTCAAAACAGACTAGCCAACGAAAAACACTGCTGTTGGTGCGCTCTCAAAGCGATTGCCGTAAGGGTGTTGTAAACGAGGAAAGCAACGCAGTTGTGTGTTTTGGCTATCAGCCTCTCGCAGATGCCCTCCTCGGACGTCTGGAGCCAATCAGACAGAGTGTTCAGCATACGTGATTCAGCACACCTTTCCGTGGCTAAGAATAGACATACGACCGCAACAGTAAAAGTTATCAGTACATCAGTGCGTGCCGTAGATTTCTAGGCGTGTGGCCTAATAGTACTTTTTTACATTCCGTGTGTTAACTTGTGTGTAAAAGAAAATTATAAGTTTTAAAAAAAAATTGCCATCTAATGTAAGTAATCATGCTATCTGAAAAACGCAAATATGAAGACGAAAACAGGAGATTTAAAGCGGAGTGGGAAGAAGAATTTGTTTTTGTGGAGACGAACGGGAAACCTATGTGTCTTTTATTTGAAGTAATACTGTCACATTACTTTTGGACATTGATAAGTTTTAGTTTACCATATTTCATACATACATTTTATTTGCATAAGGGCCGCGCTATGGCCACCCTAGGTTTAGACTGTTACGTATTACAAATGTTGTTTTTTTTTAAGTTTTCACATTTCGATTTTATACATTTCCTTTTGGTTTAATATTTTACTGCGGGCCGGACTGAAACCCTTCATATGCAGCATTTGGCCCGTGGGCCACCTTTATGCGTCTATATTTAATCGTTAGATGACACAGAAAACAAACTCGTGAATTTTAATAGGGCTCATATAATACATATGATCTTTGCTACTGCCATTCACAGGATCACAAGGTACATGCTGTAAGAAGAGTGTTGAGGAGTGTAATGCAATTCTTAATGAAACCGAAGAGATGATTAAATTTCACGGTTAAAGAGTTCGCAAGGGATTCCTGCTTAATCCCTTGCGAACTTTGTTATAAATATCCTACTAGCCTCTTCTGTGATTTGACAGTTATTATTAAAACACATTTTTTAAACTTTGACACCGTTTCATGCCGAATACCTCGTCCCCAAATTCAATTCATTGCTTCTCTGCTGCACAAACTTTTCTCTGGGCAGCCGAAATTTTTACTGAAATCTTCCTGTGGCAGTAATCCACATTTATTTAAAACTCCATGCTATTTCACGCGAAAATGTGTGTTATCTCATTTTATATCCAGCACAGATGTGGTATTATAATACGGCTTTTCATTATTTCCTTTAAACTTTAGAATCTGGGTATCCTGGGTCCACATTTTTTCATTACAAAGCACAATTAAAACTCGGAACTACTAGCTCTCGGATTCAGCATATACCACATCCAAACAACAACAAAAGATCTGGTGCCTCGGAAGTTAGACCTATTCTTGGGTATATTTGGGGCACTGATTCCAAAAATGGCATCAGTTTTGCCTTATCAGCTCTAGCTTTGGAGATAGGGCATACCCGCCCTATCTGCTGATGTGCAGAAATATTGTTATTTTTTTGTGCGTAAAGTCACTGTGTATTTTCATTTTATGAGTGTAAAGCTAGTGCCTGTTAGTCTGATTGGGAGTTTGTTAAAAATTATACAACCAGATAGTCTAATGTGATCTTATTTTGTTTGCAGATTGCGTAGACGCCATGGCTTTCCCACGAAGAAGTTGCTTAAATCATACAGATGCCTTTTGCCACATTTGGGGCGAGTATACCCTTAAAGAAAGCAGGAAACCTATTTCTGTGTTTGTGAAGAGGGCACACTTTTTTTTTTTTTTTTTTTTTTTGGTTTTCAGCTTGGAGTCCAAGATAAGTCGTCGGCTCCCCATATTTTGTGCAAAACGTGCTCGGAGCATCTACGGCAGTGGAAAAATGGAAAAAGGAGCTCTCTGAAATTTGGAAAACCAATGGTTTCGAGGGAACCTAAAAACACCATAATGACTGTTATTTTTGTCCTGTCAACATCAAGGGCATCACTCGAAACAAACGAAGCAACTGGACATATCCTGACCTCGATTCAGCAAGACGACCACATCCACACTCAAATGAGGTACCCATTCCATCTTTTATCCACCTACCAGAGCTTCCAGAGGATGATGAATCAAGCATGTCTGATCACATACAAGATAACAGCAGCCAGGAAAGGGACGGTGATTTCATAGGAACTTCATTCAGTGCTCTAAATTTTAACGAACATGAACTGAGTTACCTCATCAGGGATCTGATCCTCTCAAAGGAGTCTTCAGAATTGCTGGCCTCCTGGTTGAATGAAAATAATTTACTTCAATTTAGAACCAACATTACGTTTTACCGTTTCAGGGAATAGGATTTGCTGCCCTTTTTCTCTCAGGACAACAACATAATGTTCTGCAATGGTGTCAGTGGCCTTCTCAGGAAAATGGGTCTATCATCATACATACCAAATGAATGGCGCCTCTTCATTCATAGCTCCAAGCGGAGTTTAAAATGTGTTCTTTTACACAACGGCAACAGATATGGCTCAATTCCAATTGGCCACTCAGCCAGTATGAGAGAGACGTACGAGTCAATATGGCTAGTCTTGGAAATCCTGAAGTATCAAGAACATCAATGAATGATTTGTGTAGGCCTAAAGATGGTGAACTTTCTCCTTGGCCAGCATAGTGACTACACAAAATATCCGTGCTTTATGTTTCTTTCGGACAGCAGAGCCAAACACGACCACTGGATAAGAAAAGTGTTGCCTCTCAGAAAAGATATGGTAGTTGCAGAACAAAGTGCCATTAAGGAATGTTTGGTAAGCAGAGACAAAATCATCCTGCCACATTTACATATCAAGCTAGGCCTAATAAACAATTTATAAAGTATTTGAACACAGAAGGTTTGTGCTTTGGCTATTTTCACGTACCCTGGACTGAGAACGGAAAACCTGAAAGCAGGAATTTTCGATGGTCCCCAAATAAATGAGCTTATAAACAAACGATCCACATTTCATAGATTTAACAGACAACATTGTGTCCTGTTGTCAAAAACCTTCTTGGCAAACATGAGACAGATAACTACTCTGAATTAGTTAAGAACATGCTCTCCAATATTAATAAGTTGGGCCGTAATATGAGCATCAAGGTCCATTAACTTCACATCCACCTAGATCACTTTCCAGAAAACCTTGGTGATTTAAGCGAATAGCAAAGAGAAATATTTAACCAGGACATAAAAACTATGGAAGGCAGATACCATGGTAGATTGGATACCCACATGATGGCGTATAATTGCTGGAACCTTCAGCGGGACTGTCCTCATAGATCTCACTCTAGGAAGTCTTGTAAAAAACGTTTCTCATATGTTGAATGACTGATTATGTTATATGCTCTTGTGTTGAAATATACAGGTTTAGTAATATGTGCTTGTTTCAATAGTATGTATATAGTACCATTTTGTCAAGATCATGTCCAAAATAGCAGATCATGTGATGTAGGATCTCGAAATTGGACGGATGACTGGTGGAATCAGCATATAGGGTGGGTATGCCCTATCAGTAAAACTACAGCTGATATGGCAAAACTGCTTCCATTTTTGGAATCAATGTCCCAAATATATCCAATAATAGGTTTAACTGACAAGGCACCAAAATGTGTGTTGGGCAGTTTAATGGATAGGTGCAATGCCTCGTCGCCCTCCGTCATCCAACACTTATGACGCGTCAACAAAAAAAATGCAAGGCTATGATGGAGGACAAACCTTGGTTGTATTTTCAATGGTTTGGACGATAGGTTTACAGTTTTCAATGCGAGTCTGTTATCCCGCGCGGCGTTTGTCCCCCACTTCTGCCAACATGCTTCACATCTTCAGTGGTGTCGCCGCGTACACAACTAGAACTACCAAGAGTAGAATACCGTGTTGTTAAGGGACGAATCGCGTGTTTTCTAGGTCACCACGACGGTTCAAGTGTTCACTGTCATTCAGGGGGCAAGAACGAAATCTAGTGGGTAGGAGATCGCCACAATTCTCCAGCACCAGGCGCTTTGGCGTTGGGTATCAGTATTCGGACCTCACGGTCAGAAGCTGTCATCATAAAGGGATCTCTACCTATCCACAATATGTTACAGCATTTTGAATCTAGGTTCCGTCCGATTTTTTTATTAGCACTGATTTCTGGTCGTTTAATACTATACGTTTCAATCTCTAAAGGGGTAACCTGTACATGTGTTATGACCGTGGTTAATTAAATTGGCAATCAATTTACCACGGTCATAACACATGTTACAGATAACCCCTTTAGAGATTGCATCTCTCCATTCTAAAAGGTCCCGGTCTATCCTTGGTGGTTAATAAAACGTATGAAACGTGTTATTTGAGCCTGCCTTTCTCAAAATGCACTCCTCCTTTGGAAAGGGCAGACTTCGAGAAACTTTCTCACGAGATCTTTTGCTGAACGGCAAGTAATCCTTGATCATTTACCCTTATTCCTCGGTCAAGCTGGACCACTGGGGTAGACCGCCGCGCCCGTACCTTCACGGGACACCGAAGTTTAGGAAGTAAGATCAACATCTTTTTCGCCAGTATTTATCATTATTATAAAAATAATTGAAGATGACTATACCTCTTCCTGAGGATTTTCTCTTACTTCCGGTACAGGTTTGACGTACTATGTCTGAGAAGTGATTTTTCTTTTATCTTAGTTGTCCAGGAACTTCCTTACTATCTTACAAGTGTTCAGGACTGCTACATTTTGAAGTTCTAGTGTCTTGTATCTGTAGTGTCTGTATTGAGCTGTGAAAGACCTTAGGAACAACTCATGTTGCTGTTATTACTATGGGGACTGTGGTGACATTCTCCACATGCCACATTTCTTTAACTTCGTATCGTAGGTCGTTATACTTTAACAGCCTCTCTCCGTGCGTCTTCTAGATATCGCACGTGTTGGGTCCGGCTATGTCAATGAGGTATGTTGACTTTGCCTTGACGACCAGGACGATATCCAGGCGATATTAGTGAGTGCTTTTATCTGCTCTGATCGATCTGTCCCAGTACATCTTGTGGGTGTTGTCTGCTGGAAGCTCACACTTGTAGAAGGGTATAGGTTCAGTTTTAATGAGGTGATGCTATCTTGGCAATTATAATTATTATGTTTTTATGATAATGATAACATTTTATCGAGAGGCCCTTAAAATATGTTTCCTATATTGGTTTTTAGTTCTCAGTCCCCCAGCCACTTTCTAAACAGGTTGCCTCCCTTCGTCGTACCGACACTGAAATTTCCAGGTTTGAAATGATTATCATGTCTCCTTAAACGTTTCCCCATTCATGAGGCAAATGAAATTTCATTGATTTGTGACTCACTACTTTTATATATTCAACAATTTATGTACATGCATATACCATGTACTTAAATTTAAAATAATAGAAATAACAATGTCAAAGTTGTTTTGGGACGGTATGTATGGCAAGCAACTGTTTAGTGACTTTAAAAATAACATTGGAAATTTAAAAAAAAGTAATTTAGTACATAAGCGCGTACAGAAAATTCAAAAAAGTTATTAATTTGTCAGTCACTTCACCTTGCAACAAAAATAAATCACTGAAGCATGTAAGAGGAAAAACTGATACAACCAATTTATTTTAGAAGGATCTTTATTATTCGATAAGCCAAAATGTTGACTATGCATTACAATATTCGCTAAGCAGAATCCCTCCTTCCCGAAAAGAAAATCTTAGATTTTAGCACTACTCTCTCTCTCTCGCCCTCTCTTTCTCCCTCTGACAGGGCACGAAAGATCTCCGAAAATTTACCCGTCCTCGAGAACGGTTTGTCTAAATATGTACGCGTCCTCAAGGACGGTTTGTCTAAATATGTACCCGTTCTCCTTTGAAAGTGACGGTCAGGCTCGTAAAAATATCATAATTACATAGAATTTAAATGTCATGGCTTTGCTGAAAAATATCTTTTCTTCATGCATATACAAAAAATAAATATATCTCTACTTTAATAGCATTAGTATTGAAGATGGAGAATACTCTTTGACATTATCGATTTTTATCATTTAGAATAATTATTTAGTCCTGTAAATTATATATGGCGTTTTCCAGGCCCATGGTCAAGCCAATGATTTATAGAGGCTTCTGCACTAAACTTTGAGAGGGGTTCCCCATTTGGGTGGATGATAAGGATAGCATTTAAGACTCCCTATTGACAGCCAGTACGTAAAATGTATTTTTTAAAGGTATAATGCTGAAAAGGACCTTTCAACAGTTTCAGTTATTCCCGGAAAGAGAAAAACTAATTCTATCAGGTAAATTATATTGCTGTATTGTGTGTCATTTTGTGGCAGAAACTTGAAGAGCTGATGTTTCTTAGTGTTTAAGATTGCCATATATTTTAAGTTTTAATGCCACCCGTTCTTGAAAAATTCTTTCTTTATCCAGTCGTGTAAAAAAATTACTAAAATATTCAAGTAACAGCTGTACATTTTGGCTGACAAATGATATTAAGTGCTGTTTTTCTGAATGCCACTCGGTGAAATCAAACACACGTAAAGATGACACCGGATGTTCTTACAGCTGTTTAAATCTAGTGTTTAAAATGTCAACTGTACTGTCAATAAAGTTGGCTGCAGAAATGGGTCGATATCCTTATCTATCAAACTTTTGTATTCTCTTTTTCAACAATCCCGGTTGAAAATTTAGTTCAACTAAATGCGGTACTGTAAGTTCAAATTTTCTGGAAGCTTCAGATATGTACTACCATGTTTTCAGCCTGAAATTTCTTGGGCGAAATGCCAATAATAGATTCAACAAGAAAGATGACACCGAATTTTCGGGTGTAATATGGACGTCTTTTGAATCCGTTCTGACGCAAATTACATTTATGAAAACTATTCAAAGCCAATGGAACCGGTATGGAAAACAATAGATCTGACGAAAGAAAGAAGATTTTCAGTCGGGTTTTTAATCCCTCAGATATTGCTGTAAGCGGAATCGTGAGCTTGCGAACTCTTAGAAACAGAGATATCGACAAAAATAAGATGTGACTTTACGTGTCCTGGTGTGAAAACCATGCATCATTTTAGGAAGACAGTTTTCGCAAAAGGTTTATCCATATCAGAGGTATCGATCCAAAAAAAAAAAATCGTCAAGTTTTCGGGAGCCCAGAATTTGCTACAAATACATCAGATGGAGAAATTAACACTTATGACCCCTGGTGGCCAAACCATTCTTTACCAAACATTAGAAATTATGTGAAAAATATTTTCCATCATGTCTTGTTTGCGATACAGGAAGAATTTTTCAAATCGGAGCTTTAGAAGCAGAAATAACGCTAAAAACGCAATTTACCTTTGCGCCCCTTAGCGGAAAGTCTATGATTTACTTGAAAATTTGGAATTTAGAGGGAAAACATTTTGCATCGGAAACACTATCCAACAAAGAAGGATTTTTTTCAAATCGGTCATTTAGAAGTAGAGATATTGACAAAAATGAGATATACATCTACGCCCCTGGCGTAGAAACCATGCATTATTTCAAGAAGAAAATTTTCCTTAAAGGTTTGTCGACATGAGTAGTATCGGTCAACAAACGAATTTTTTTCAATCGAGATTTTAGAAGCTCATATTTTGCTGCTAATGCATCAGAAGCGGAAATTAAATCTAACGCCACCTGGTGGCCAAACAAATTTTTACAAAAATTAGAAATTAGGTGCAAACGATTTCCCATCAGAAGCTGTATCCGGTGCAGAAAGAATGTTTCAAATCGTAGATTTAGAAGCAGAGATAGAGGGGGAAACACATATTACATTTACGCGCCCTAGCGGAAAGTCTATGAATTTTTTGAAAATTTTGAAATTATATGAAACGCATGTCACACTAGAAACACTATCCAACAAAGAAGGCATTTTTCAAGTCAGACTCCTAGAAGTAGAGATGTTGGCAAAAATAAGATATACGTCTACGCCTCCTGGCGTAGAAACCGTGCACTATTTTAAGAAGAAAATGTTTCTAAAAGGTTTGTCAACATGAGTAGTACCGGTCAATAGACGACGTTTTTTTCAATCGAGAATTTAGAAGTTCATATTTTGCTGCAAATACATCACAAGCGAAAATTAAGATTTACGTCCCCTGGTGGACAAACCATTTTTTTACAAAAATTAGAAATTATGTGCAAACGATTTCCCATCAGGAGCTGTGTCCGGTGCAGAAAAAATGTTTCAAATCGGAGATTTAGAAACAAAGATATAGGGGGAAACGCAATTTACCGTTACGCCCCTTAGCGGAAAGTATGAATTACTTAAAAATTTTGAAATTATATGAAAAACATTTCACACGGAAAACACCATTCAACAAAGAAGGAATTTTTCAAATCGGACTACTAGAAGTAGAGATATTGACAAAAATAAGATGTACATCGACGCCCCTGGCGGAGAAATTGTGGAATATTTAAGGAAAAATATATTCCAAAATGTTTTATCGATGTGAGTGGCAGCTGTCCACGAAATAATTTTTTCAATCGATATCTTACAAGCTCAGATTTTATGGCAAATACATCAGAAGCAAAAATTAACGCTTACGCCCCCTAGTGGCCAAAGTATTCTTTACCAAAAATTGGAAATTATAACCAAAAGATTTTCCATCAGAAATTGTATCCACTGAAGAAAAAAATTTCAAATCGGTGTTTTAGAAGAAGAGTTATCGGGAGAAATGTAATTTACTCTTACGCCCCCTAGCGAAAAGTCTATGCGTAATTTGAAACAGTAACTATATCTAAAATACTCTTCAACATAAATGGAATCGAAAGATATTTTTTTCAATCAGATGTTTAGACGCACATATATGGAATACAACGTATTTTTAAATTCGACATCATCTGCCTTTATGCCCTCTAGCGGCGAAATTGTACATCCTAAAAATAATCGAAATAAATGATCATCATTCGCATATTTCAAGCTTCCCAATGCAAAAAAGAAGTTTTCAAATCGGCCTAATAGTTGCGGAGATAGCTTGGATACAGGCGGACGGACAAACCGATAACATAAGCACGATCTTTTTTTACAAAAGACGTGCTAAAAATTCCAAAAGAAACAATAGGGATTTTTAAATTTATATGAGCTCATAGTCCTTAACGTACTTTTTGCAGTTTCTGATTCTCCTTTGTCACGTCGAGCAATGTCTTCTAAATGCAATAAAGTGGCAGCGAAGTTCAAGCCCAAGAATGTTAGTACTCTAGATTGACTGGCAACACACGTTATATTTTGTAATCTTCCATATTTCGGTAATTTTACTTCCAGCACTTCAGTAACCTTTGTTAGTTCTCTCTGCCATTTTGGAGACTCGTGGCAAAAGTTAAATACCTGTTTTATTATGTGCTCAAATGCAAGCACAGGGCTCACCTTTCTTTGAATCAAGCACTCCTAGCAGTAAAATGTGGTTTACTTAGTGCACTATTATTAGGTGTGGATAGTTCACTTTTACCATTGCATGAACGCCACTATAAATTCCCATATTCTTTGCAGCTCCATATACATTTAATCCAATCAGTTTTTTTTTTGGAGAATTGGGACAGAAATGGCAATATCCAATAGACCTTTCAAAACACCCTTTGTATTCCGTCGCTGTTAGCATTATCTACTGTGACAAATCCTACCTAGTTTGGTGCTTGATGCACCATTTTTGACGTATCTCAGATAAATAGCTCCTTGCTCGAGAGCACTTCGATCTGTAGATCCTTCTGCTATAATTGTTATGAAATTTGCTTCATGAATTTCAGTAGTTAACTCTACCCACAATGTATAAGTAATAGAGATAACAAAACTTTTGCATGCTCGCTCATTGATATAATTGTTTCCTAGGTCTCAAGTGTTTGAGTTCACATGAGCTTTGAAATCTCGCAAAAACTAAGTTTTCGTTCAGAACGAGGTAAGCTGCATTAAGCAAATGTTTCCTTTTCTCAAAATTTGCAGCGCTCAGTTTTCTGACAGTTACAGCTATCGCTCTTTTTGTGGAATTTGCTTGAGCAATAACAACTTATTTTCACGTTTTATTATATTTGCTGATATCGTGAGTTTGCAGAGTTTCTTTAAGAAAATATTGCGCAGTTACACCACTTCCATTCAACAAAGGGCTTTTTATATCCGATAAGTTAGGGACTTCTAGGCACAATTTACAAAACATTTTTGTTCTTCTTCCCGGAATTATACCCATGGAAATTCTTTTCTCTCGATTTCCAGAAATGTACGTCTTCTCTTTTCTCTGGCGTAATTTTGATGAGGATTTTCATTATTTTCGGAACACGTTTTTATGCTTTCATCTGATGGATCATCATTGCCTTTGTCTACGGTTTTCGCCTTTTTATTGTCATCGTTCCCAGTAGCAAAAAAAAGTAATTACATTTTGATGCCATTTGATCTTGTTACACAGAATTGAGAATTTGTTATTGAAAAATGACGCTTTGATGAAATATAGTACAGTGCACGTAAGGAGGCCTTAGGTACGATCAAAGTAAAGGACGCCATGACATATGTGAAGAACAGTAATGCACGGGAAGCCAATGATATTACGACGTGAATCACACATGAAAAATGTAAGGGTCACAGGAGAAGGGGAGAAGCAATTGTTGTTAAATTGCATTGGTTAATGCTGTGTCACTCCAGAATTAACCAACAAAACTAAACAAAGGATGACTGAGGGGACGGCAATCAATGGGAGATAAAGGAAGAAGAAAAATGTAAAATCACCGTTGTTACAAACCCCTACGCACACACTCACTTCTTCAGGCGTAAAATTCACACAGGAAAAACTAACTTTATAAGAGAGAATGGTATAGCAGGACATTGGGTTAGTACGTTAAAATTTTGGAAGAGCGGAGGGGTAGGTCCCCGCGGAACTATTTCGTCAAAACCAATAATTTCTGGCACTTAAGAGAATTCGTAATTCCCTAAAACTGTGTGGCACCTGGCATGCAAAAATTTTAAATTTGCAAAAAAATCGTAAAGTAAAAATGTACCAATCACAATCATACTGCAAGCTTGCGGGAAGAAAAGGCCGTCGAGAGATAAATAGTCCAGAGGGCCTAAGGAGATAAATCGTCGGAAATGAATTCTTGACAGCCCAGGACGGGCGGTTTTGCTCGCCATGCTGAAAATTATCCTGGATATTTAATTTATTCGATAAAATTACATATTACGAATCCTATCAATTTGGTTGTTTTCAATAATACTCCAACCTGCATTTGCATCATAATTATGTATTTCGGGCACTTTCCATACTGTATAGAAGGTAGTGTAAAACGAAAGTAATGCAATATCGCCAACGATGCATTTGGTATACCATTACATATACTCCGAAATACAGATGGCTCACATATCCACCTTTCTAGAAGAAATATAACCCACGATAGGAACGAACACATCATAATTGAAAAACAATACAACAATTGCAAAAATTTCGAGCATAAAGCAATTATTCTTCGTGCACTTTTTATCACAGTGACCGCAGTCACTTAACATTACGTAACGAAGGATCACAAGCAAGACAAACAATTGCAAAGCAAAATTCTTAATGTAACATGTATTTACCATATTTTACCGAAAGTATTTTTAAATTCCTTCATATCGTAATAATAAAATATTTTAGCATGGCATATTGGCACTAGCCAAAAGAATATTGTGATAGTAATAAAAATGACACATTTTTAAATAAAATATTCCACTTATCTATGGTTTTTCAACAAATAAATAATACTGTTTTGAAAGTACTTCTAATACTCAGGTTTCTTTCGTGTGTTCGGTCTTATAAAATGGAACTTATACCGATAAGAAGGATTTCGGGACAAATACGGTTTCCTCAGAAATAAAAGTACTAAACTCATTGTAACATAAAAACAACACTGAAATAATGTAAAGATAGAACTTTTCTTTTTTTCGCAAAACCGCATTTGTGGCGAGGTTGTTTAATTTCAAACGATGTATTCGATAATCTGACTACAAAAGTTTTCTTAATTTTAATTTTTCCTAGAATTGGTATTACACTTTCACATTGTAAACTTAATTCTTATTTACTTATTGACATCAGATATATTAAACAACCAGGATGTGTCATCTTCCTTTATTTCGCAAAGCAGTTATACAGTAATTTCTTTTATAAAAGGCATATTTAAAAAACTGAGAAAGCTTATTCAGTTCGTCTTAGGTGCGATCATGCGACATATAGTGGAATACTTCCCATCTTGTAAATGTCCACGTGCTCCAGTAGCTACTCCAGATTTGGTTGAAATAGTGCAAATCATAAGGTGGAACATATTACGGCAGACCGTTGGCTTGCATTCGATTATTTCTTTAAAGTCTGTAAAATTGAAAATGTAAGCAGAAAACATGCTATAGTTGCCTATTGTAAGAACCTCTCTTTACTCAATCAGTGACAGATTGAAAATATTTTTTTATTGGGTTTTCTAAAAAAATTCCCACTCCTGTAATCAAAATCGCTATTTCACTCTTGGAAAGTGTTTGTTTTATTACCAAAAATTATGCCTTTTGATATAAGGCGATATTGCTATTCTTTACAGATTAAGTTTATTAGAAAACAGTTGTTATTTAATTCTATGTTCTTCGAAATGCGACTGTGAAGCTTTATCGGGATCAGGTTATCAACAAAATTTATTGAGTTTCTGGAAGGTCTAGAGATGGGTTTTTTTCTCTGAAACGCAAGAAAGTACCGTATCAACGAAAAAAAGACGTAAAGAAATCCAAAAGTAAACCATATGATTACGCCAATTTGATCTGATTCAAATGGAGATTTTGTTGATAAAACAAGCAGTCAACGGTCTTCCATTGGGCGAGACCGATTGCTCAGTTTTCGAGGGCATTCACTGCAGTGCAGGATTGTACGACGAAGTTAACTAGCTCTATTTCTTCAAATTGCTGCACAGCACAGAACGTTAGCGAAGGAATAATATTAGCATGCACTACCCGCAGTCGATTTGTGTAAATGACTATAATTCCTGCCGACTCTTTCGTATACTACTCGTTTATGTTACAAACCACCATATGCCTCTGAAGTGGGTGAACAATTGCTAAATCTGGACTTTTACGGCGGGAAGAATAAGGCTTTTGTTTAATCTGGACTTTTTCGCCCGTTCCGAAGAATAAGGCTTTTGTTTAATACACGCTAATGGAAAGGTCAGAACATTAGGTTAACTAGCTGGGAAAAGAAGTGCAACCGTATGAGAGATAAGTCACATTTAACAAAAAACGATACACTTTTGGAAGGAGGCATGTCCTCCTTTGCCCTTCCTCTAAAGACGCCCTGAGACACTCCCTTCCTGAAATCCTCTGTAGAAGTCTCTCTCTCTCTCTCTGTCTCTCTCTCTCTCTGTCTCTCTCTCTCTCTCTCTCTCTGTCTCTCTCTCTCTGTCTCTCTCTTCCCTCTCTATCATGTCTCCCTCTGTCACTCTCTCCCTCTCTCTCTCTTTCTGTGTCTGTCTATCTGTCCCTCTCTCTTTCTCTATCTCTCCCCCTCTCTCTGTTAGTTATTTTTACAGAAGGAAATAAATATTGGCAGATTAAGGGGCATTATACTTGCTTTTTCAAATCGCCTTCTGCTACAGGTTGTAAGAGTGTTACTCAAAACTCCAGAAAATAAGTAAAAGATAATTTCTTTGTTTTTCACAGAAAAAGGCACTAATTAATTTTAAATTACAAAAAGAAACATATCCATTTTTTCAGAGAAATATGAGGTTCAGTTATTTCCAAGTTCAATATTGATCCGTATCTTGCCTAACTACATACTGATGATGTCTCTTTCTGAGTGATTCGTTCGTCAAGACGAGTGATAACTACGACAAAGGGAAATATGCTGGTGCACACCTGATTTTTTATCAGAGATTAAGTGGTCGGACATAAAACTGCGTTACGGTCTATCACGTTACACGAAACGAAAGGGTACAAAATCACCAACGCAGCAGAGTTCCTATTCTTGAAAAAAGGGAGAGAAGGCGAAATTTTCACGCCTACGTTTTTTTTTTCCATTAGTTCCACATTTTCCCACCGGAAAACTCATCGACTGAGTTCTTTGGGCACACATCATATCCACCAGGCTCAATGAGAGATTTTCGTCTGGATCTCTTCCGTGGTGTGTATGGCTACATGGACGATCCTTGGTAATACATCTTTCTTGTAAAAACGAATGTGGAAATCAGTTACCTGTTCATGCCCATCACCCATTCTTCCACGACGACTATATTATCAGCCGCAAGACGAGACATAACATCATTTAACGAGACTCTTTCTAATTTGCCACAATCTCCAAACAAGATGATGAGATTACTTCGAATAGAACATTTTAAACCAACGCGAGAGCAAGTGGAAAAAAAGTGAAAACAATAATTAATTTAAACCTATTCTTCAAGTAAATAAGTGAAAATGGTTTTTAGAGACTTTTAAAAGTATGAAAATGTACTCACAATTACACTAAGTACAAAAACATAAATACCATAATTATTTATCATAATGTAATACGGATTTATACTTTTAATAGGAACATTTGAAAAGAACTAGTCTCAAACATAATTCATTTTAAATTGTGATACACATAGTATTATTGATAGTAGTGAGGATATGCATGTTCGCTATTGTGCCCCTGACACTATACTTTTGTGATGGAATTTATTAAAAAGTCAGGAATTTTCCTGTTTTGTGTCATTTTAAGCTTTAAAATTTCGAATGTACGTTTCTAGACAGTAATGCAAGAACTAATCAGGAGAAGAGTGAATGATCAGGCATTAGTGACAGATATTTATACGAAAAAAAATAACATTTTCTTATGAACAAAACATGCTGGTGCGACATTCTGATGAAGCATAAATGTGCTGAGTACTTTCGTAACTAATGTGTGAAATAAAACATTAAAAAAGTTTTTGGAAAAAGCAAATCTCCGACCCAAATTGTTTTCTACACTTCAGAAAAACCAACCAACAGTTTGCGAAATAATCATTTCTTCCTACACTCATGTTCATAAAAAAGCTGAAAAAAGCAAACCTATGACTTTGATTTTTACATGATTTGCTCATTAGGTAACACAGAAAAATTAATGGCGTCTCGCTGTCATAAGTACCAGGTGCTTCGATGTAACTACTAATCGGTGTGATCCCTTCTAGCTTGCATCTCCTGCTGTACGCACTGAGGCATTTCATTTTATTTCATTTAACTTTTTTAATTTATGGTATTACATTTGACCATCTTACATTTCAAAATTAGTTTTATAATATATACTTTTAAGAAAAACACCATTTACACTGAAGAGCAATTGAATTAGAGACAGCTGGCGTTATGCAAATATGGCGCTGTGGGCGGCCCTGTAAACGGAAACGACATGACGTATGCAGCGATCCGACAATATAAGGAGTGATGCGACGGGAATCAGTAA